>CM042164.1:23153115-23473115 GCA_023376005.1 Doryteuthis pealeii
GTCAATTGGGATCATTGCAATAAATCAATTGGAAATAGATCAAATCACAAGCAAAAATAAATCATTAATTTCCCAATTCTGTATTACAAGAATAAATAAATTACACAGAATTGTAGAATTAATACCTTTTGTCTCTTTATCTTAGAATATCATGAGATAAAAATGGCAAACTCAGCTGACATTAACAGATTTAAACTGGCATTTGATTTCTTCTCCAATTCAAATGAAAGAATTAATTAAATTGTATTCCTAACAAGATCCACAAATATAAAAAATTAAATTTACTTAATTTAATACAGAATAAATTTAAGCACACACACATGTAATATATAAGTAGGACATATATATGTACTAGCAAAAGTACCCAGTCCATGACCTGACTAAAAAAAATGTAGGAACACCAGAGAGTGAGGGAGAAGAAGAAAACAGGAGTAAGAGAGAAAATAAGAGGAAAATGATTTATCAAATTTTTTTTTAAATTGCCAAGAATTTGTATAGTAGAATGTTTGTTTATTTTAGGAAATGTTTTTTTTTGTTTACATTTAAGATATTATTTTAAAAAATGCATTTCTAAACTTTATTAAAGATTAATAATTATTAAAGTTTTGACAATAAACAAAGCTAAAAATTGGTGTATTATAATATTCGTTTATTTTAAGAATAGTCTCTTTTTATTGTTTTCTCTTTTGGAACAATTTTATTTTTTTTAGCGAGCTTCCTTGCCTGTTGATTTCCAATGCTAGAAATGTATTAGTTTAATTCCTTATCAAAATGTAACAATAAAATGCTGAGAATGAAATACTTACAATTGTCCGTATTACAATTTCTTTTTTTTTTCTTTGGTTTATAATAGTATTTTATTTTTGTTTTGTCATTTTTTTTTCTAAAAGTCTTTTGTACATACGACAAATTTAAATTCAGTTCTTAATTCCTTCTTGGAGAAGTTTATCAGTTTAATTTATTTCCTTTTTTGACCCCTAAAAGTAACAATGACAGTAAAAAAGAAGCTAATAACTAAACATTACCTTATTTGTAGTGTATTAATTTAATAATGTTTATTTCATGAATAGATTTTTTCAAAAAGATTTGAGTTATACTGATTAAAAATGGATATATTTTATTCTAAGATGAAAGTGTTAATAATAATAAAAAAAAGTTGTTATTAATCATTAAATGTTTTTGTTAATTATTGTTATTTAATTCGCTGTAAAAAAAATAATTCAATTGATAAAACCACATACAAATTAGATATTTAGAAAGATTATTTTATTTCATTTCTAACCAAATAAATATTTCCAAGATTGGACCAGGAATACGTGAGAAATTCCGAGCTGAAACGATTAGGGCACGAATTTATCTATTTCAAATTATCAGCAGGCGGCGCCATGCAGCCATTTTGAATCACTGCTGATATAGGCAGCAGTCAGTGATTTTTTTTATATTAGCAGTAGAATCCATGCTACGATTATCACAAATCATTTGATTTTTGTTTAATTAATTAATTATATCCCTTAATCAGTAGAAATCAATAACCAAATTTGGTGTGTTTCTTAGTTATAGGGATATCAAGGTATATGCAAGATTTCGAATCTGAGTGACATCTCTTTTCTGAGTTATAAGTTGACACATACATACCAAACTTTCTTTTATATATATAGAAGTAGGATATATATATATATATATATATATATATATATATATATATATATACTTTACTAATCATACTAGTAAACCCTTGCAGTAAGAAAAAAAAAAGATGGCATATAATTTGTTAGTATAAATATACTACCAAAAATTGCCTGGGAAAATTTTTTTTAAAAAGACCCAGAAAGTTGTATCAACTGAAAATAATCAATTAATACTATATCACAGCCATTGGACTATGACCTGATCCAAAAGAAAAAAAATATATATGCCACTAAATTAATCTAAAGCTAAGATGTAAAGAGTGCTCGATATCTAAGTAGGGCAAATAGTAATATCAATCCTAATGAGTCAGATATAACAACTAATAGTTTCGCTTACTAGCTCATCAGGGCAAGAATCTGACTAAAAATATTTGGAGCAACAGTACTTTTATCACCAGTCCTACTGTGGTCCAAACAAATTAGCATAACAAAAAAAAACCAAAAAAACACACCAATAAATTTTTTACACTTTTTATTTTATTTTCCAATTCTTATCTTTTTCCTATCTTCCATCCAATTTTTTTTATCTTAATGCATAAACAAACATTTTCACAATATGTTCCAACAAAAATTAGATCCCAACGGTATTCTAATATGGAAAACAAAAATGAAAACTAAACTCGTTGCATACAATGGAACCCCCACAAAATGCTACAGTAGCATCAGTATTCCATGCAACTATAACTGATCAGACTGGCACGATAGTAATTCCTACATAATGGATTACATAGATAATTCCTACATAGTGGATTTACAAAGACTAGCAGTTCTTTTACTACCTTCATTAGAACAATTTGAATTAATGAAATTACACCAACAGAATGAACGAAAATGATACCATGATAAAACGGCATATGATCTAGCATCACTGGTCACAGGACAAACTAGCTCATCAGAATAGAAAATGGCAACCAGCAACGTTATTAACAAAATGTGAGGAATCAAAATCCTACATTCTTGAATTCCCAGATGGATCTTCCAAAAAATGAAACCACATTTAAATAAAAGAGGTAGAAACAGCCATTCACAAAAACTTACTACCCAAGGGCTTCAGATGTGAAGTAAAATATATCTCTTGGTCTCAGAAGGCTGTTCCCTTAGGCAGTACCATCCTCCTCACCTAAAAGGGGCAAGGCTGGTTTTATTGTCTGGTGCCAGAGATGACCCAAAAGAGGAATAGCAACAGGATCATGCACTTTTTGCATTGGGCATCGCCTGAGCTTTGGTTTGTTCATGGCTCCCCATGTAAAAATTAACTTGTGTTAATCAAACCTGGTTGTAAAATAACTACCCAAGAAACAAAATATACCAAGACACTCCAACACAAACAAAACTTCAGACCGGAGAACTCCAACACCCTCAATATTTAACACAACTAGAAGTAGCAGTAAAATACAAATGCCACCCATGATGTGCATAAACCCACTTATTGTAGTAATACATTGGAACACTTCATTTCCAGTCCTGATGTGATAGTCATACTAGATAACTCACTGACTGTCTACAAAAATCAATAAATATATTATACTAAAACATTGCTTTCTATTCAATTAATGGTGAACAACCACAATGAAATTCTACAGGAAAGTTTATATAAAATTTCCTAAGAGAGATAACCAAGTGATTGCTACTATGAATTATATGAGAGTTGATTTATTTTGCAACAAATCTGGGTCATTTATGTGTCACTTTTGCAAATTGCAATGACGTTTACAGATCCATGAGGAAATTAGTTTCATATAGGAAACAAGTAGCTTTATAATGATAGTGACTGTTTTTTTTAAATAATGGATAATAAGTTTGCTTTAAAAAGTCAAAAGGAGAATACCAAACACTTTCCCAGCTTTTCATCTTTCAATAATTACTAAACACTAAACACAAAAAGAAAGAGAAATTTTCAAATCATAAGCAGAAATAATCTTAATGTTCTGTCAATTCATTCAGGAATGTTTAAGTGAATCGAATTAGAAGATGACTGAAAAGTTATTTTCTTATTTATTTTGAAATTGTATGAATCAAATGTATGATTTCTTTTGACTTTAATTAAAAAGAAATACTGCACACATTGAAAAAACCACAAACTTTTGTCTATTTAGAAATTAGGTATTATGATTCGTCTGTGTATATATATATATATATATATATATATATATAATAATGTGTGTGTGTGTGTATTTATATTTATATATATATATATATATATATATATATATATATAATTTATGATTGCTGACATGAATCAGATGTATTTTTCACCATTCCAAAAACTTACCAACACACACTTTTAACACTATTAGTGTTACATTGGCTCTATGATATTTTTGTATTGAACACTATTTCATTTGATATAGCTGGTACTTCTATTTTAGTTTTTGTTTTATAAATAATAGTATTTGTTGTATTGAAATATATATATATATATATATATATATATATATATATATATATACTCGTTGCCCCGAGTTCAAATCCTGGATGTGGTAATTGCATTTCACTTTGCGCTAATACCCTTGGGAAAGGTATGAATCCTACTCTCTCTCCAGCTATGGGTAAATAGCAGGGCATACTGGGTTCTTTAACCATGGCTAGGTAACCAGTCTAGGAGAAGGAAAACTCTGAATTCAAACCTGTTGAACTCCGCTTAAGAAATTGACCTTGTGTCGTATCCTGCTCGTGCGGAGGAGTTGGTAAATATATATATATATATATATAGACCATAAATACACCTGTGACTATTTTTATAAAAGGTTTATTTTATTTTTTCAAGTGGAACATCATGCAATCAAAACGGATATTATTAGGTGTTATTTATCATCAAACTCTACAGCATTGAGAATCTGTGACCAAAATAAGATTGCAGAACCTTTGTAACAAAACTAATTCATAAATATATGTAAAGGATGTATTTATTTTTGGACTGCTATATGTTTATATTCATGTGTATATATTTATTAAGGTTGTGGGATTTATATAATCAAATTTCCATTTGGAAAGATTCATGCAGGAAGAAATCCAAGAGAGGAAAAGAACCATAACAATAAGTAAAACCAAAAGAGGGATAAGTAAACAGAAAAGATGTGTGTTTGACAGTGTGGGTGTCAAATGCAATAGAAATAAGATATGATTTATTTATCTACTTGGCAATGTTCCTTTGGTTATTTTGCTTCTGACAACTTATCTTATAGACCTGTTTGTAATTTATGAAAGCTATTGACAATATATTTTGACATTGTTTTAAGCACAACAAACAAAATTCCCCTCTGACATCCCAGAAAGTCAATGTGGTTTTAGATCAGGTCATAGTCCAATGGCCATGATTTTTTTTCTGCTTGTCAACTCCAAGAGAAATGCATTAAACACCACAGTGTCCTTTATCATGACTTTTTTGATTTAACAAATGCCTTTAATACTGTTAATATGTCAACCACTCTCTCTCAACCATTCTCGGTAAACTTGGATGTCCATATGAGTTCATCAACATGTTTGTGTGATTTCATTGTGATATGAAAGCACGTTCCCTCCCAGAACTAATTTCCATCGATAATGGTCTTAAACAAGGTGACATTCTTGCACCAAGCTTTTTTCCCCATATATTTTGCTGTAACTCTCTCATACACTTTCCAAACCTGTGACATCAGTGTTTACATTTATTTCAGAACAAAATCAAAGTCTTTCTGACCCTTGTTCAGAAGCTCCTATATGCTGACGATGGAGGCGCATGGTCTAATGGTTAGAATCGTAGATGGACTCGTCGACCAGAGTTCAATTCCTTGACGAAGCTGTTTGGGAAAGGTATAAATCCAATTCTCCCTCCAGCTATGGGTAAATAGCAGGGCAGATTGGGCTCTTTAACCTTGGATAGGTAACCAGTCTAGGAAAAGGAAAACTGAATTCAAACCTGTTAAACTCCGCTTAAAAAATTGACGTTGTGTCACATCCTGCTCGTGCGGAGGGTTGGTAAATATATATATGCTGACGATGCAGATCTCATTGCTTCCAATGAAGATGACATGTAAGCTATAATGAACTTCTTCTCCAGAGTAGAGATGCACCCTTTGATTCAGAAACAAATCTAAGGATAAAAATAAATGAGAAAAGGGTTTAGAAAGCAACAAATTGTGTGTAGTCTGACAGAGGCATTTACCATGAAAACAAAGAACAGTGTCTATGCATTTTAACTGCACTTTTATGCTCTTTGGAATCTTGGACTATATATCATTGTCATGTCAAAACCTTAGAAAGATTCCATGAATTTTGTTTCAGGAGGATCCTAAACATCAAATAACTGTCTCTAACATCAAACCATTGTTCTTGAGTGAGCTAATGCATCTAGTATTAAGATGCACCTCATATGCAGTCAGGTGCATTTGGATGTGCACCTTTGGATGCAGACCATTAGGCAACTGTTTTACATGTCAATTTAGCAGCAGGTGTGAGAAGCCATATGAGATTGAACTGGGTTAATGTCAATGTGAAAAAATGAACTTTTTTCTTTTTGATTTCATTTTTTCATTTGAAAATAATTTTCGGATAAAACATTTTTAACTTTACATTTTAACATTAAACTGAAGATGGTTTAACAAAAAAACAAAAAAAAAACGTTGGTATATCATCATATATAAAAATGTCATTTTCTGAATGGTTTGTTTTTTCATAAGATAAATGCTGTGGTTTGATTCTAGGTAAACACTGATAATAATGACATGTGGACATACTAAGTCATAACTTATGTACATTTGTATGTACATGTGTGTGTGAGTTTTATATATACATGTGTATATATGTAGATGCATGTGTTTATATGTATGTGCATGTATATATATATATATATATATATATATATATATATATAGTTTCTGTTTTTTGTCGAGAGCGGATGAGCTCTAGGGGAGTCAACGACCATCCACACCAACAGTAGTAAGATTGGGGAAGGTACTACTCACATAAATCCCCAAAGGGGTTAGATGAGACTCCTTAGTCTTGGTTAGCAACCTATCTAGGACAAGGAAAAGTCTGTTATAAAACCACCACTGGTTTTACCTCATCCCAAGGAAAGGCTAGAGGAGTAAACCTTGAAAACATATCTGGAGCTGGTGTTCCTAAGGTGGTGTGATGCTGAAATTCAGTGCTACCCAGGAACTACTGTGACACTATTGTTGCCATACTGTATTGGTTTCTTACCTTTCCTTTCGACCACAGTGGCTGTGTGGAGAGGGGGTTCTGCTGCTTGGTCAACAGCTCATTCTCCATATCAATCTATCCAGGCTTCATAATTCCACTATTAAATGAAGAGAACACTTCGTCATTGTTACATGCTGACACAACACAGGAAGTGGCAGTTTACCAGTGATAAGCTCATCCGATAGGCAAAGGAAACTAGTGCCAGGAGCCACTTCTGATGGTGGGAGAGACTATCGTACCTCACTTGAAAGCTACTGCCTGTCTTAAGCTGGGTAGTCCCCAGCCAGTTAGGTGCTGTCTCACCATGGCCTGCTTGCTCCCCTGGGTGTATGGAGCTTAGAGAATTGTCTCAATAGGTGGGTTAAAAAGTCTACAGCAAACAACACAAAGTACAAGAAATCTCCAGCACTTCTGGTGCAAGGCAGCCATCATTGACAAAGAACTCTCCAAACTCAACATTGATGTCACCTGTCTACAGGAGACATGCCTGGCTGAGAATGGCAAGATCAAAACACTGCACCGACCACTACATGAAATGCAGGATGCTATCATCATTACTTTATTCAAGAATAAAGGAGTGACTGCAATAATTACCAAGGTATCTCCCTCTTTAGCATTGTTGGAAAAGTTTTTGCTCACATTTCACTGGCTCACCTACAAACCTTTGCCTCTCGCATATACCCAGACTCCCGGTGTGATTTCTGATCTGATTGGTCAACAGTAGACATGATCTTCTCTCTACACCAGCTGCAGGTAAAGTACCAGAAGCAGCAGATGCTACTTTACACTGCATTCCTAGATCTAACAAAGGCATTCGACCTGATCAGCCAAAGTGGACTCTTTAAATTGCTGCAGAAGATTACTTGGGATCATCATCTCCTTCCACACAAATACCCACAGCTTTTTTAATGGTGCAACATCTGAGGCAGTGGAGTGAAGCAGGGCTGCATCCTTAAACCTCCATTGTTTGGGATATTTTTGTCCATGCATCTGTTACATAATTCACAGGTAGCTTATGAATTATGTACATACTGTAGTTAGATAAATTTTGAATCAGAGTTAGTTAGATTCAAAATAACAGGAGTTGAGTGGAAAATTACCAGCTGTTATAGTTAGTGTTATTTTTGCTTGAACCCTCTAAAGTGTGCCAGGAAGGCATGAGACAGTTTTTAGTTTAGTTGTGACCAGAAATTCAGAGTGAGCAGACGCAAAAGGCTTCTCACCAAGATGTTGTTTCTCAATCTGCACAGGTCCTGGGCTGGGGTTGTTGTTTAATAAAGACTTAAAGAAAAAGCATAAAGTCTTGTTAATTCATTAACAAACAAGAATGTGCAAACACCCAACCAGAAAGAAGAACCAGCCTGAGAAGATAGATGAATAATAGAAGATGAACAAGCAAAAGAGTTTGCAAGTAAGAACTCCTCATCTCATCATCTCTCCTCATCTGTCTCTCTTTCTCACTGTTTATATACCTGAGTAAAGGGGTATATAACACTTCTCCATATTACTCACTTTCGTGCTAAACTAAAGTCATGAAGGTTCTCATTTGTGAAATGCTGCTCACCGACAATGCAACCTTGATGTCACACACTGAGCATGGCCTGCAACAGCTTGTCAGTTGCTTCACACGTGCTGACAAGGAGTTCAGGATTAATATAAGTCTAAATAAGACAAAAGTAATGGTGGAAAGCGCAGACACTCCCCCGAAATTCACTATCAATGGGTGCAGCCTGGAGGCCGTGGAGAGCTTCAAGTACCTCTGGTCAACCACTGCCAACTCAGTGTCTATTGATACTAAAGTCAACAGCAGAATTGTAAGAGCTGAGGTTATGGCCAAATTGAGCCAGTGGAACAATGCCAGACTCACTAAGAAGACTAAACCGTATGTCTACAAACTGCATTCTCAGTACACTCTTCTACAGCAGTGAACCCTGGACCCACATACTCAAGCCACAAGAGGAGACTGGACAATTTTCACCTCAGGTGCCTAACACTGCATCCTATGCATCCGCTGGCAGGATAAAGGGTCCAACACAATACTGGACCGAGCAAACATGAACAGCATGTTCACCATCCTCTGTGAAAGGCGCTTGTGTTCACTTGGTATTGTCAGGAGGATAGACAAAGGCTGTATCCCCAAAGACCTACTGTATGGCAAATTAGTAGAATGCACCTGACAAGTAGGAAGACTATGCCAACGCTTCAAAGATATCTGCAAGAAAAAGGCATGAAGTCATGCCACATTAACACCAGGGAATTTGGTGCAGAAAATCAATTGGCCTGGTGCCTTCTTGTCAAACAAAGCACAAAAAGAGAGGAAAGTAGTTGCCACAGCAAAGAGAGCCAGAAGGAAGGAGAGACAACAGCAGCCCCAGCAAGAATCACTGTTTGTGTGTAGTCATTACATCAAAGACTGCCATTCAAAAATTGGCCTGCATAGCCACAACTGGACAGTATGCCAACAACAATAAAAATCGCATTCTCTGAATTGTTTGTTTTTTTCATATTTTTATATTTACGTATCGTCAGATTTCCATTTTTCTCTAATATATAATATATATATATAGAGAGAGAGAGAAAGAGAGAAATAAATAATGTGTGTGTGCCCTGACTGTGACATTAAACATGCAGTGGTGAGGTTCCTGTTCTGAAGCTCTGGAGTGTGTGGAGTCACAACTTCATTAACATTACACCATGTCTACTCCCTCCCAGAGTGCTTACTACCTGTTAGGCTCATAATTAGGGGTCAAATAGATCTGTTTGAAAATTATTATTGTTAGATACGAATATTTGAAACCATATAACTATATGTAAACAAACTAATATGTACAGGAATAGTTACTTTAAACAATATTATTATGAATAAATTATTAGTATTTAGAATAGTTACTTAAAGATATATTTGTTTACAAATGATTATCATTAGTTACTTAAAACTATTTAATTGCTTGAAAAAATTAATAATACAACAAATAAGCCAACAAACATTGACAATGATATAAAATCAAGCTAGCAACGAAGTAACCAGAAACACACACACACACGAACTTATGTATATTTCTTTACTGTTCTCTTTTTTGTTGTATATATAAAGCAATCTTTATCTTATATAGTGGTGAATAATGTTTTTTTTTCTTCTTTCATTTCTTTTTTTCTTCTTCTCCTCTTCTTCCTTGTGTCCACAAATAATGGATCAAGTTGGTGGACCCTATAAATCCTCTTCTGACTGACATCAAATTGAAAGGTTATGTCAGTGGAGTGGGGTCTTCATGTGTGAAGATCGGACACCTGTGCAAATCTTTAATGACATAGTTTCTACTTATTCTTAATACTATGTTCCAAAATTGACTGGGCTTAGATGCTTTATTTTCTTTATGCTTTCAAAGAAATACACATACATGCACACACACATAGGGGTGTTTATATATATATATATATATATATAATATATATAGATAGATAAAAGGTGGCTTACCAGTTAATATGGGCACTATCGTTGGAGGTGCACAGAATCCAGGGGTTAGGTCAGCGATATAACAAATACAAAGTGCTCAATACAAAGTAGAGCAAATTTATTAAAGAAATGGATACAATAGAAACCTACTCGAGTTTCACCATTAGGATCTTCAGGGTTAAATCCACTGAATTAATCGGTACCGATTAATTGCAGCCGATTACATGTGTGTTCATTGAATCTCATAACATAACTTCTTATTCAATGAACACACGTGTAATCAGCTGCAATTAATCGGTACCTCGATTAATTCAGTGGATTTAACCCTGAAGATCCTAATGGTGAAATTCGAGTAGGTTTCTATTGTATCCATTTCTTTAATATATATATATATAGAGAGAGAGAGAGAGAGACTGAGACTGATTTTGCTAATACATTTTTGTTTATTTACATCATATTAAGAAGATAATTATTTGAATTAAATTTGTTCTTTTTTACATTCATATAGTAGGAGGGGGTTCAAAATTATCAAGACAGAAGTTATATTTACTGGAACAGAAATTAATCATGTATGAAAAATTAATTTTCTTAAACATAATTCTCTTGTTATTCAGCAAAATTATTCAAATGAGTTTTTCATTGGTCCAAGCACCTCTGTGAATCCTCTTTTGATATGAAATGAAGCTGCATCATTGTATTTCTTTTATCTCCTCCATATTCACATATTTCTTTTTATCTCCTCCATATTCACATATTTTTCAATTTAGGAAACAAGAAAAAGCAGAGCTGAGGGTCTGGTGAAAATAAAGAGGGATGTGCTTGCACAATCCTGTGTTTCACAAAAAAGTTTTTTTTGTTGTTTTTTTTTTAAATTGGCACTGACTCGTATAGATATCATCACTTTATCATATAAATAACTCAGATGTGCACTTGTCTTCATTTAAATATTTTCTTAATAAAGAAATTAAAGATTTTTTCAATACCTTTAGATTGTAACTTGTGTATTTCTTTTTTTGTTTATCTACATTTAAGTTCAAAGGTTATTTCTCATTGTCTTACAATTTTCTTCAGTATGTATATCTTGTAAGGATGAACATAACAGTTGATTATGTTGTTTACATTTATTTCTATTCCAATCTCTGCTTTGCCTCTGTCCAAAGTGTCATGAAGACATTTCTACACAGCTTATTGATTTCTTTCTATCACTTTAAGAATATATCAAAAGATGCTGACACTGGTTGATACAAGAATATATAAACCTTTCAATAACATGATGCTTCCTGATATTCTCTTGTGATTTCATTGCAAATGATATCATAGACTGTCTTTTCTTTATCTCAATTCATTGATATCCATATATTCATATCTAATAGTCTTATTTCTTTCCTTCTCTACATCATATATATATATATATATATATATATATATATATATATATATTAATCATATCCAACCCGAAGTAGAGAAGATTCTTTGGAAAAAACAAAATGTGTTTTGGAAAAATCAATTCACAGCTTCTGAAATCCTGATTATTTGTTGAATCGTAGAAAGGGTTCAAGCAAAAAATCTGCACAACTGTTTTTAGATTTCTCCTTCGTACACAGAAGAAAGATGGAGCAAATACAATTAGCATATGGTCTTTCCAAAGAAACTGTTACCGCAATAATGATGCTCTATAAAGACATGAAAGCAATTGTCTGTTCACCTGATGGTGACACAGATTTCTTTGACATTATTGCTGGAGTCCTATAAGGAGATCCATTAGTACCAGATATATCCTCCCCCAACTACCCCCCCCCCTCAAAAAAATAAAGAGAAGTAGAAATGGGAGGGAGAAAATAAAAAGAAGTATTGTAGAATGTCTGTTTAAACATCAGGTTTCAATATTACCTTTATTTCTTTTTTATGATACTTTTATTATTAATACATTTTGACTTATTGTGTTTTTTTTTTGGGGGGGGGGGGTATTTTATTTTTTTACCACCAAGAAGTGTATTGTTGGTTATTAATACTAACTCCCTCTCCTCATAGGAAATACCAAATTTTAAATCCTTTGTATATGTTGAATATTTCTTCTCATTTTCATTTTCTAGATTTTATGATTGTCACTTCTGTTATTATTGCGGTTACCACCTGTGATAATCTATGCCTATCGTCTGCATATATTGACATCGGTTACTGGAGAAGATATTACTACTTAGATATGTTAACTGATCTACTAATGTCTTTGTGTTCCGTACTCCTGGGTTTATTTCATCGAGACCAGATGCTTTTCTACTTTTTATTGTTATTAGGACTTGTTGAGTTTGTCAATCGTAAAGTTTCCTAGCTTGATGGCTAGATGGCTATCAACCATTTTTTTTTTTTTTTTAGGTGGGGGTATAATTTTATGAGGGTTTTACAGCAGTTTCTGGAAGGGTTCTTTTCATTTCAAAAATCTATCTTCTTGGCTGCCCACTTTTATTTAGAATTGTTTTATTTAATTCTATCTGGGCTTTTTTAAGATTTTGCATATTGGCATTAGTTGAGTCTGTTTTATTATGTAATGATGCTTTTTCATATTATTTCTCTATTATTTCTCAGGAGTAGTAGTAGTAGTAGTAGTAGTTGTCACTCTATCATCTTTCTCTACAGATATATTTACTGAACTGCTATATGTTTGATACATCATTCATCATCAGGTTGGTCAGTGTTTCAGATTTATAATGGAATTACTTTCAGAATTTAATGTCAAAATTCTAGAGGCTTTCATTCAACTGACGTTTTTTAATGTTTAATTTTGTCCACATGCACAAGCCTTTTCTGTTTCACTTTTTCTAAGCGTACATTCGGTTCGACAGATGTATCTTTACCAATGGGTCTGCTTTTGGTTTAATTTGGAGATCATATTTTTAACTACAGACAATACATTTTTTTAAAATTTATATGCAAATTTTTTTTTTTTTTTTTTTTTTTTTTTTAATGACCACCTTTGAATTTTCTTTTAATTCAAATAGCTGCAACAGCATTGCATTTCTTTAGTCCCAACAGCGGAATGCGAACACTATAATGTAGAATTCAACTGTGCATTTTTCTTTTAGTCTAACCACGTGGTCCCACCAACGATGTTCATGCAAGTGTCTACTTGCATTTTTTAATTCATATGCCTCCTACTTTGCGTATTGTTTTGCCAGCCTCCCTGTCTCCCAGTGTAAAGGCAGGGGTGTCATTCAGGTCCAGGGTATGGATTCCTCAGACCATCTTGCAAATGTGTTAAACTGCCAATTTTACTGTTTGGTCTTTTCCAACCTTTTGTGTATTCTGCAATGTTATGGTCATCTGTTTGTTATACTAGGTTGAATGTCACCAAGCCTAGTTTTCTGGAAGTCTGCAACCCTATCAGCATTGGTCTGTTTGCATGCACCTTGGTAAATGGGGCACTGGTGAATGAGTCTTTGTGTCTCACTCCAAGTCTGCAACCCTATCAGCATTGGTCTGTTTGCATGCACCTTGGTAAATGGGGCACTGGTGAATGAGTCTTTGTGTCTCACTCCAAGTCTGCAACCCTATCAGCATTGGTCTGTTTGCATGCACCTTGGTAAATGGGGCACTGGTGAATGAGTCTTTGTGTCTCACTCCAAGTCTGCAACCCTATCAGCATTGGTCTGTTTGCATGCACCTTGGTAAATGGGGCACTGGTGAATGAGTCTTTGTGTCTCACTCCAAGTCTGCAACCCTATCAGCATTGGTCTGTTTGCATGCACCTTGGTAAATGGGGCACTGGTGAATGAGTCTTTGTGTCTCACTCCAAGTCTGCAACCCTATCAGCATTGGTCTGTTTGCATGCACCTTGGTAAATGGGGCACTGGTGAATGAGTCTTTGTGTCTCACTCCAAGTCTGCAACCCTATCAGCATTGGTCTGTTTGCATGCACCTTGGTAAATGGGGCACTGGTGAATGAGTCTTTGTGTCTCACTCCAAGTCTGCAACCCTATCAGCATTGGGTTTGCATGCACCTTGGTAAATGGGGCACTGGTGAATGAGTCTTTGTGTCTCACTCCAAGGAGACATGCACCTGCTTGTCTTATATGCTTCCCCCAATACAACTAGATGTACTGTTTTTTTGTTTTGTTTTGTTTTTTTTGTTTTTGTCAAGTGGCAAGCCCTGTAGTTTTTTAAATACTTCTAGTGGTAATAGGTTTCTCATGTCTCCAATATCAATTCTGGCATTTAGTTTCCCACTCAGTTTTACTTATATCTCTTTTGCATTTTTGTACATCTCTCTTCTATCTAAAGTTTTTGTTTCCACCTTGATATGGAAATACATGTTGTTGGTGGATTAGTCACCATAGTCATTCTGTTGTGTCACCGTGTGTACATCCTTGTTTTTCTTTTGGTATTGAGGTAGATTATTATTTATTGTTGTTTCAACTCTTTTTTTATTTGAGAGGCATGTGCACACAAAGTGGCCATTTTGGGGGGCATTTCATGCATGTTTTTCCTTTTGTTGGGTACTGGCCAGCCTCTTGGTCCATACCACAGTATTGGTATTTTTGCATGTTTTTAGTTTTAATCGCACGTATGGTGGTTGTCTCTGTAGGCACACAAATAGCCTTCAGTTGTTTGGTTATTGCTCTGTCTCTGCTTCTTTCAATAATGCTTTTTGTGTTGATTTGTGATTTATTCCAAATATGAAATTTTCTACCAACATGGTTTTCCTCAAATTCTGCTTCATAACTTTATTTGTTTCTGGAGTCTCATTAAGAAAATATCCACAGACTCATTTGTTTCTTGTTGCTATTTTATGTTCCAAAATGACAAGCTAAACAAAGGAGGACAGACAAGGAGATTTTGGTTTAACAAGAAAACGGAAATCTTTATTAACGCAGAACTACAGAAGATGGATGTTGAAAGCCGATAGAATATTGGTCGGGTCACTGATATCTCAGGTCGGGAAGATGTTGGTTGCGGTCAGACGATCAGTTGTTGGGACGACTGGGAATGTGCGCGTTGGGCACCACAGGTCGAATGGTTGATGCTGATCCCTAGCTGACGTGGTGGTCTTCCGAAGGCTGGAGATATGTTGATAAACCAATATGAAGATGCTCGTAGGTGAGATCGAGGATGTCTCGCCAAAGCAGGAAGGAAAATGTAGTACACAACAGTAGTGTTGCGGTAGCTGATCGCAAACTACTAGTTGAGTAAAGGGTTGACAGAACCGGGGTCTGCAAGACATTGCTTGCCTGGTGAAGGAAGTAGCTGGACAGGAGATGACTGGATCAAAGCTGGATCAGGATCGGTAGTAATCAGGATCATCGGTGGGCTGGAATGTGTACGGTTTGCCGGTATGTAGGGATACCGTAGGAACGTCGGCAGCAAGGGGTGAGAAGCAGAAACCAAGGCGGAGCACTGAGTCGTCGTTTAGCTGGACTGTGTGTGCAGTTTGCCGGTATGTGGGGATACTGCAGACAAGAAATACCTGAAGGAGGCCAGAGGGCACATCGGTTGAAACTTTGTACAGATAACAATGAAGATGAGGACAATAGTCCGAATAATGCAAATAATACTAATCATCAATTCAGAGAAATAGTCAATCACAAATATTGTCTCCTGTTTTAACCCATTTATTTTTTACTATTACGTTTATTATACATTTCTATTTTTCTTTTTTCAATGCATATTGTTTTGAGTTTTCTATCCTAATGCTTTAATAACTTTCATGGTCTACCAATGTTTTCCTTTTTTAACAATCTCATTTCTTTGATATTTGCATGAAATGTTAGGCACAGCTGACTGTGAATTGACTTTTTGAATGAGTTTTATAATCCTTTTCACTGTTTCAATTGTCAGTTCTTTTGTTGGAGCCAAGTTTCTTTTCAATTAGGCCCAACCACTTGTTGAGGTCTGTATGAACTGTCTTTTAACTGCAAACCAATTTGCATATGTAGGCCTCTACTGTT
The DNA here is from genome assembly GCA_023376005.1 of Doryteuthis pealeii. NCBI lineage: Eukaryota > Metazoa > Mollusca > Cephalopoda > Myopsida > Loliginidae > Doryteuthis > Doryteuthis pealeii. The sequence goes on from CM042164.1 coordinate 23,169,378, forward strand.
ATTTGTTTTAGTAATGTAAATTATTAGTTTAATGATATTTTCCTTAACATTGGATTATTCCATAATATTTTCCTCTGCATGGTTCGGAATAAATGTCATTAATTTAGATAATTCAATCTAGATATTATAATGAATATTTTAAATATTCTACAATTTTTGCAAATTACATGCAATGCAGGGCAAACAAATGATACTTTTTACATCATTTACATACAGCATAAGGAGAGAAAAAATGTAATAGAATATCAAACTGCTGTCATGAAATGTGGAAAGAAAAGTTTTCTTTTTTTGAGAATTAAGATAAGAAGTTCCTCACTTAATGGGGAGTAGAGTAAATAAAAAAAAGTTGAAATCACTTGCAAACCAAGAAGCAACAAATTTAATAAACAAAATCAGAATTTTAATAAAAGATAGACAAACACACTTAGTATGACAAATTGTGAATGCCTGTGACATCCTACAGAGATTATTAAAGATATGGACTACGCAATCTGGGGTTCCTAACAGATACACCTGCACCAGCAGAATCACTGGTGCATAACATAGAGATGGCGACAAGAAGCATTAGCCTGTATGTGAATAAAATTGTGTTCATATGTTTTATACAGGAAGGAGGCACTCAACACTAGATGGTAAACCTCTAGTAGACCAGTTCACATATGTAGGTAGTAATATCTGTGTTGAAAAGTGTGTTGATAGTGTGACCTGATAACGATGATGAAAAATCTTGATATACATAATGAAAGGCTGCACTTGAACACTATACTGAATAGTGAGCAATTTTGTAAAGACAAAATTGAGAAAAATTCACTTTATACATGAATGTAAAAATAGACATCAAGCTCAGGAATTTTTGCCAAGTGGCTCTGAAATCTGTGTCTCCTGAATTTTTAAAATCTATTTTTATTTTTATTAGATGACATAAACTAAACATCTGTAAATCTGATATGCAGAGTTAGAGGTTGTACTTCATTATTCACTCAAACAGAAAAATCATTTCAAAAGCCTCTATTACACATGAGTGGCTTCAATCATGATGAAAAAAAAAGTGAATGAAAAATTTGATGAAAAAAACAAAAACATGCTGATCTAAGAGTAAACACTTCTGGTATAATGTCCGGTTAATAAATTTATTTCAAATGGCTATGAAATCTGTAATTTTTAATTTATTTTATTCAACTAACATAAAATATCTCTATCTTAGACACATGCCTTTTAATTTACTTTTTAACTGTGCGAATATCCCTATATTCACATGGGTCAGATTGGTGTGGAAAATTCAAAAAATGTATTTTTCACTACAACTATATCAATCAATTGAGAAGTCTATCTTCTCAAACTGCCCAGGGGTCCGCTTTAAAAGAAGACAATCACATTTATAAATACACATATTCCTGAGAAAAAAAAATTGTTATATTTTTACAGAAATCTAAAAATATATATTTTCAACATATTGATCATTCACTTCACTTTTGATAAACTTTAGCAAAACTTCTCCATAAAAATGTAATTATTTACATTGTGTATTGAATAAAACTGAACAGCAAGTGACTCTAATATCGATTACAAACAAAAGTGATTTTAGCCAATTTAGTCTATAAAGGTTATAACAGATGAACATTGAATAACCATGGGGACACATAAATATGTTTTGAAAGATCAAAAGTTGATAAATATTATCAATGTGTCTAGCTGATCAAATAAATTATTTTTAGAAAATGAAGCTAGACAAAATTTTGACATTTTGAAATGATATTACTCTTTACAAGTCAGTTATGTGAAGGCATAATTTGTTTATCAGGGACATTATATATTAAAAAACATTTCAATAAATACTTTTAGAATTTTGTTTAAAGAAACTTTTGACTTACAATCAAGTTTTAAAGAAGCTGAATTCCAATCTATGTTATTGCCAACTTTAAATGAAATCTTAAGTTTTTCTTATTTTTATCTTGTTGGTTTTAATGAAGATATTCCATTTATTTCAGGGCTATCTTCCAGATTTCTATCTGTCTTTTTTTTTTAATCCATAAAAACTGATGCTATATATTGATCTAAAAGATAAATGGTAACAACCTTTGTTGAACCTTTGTTGTCAGCCATATTTAAAGTATTTTAATTTCTAAATTTCTCCAAGACAAAAAGAAGTAAACTAATGTTTGATGGTTGTGAGATTGGATAAAAGAAATCATTCAGGCAAGTGTCTATGATAAACTAAAATGAATGGCATTCTTGCAGGATCCTTTACTCACAAAATGTTTTTGGTACATCAGATATATCATGCACACATAACTCTATCTATCTATCTATCTATCTATCTATCTATATATATATATATATATATATATATATATATATATATATATACCTACATGAGTCAGACACTATCAACCTAGGTTTGACCCGAATGGTTCTTCAGGATAATTCGGACTAAAAGAAGTAAATTCTTTGGTATTTTGAATTTACTCTGATGAAGGTTGTTATTCTAACAAAATTTTATAGTTTTCTGTTATTTTATTTTGTATTTAAATGATAATAGATAGAGTACATATGTACATGGAGAAACTCCTGGCCGAAACACATGTCAGTAAAACAAAATAAAAAAAAATCTATTTTGTCCGTTCAGCATTTTTTTTCCTTTATTTTTTATTTCAACATACCATCGGATTCACTTCCATTTTCAGCTAACATATATATATATATATGTGTGTATATGTATATATATATATATATATATATTACATTGGCTACACCACAACAAAATTATCAATCTATCAGATTCTAGTTCTATATGCCAACATTTAAAAAAGCATGATTGTCTTACAACAACATATGGAAATATTTTAGTAGATAATTTCAAAAATACTTCTTACTGACAAGATCCAAAAATTACAAATCCTTGAAGCTCTGTATATAAAATTTAAACAAACCACTATAAATAGAATTAACTTTGAAACTAGTGATAATATTTCAAAATGTTTAAAATAGATAGATACAACAATTTTTATTCTAGATACGTACCTAGCTTAATAGAAATTTAAAAAAAGAATTAACTGCCACTGTTGCCTAGCAACACCTTGGTGATAAAAATAGAACAATTACTTTAACAGTTATATTAACATTACTTAAACAATTTTCATAATGAAAGACACACATACTCTACATTGATAATGGTGCAGATATGAACCAAAAGTACTCAGTCAGCCAAAAATGGCTCTTTTATTAATAATTAATGCTTTTCTAGATTGTAAGATCAAAAGAATCATTAGAAAGCTTTAAAACAAGAATAAAATAAACTTGAAAATAATGAGGATTCTGTTTTATTTAATAAAATTTGTTTGATATATATATATATATATATATATATGTACACATAAATTAGGGTAGTGAAGACATCAAATCAATGGTACTTTGTAACTGTCAGTTTCTCACCTATGCACTCTTTACTTAGATATAGCAAACTATATTATCAATATATATATACAGTGCCACTTAAATGTTTGTGACCCGACATAGTCATTGTTATTGTGCATTCAAATACCAATTTGTAAAATAGACTTTCTAATATAATGAATACAAACAAAAAAGTATGTGTTGTAATCCTTTATTTAAAAAAGGGATTTATTTCACCAAAACTGAAAATTTGAAATGTGCAAAAGTATGTGAACCCCTTTAGTTAATATTTTGTCAATCTTCTTTTGCAGTGATTACTTCAACCAAATATTTTTTATAGCTACTCACCAGTTTCTCATATCTGCTGTTGGGGATTTTTGTCAGGATCTCATTGCAAAAATGAACTAGTTTAGAGAGGTTGGAAATACATTTGGTTTGAACCACTAGCTTCAGGTTTAACCCCAACATTTCTATTAGATTGAGATCTGGACCAATCTAGAGTGCAAATCCTCTTCCTTTTAAACCATTCCTTGGTAGTTTTGCTGGTCATTTTAGGGGCATTATCTTGTTGCATAACTCATTTTCATCCAAGCTTCAACTCTCTGATTGATGGTAAGAGATTTGGATCTAGAATTTGTTGATAGGACTGAGATATTTCACTGGATAATATGGAATTGTCCAGATAGCCGACATGAAAATGTAATTTCAATAAGAGTTTATTATGGAAATGAACACTTTCTTCATAATTTTCTCTTGATTATTGTAAATGAATTCCTGTAAGTATTAGGGGTTAGAACAAGCATTATATTACAATATATAAAATATATACAATCACCAGAATAAGAATAGAAAGCCATTCTCTAGGAAATAATTATGGAACTGGATATAATGGTTCTATTTTTGCAAAAATTGGTTATTTCTCCCATCCAATTGAAAATATAAGTTGCAACTCTTGTAAAAAGAATTTGATTGCTTTTTTCTGTCTTAAAGATTTTTCTATGTATTTGATTTTCATTTGATTCATAAATAGATCAATGGATCAAGATATCAAATGTGTTGAACCTACTTAAGTTTTGATACAACTACTAATTTTATTTCATTCATTTTCAATCACATATCTTCAAAAACTGTTCATATTTACATACACACACATACAAACAAAAATAAACGCATTCACGCTCACACGAGAATACAGTTATTTAAAAAATAACATTATTTTCAAAAAAAATTCATTTGGGAAGAAATGCCATAGCTGGACTGCTTCAGTTCAATTCTTTTGATAAAGAGGTATTACCTCGAAAATTCAAGAAAGAATAAAAATACAGGTCAACACACAACACCATTGTTACCATATTATTATTTTTTATTTATTCCAAACTGCATTGTGATAGCCTTCTAAATCAACCTCCTATCCAATACATACACAATGCTTCAAGCAAATTATGAAACTCTCTTGTTCATATTTAATTTTAAAATTAAAATTAAAGTTAATTTTATTTATATTACTGCAAATACTATTTTAAATAATTAATAAAAATATTATAAAAAATACTTAAAAAATATTATTTCTCACAGTTTTGAATAGAATCTTTTAAATTGGAAAATCCTGCTACTTTTTAAATTTTTTTATTGAGACACAGAATCAATTTATGTTTTATGATAATTTACAAATTTAATGATGAAAAATAGTTTCCTTTATTTTTGATGATATAAACTGAATTAACCAGGCTATTTATCATTTTTTTGCCAGAGGCATAAAGGTTTTTTGATTTACAAAATGAAAAACATATCTGAGCCTATTTTGATCTAATCATAATTGGTGTACTGTTTCCCATTGTGAAAATTCTAAAAAAAAAAAAACCTGATTAGTAAAACTTCCATATTCAGAGCTAAAATCTTTTCCCATTTGTATTTTGCAATATGTGGTCTTGTAATGCCATGCAAAAGTAACATGCTTTTCTAATTGATTTGAAAATAATACCTCCTATTTATTTCCATAGAAATTATAACAGATACATGAAGCACAATAACAACAATAGATAGGGCAGGTTTTCAGCTACAAAACCTGATATTTCAAGTTGCAATCAACATTATAAATGCATTGATTCACTAGTGATGAAGAAGAGTTTGCTATTCTCATAAGAAAATCACTTTGAAATTAAATGCTTTCTTATGTTCACTCACAATGTCAAAGGTGAATGTAGCAATAGATGCTGAATATGTAATGATGTGAAAAATAGTTTTGCTAGCTGAAACCTTGTCTTATCCAATGGAGTTATTATTTTAATAATTAAAGTATTTGTTATGGACTAGCCTAGTTTACCTTTCATAGAGAATAAATGAGCTGGTCCAAGACTATTTGTACACTGCTGTTTTAGAACATCTGGGGGTGATTGCTGAGACTGCAAAGATTATGAAACCATTACGTGAACTGTCTACCTCGATGTTTTAGCATGTTGTTGCCAGTTACTCTAAGTCTGGCACAAACTATATTTGGATGTATTAGTATACTGAATATAGTATGATCCAGCATACAAGTTGGCAATGTAAGATTCAAAAAACTTGCATGGAGGTTTTTTTTCCATTTCGAGTCGTTAATTCTGCAAATTAACGACTGTGGTTTTAGGAAACACATGTGAAAAAAAAAAATTTAATTGTAGTTACTACAATTGATAAAAGGTGTTCAAATTATACTCATCTTGGCTATAATTTTTTTGTGACCAGAATTTTTGAAGGGAAGAAATATGGAGAGTTGCAATCTACCATTACAATGCTATGAAATTCCCAAGTGAAGCAACAGATAAAAAATGATGAAAAATTACAACAAATGATGGAAGTACTTCTCTTAAAAATGCAAGAGACAAAACCTGAAGAAGGAATTGCATTCACTGCTTATTTTCACAGATATGAAGACATCTTCAGAAAAGAATGCATGGGATGGGCCTAAGAGAAAAAGGTTTGTCTCCTACTTCAATAATTGTGCCCGGCAAACCATGACCGACATTGCAATTACATTTTGCCAAAGACACCGAGTGAAGTATCAAAAATTTTTGACAAAAATCTTCTCTTTTTAACATTTGTTGGAAATGTTTAAATTTAATGAAAAAAGAGGAGGAAGATTTTTTTTACGGTGTGGTAAATAGGGAATGTGAAAAATTCAAACTTGAATATTTGTCACCTGATCATTTTAAACATCTCATTTTTGTGCAAGGTTTCAAGCAGAGATTCAAAGATAAGGTCAAGAATCCTCACAAGATTGGAGCAGGATTCAAAATTAACATTACAAGCAGTGGTTGATGAAAGTAATCAAATTGTAAGCATGAGACATGATTCTGCAAGGATTGAGGAAAAAGAAATAACCCCCATATATTACATTGAACCCAAGATAGTTCAGAAAAAAGATAAACAGATTACCAAACCAAATCCATGCTATTCGTGTACGGGTCTACATTTCAAAAGTGATTGCCCATGCAGAATTTGTTATTTCTGTGAAAAATTAAGGCACATTAGTCCGCATTGGAAAATGAAGAAAAAAAGGTCTAATGTGATTTAAAGATACATGTAGTGATACAAAAGAAAATGTAGTGATATCCAAAAAATAAAGCATTGATTTGAAAAAAAGAAAATTCATTGATATTAAAATGAATAAGAACAACATTCGTTTGCAATTCAACACTGATAGTGATCTGTCCATCATTAGTGAAAAAAGTTGGTAAGCCAAAATTAACACACCAAAAAGTTGCAAGAGGTGTATCTGGCAAAATTTCATTTTATAGGTGAATTAATTTGTAATGTGTTTTTTGGTGGGAAAACAGTGAAAGCGAAAGCATACATGTTAAAAAATACACCAGACTTATTTGGTACTGATTGGATGGCATTATTTAACTTATGGGATTTATCATTAATTGATAAATCCCATAAGTCAAATAATGCCATTACAATGATCTTTCTGTAACAAAGTAAATTCACCCACCCCCTCCAATGCAAACACAAGACAGGAAAAATTTAAAAAAGAACTAAAAAAAGAATTTCTAGATATTTTTTGGAAGGTTTGGGCAAGTGTATCAAAACAAAGGTTTAGTTGCAAGTTAAAGAGAATGCGATGCTGGTGTCCAAACCAAAAAGAAGTGTGCCATATGCGGTAATGGATTCGATAATCCAGGAATTAGACAGACTCAAAAAAATTGGTGTAATTTCAAAAGTACAATATTCCAAATGGGCTGAAACAAAACAAGTGTATATGTGTATATGCAGATTTCTCAACAGGTTTTAATGAATGTCTGAAACCTTATGAATACCCATTATCAAGTGCTGAAGACATTTTTGCAAAGCTGAACAGTGGTAAAGTATTTTCAAAAGTTGTCGGATGCTTACCTACAAGTTCAAATCGACGAAGAAATTTCAAAGTTGTTCACGATAAATACGCATAGAGATCTATATTGTTTTAACCATTTACCATTCAGATATAAAGTAGCACCGAGTGTATTCCAAAAAATAATAGATAATATGTTGGCTGAACTGGATTTCACTATCATGTATTTAGATGACATACTTATAAAACATGAGTCAAACAAACAGTTCAAGCTACTTGTGAAACAGGTGTTTAAAAAAATTGGCAAAGGCCTGACCTGGAAAGATCAAGTGCAATTCAGCATATGCCAGCCATTATAAATGTTGCAGAATTACAAGCGTTCTTATGCCTAACAAATTATTACCAAGTGTATATAAATAATATGTATGATTTGCGTGGCCCTTTTAATGAGTTATTGAATAAAGAAAAAAAATGGAATTTGTCTGAAAATTGCCAGGATGCATTTCTAAAGATAAAAGAAGTTTTGATGTCAGAATTATTCTTTACACATTTTGACCCAAAAGGCAGAGATAATTCTGGCGACTGATGCGAGCCAGGTTGGCATTGGATCAGTTTTGCTCCATAGAGAGAGTTCAGGGAGCATAAAGGATATTGCACGCACGAGCAGAAGATTAATTGCAGCTGAAAAAAATTACAGTCAGATCAAAAAAGAAAGTTTGGCAATAATATTTAAAATGAAGAAATTTCATAGATTTATTCATGGTCAACGTTTTTTATTACAGACAGATCATCATCCACTTATTAAAATTTTTGGATCTAAAAAAGGAATACCAGCCTACACAGCAAATAGATTGCAGCATTGGGGTACTATTTTGCTGAATTATGATTTTCAGATGGAATATGTACCTTCTAAAAATTTGAGCCATGCAGACAGTCTTTCAAGGCTGATACCAAAATACTGTGAGCCATTAGAAGAATATGGGGATTGCGGCACTGAAGGTTGAAAATGAAATATAAGAAGTGTTGGTTAATACAGTTTGAGAATTGCCAGTGACAGCAGAAGAAATAAAAATAAAGTCAGAAACAAACAACTTTATAAAAAAGATGAAAAGCCAAGTGGAATTCAAAGAGAAGAATAAAACAAATCTGCCTGGATGCAATTATTACTCCATTTGTGACGGGATTTTAATGTAAGCAGAACGTGTGGTTATCCCTTTTTCACTGCAAAAAAAGAACATGTATGAAAAGTAAGATGGATATGAATCCAACAATATGTGTAGAAAGTTTGTAGAAAAAACAAGATGTTAATAGTTTTGCTGACAGAAATCTGTTTCGACCATATGAAACGGTCTTTATCAAAGCAACTGTGTGTAAAAGGAAAGACGAAATAAATATATTGTTAATCACAAGGCACAGAACGCTCTCGATCGGGGATGGAATTTTCAAAAAAAATTTTTTTTAAATGCATATTCTATGTTAAAAATAAAATAAATTTTATTTTTAAAAATTAGAAGCATTTTTATCATTAAAAAAGCTCAAAAGAGTTTGAAGTGTATATAAATATCAAAATGTTCAAAGAAAAGGTAGCTGGAACATTTTCTTGAACATTTTGATATTTATATACACTTTTACTTCAAACTCTTTTGAGCTTTTTTAATGATAAAAATGCTTTATAATTTTTTTTTTAATTATTTTATTTTTAACATAGAATACACATTTAAAAATTTTTTTTTTTTTTTAAATTCTGGCCCTGATCGAGAGCGTTTTGTGCCTCATGATTAACGATATATTTATTTTGTCTTTCCTTTTACACATAGTTGTTTTGATAAAGACCACTTCATATGGTTGAAACAGATTTCTGTCAGCAAAACTATTAACATCTTGTTTTTTCTACAAACTTTCTACACATATCTATATATATATTTATACATTATTATATATATATATATATATATATATTTTTTTATTTATATTATATATATATTTTTTTTATTTATACATTATATATATATATTATACATTATATATATATATATATATATATATATATTAATAAGTTTATTCATTAATGTATATGCTTAGATAGACAGATTGTGATGATCTGTGAATTTCAGAATATTGCTATGAAAACTTTGGTTGCAAAAATGAATAAGGCCCCATAGAAATTGCATTGTCTTGTCAATATGACTTGAAGTCCCTTTCTGGACATCTATTTTGCTTCTTTTTGGTAGTTGAATATACATAGATTTTAACACATACTTAAAAGACTCAAGAAGGAAAAAGTGGAGGCAATTACAATTAGTAAGTAAAAAACAAGTTTAAAAAAATGACAACGTCTCAGAATTGTCAACACCAGGAAAATGGGTTGATAAAGAATGTGGCAACACCTTTTAAAATGGTGGACAACTGCATCTGACCATTTCACCAGAGACAGGTTTCTTTAGAACCTGAATTGATTAATACAGAATGGTAAGAATGTTTCTATTGATGCTTCCTGACAAAGCCAGAATGTCAATGGTTCCAAGACATTTTTCTTGGATTCTCTTTCTGATTTCATTTGTAATTTATGTTCTTTTTGCCCTTGATTTGGTTTAGGGAAAAAGAGGAAAAAACAAAATTATTGACAAAAAAGACAAAACCAAAAATGAGGAAAAAGGTCAAATTAAAAAAAGAAAGGAAGGAAACTAAAATGAAAGAATCAAATTTAGATGAAGGAAATGTTAGGTAAAAGATAAAAAGAAAGAAAAAATGAAAGAAAAAATAAAGAAGAAATTAAATATAATAACAAAAAAAAACAGAAAGATATATGAGACTATAAAAACAAAAGAAAAAAGAAAAATGAATAGAAAAAAGTTGGAAAATTGGAAGAAAACAAAACCAAAAAGCTAAATTCCATGAAAGCAAGGAAGGAAGTTCCAAAGAAAAATGGAGAAAATAAAAAGAATGAGTAAAAGAAACATTAAATTGGTAGAATGAGGGAAATACAATGAAAGTAAAAGTAAAGATAGAAAAAGGAGTAAAAGAAAGTTATCAAAAAAAGGGGTAATAAGACAATAAAAAAATGTATTATATTGAATTAAAGAAATAAAATGATTATTAGGAAGAAGAAAAAATTAGAAAAGAAATAAAAAAGTTCCAAAAAAGATTCCAAGAACAGAAAGATTTTAGAACAAAAAGTAAAAATTAAAGGAAAGAAAGAAAGAAAATTAGATAATGAATTAAGTAAATGATCAACGAATCAGGAGCAGTAAATAAAAACTATAAATGAGAAAGAATTAAAAATGAAAAATAGAAACATTGGTGAAGAAAGAAAGGAAAGTAGGAAACAAAAGAAAATAAATAATTAATAATTTTCTGTAATCTAATTATTGTGTTCTTTTTTATTTATTTTTTACTTTCATACTAAATTGCTGTTGAATTTCTAAGAAATGAAAGCACACCATAATGCAGAAAATACTAAGGTTAAAAAAAAGGGTTAGAACTAAAATTGTCAGTGGAAGTATATAAATAAAAAACTCTCATGAATATTCAAATATTTATGTCTGGAAGTATAATTTTTTTAAGTCCAAATGTTTTTGCATATAAGAAGAAAAAAATATTGATAAGAAAAGGGTATAACAAGTGCTCTATGCCATTGTAGTAGATCAGGTTTAAAACCTGAAATATAAAATAACGGTCCTTCATAACTGAATCTTTTCTCAGAATTACATGAGTTGCCACAACAATCAGACAACAACATAGAGAGAGAGAGAGAGAGAGAGAGAGAGAGAGAGAGAGAGAGAGAGATAAAAGTAATAGTTTGTTCATCTGATGATGACACAGATTTCTTTGACATTGTTGCTGGAGTCCTACAAGGAGATACATTAGTGCCATTTTTATTTATGATATGCCTAGACTGCATACTACGCATATCATTAGATCTAATGATGGAAAAAGGTTTCACACTAAAAAAGCAAGAAGCAGATGATATCCTGTAGAAACTATTACAGATGCAGACTACACAGATGATATAGCACTTCTTGCAAATACACCTGCATAAGCTGAATCACTACTGCACAACCAAGATAAGACAGCAAGGAGCATTGGTCTCTATATGAAATCAGATAAAACTGAGTTCAATTGTTTTAAACAAAAAGGAGACATCTTCACACTGGATGACAAGCATCTGCAATTAGTCTGAAATTAGTAGACCAGTATTATTTAGATATACAAAGAAAAACGGCCTAGGTAATAACATCTCATCTACAGAAAGCAATGCCAATTTACACATAGAAAATGCTTCAACTATCACAGACAGATTATCAGTCATATGGAAATCTGGTCTCTCTGATAAGATACAACGAGAATTCTTCTAATCTGTACATATGTCTGTACTACTTGGACTTAAATGAAAGCTAGATGGGAACTACAGAAGGATGCTGTGTGCTGTCTTGAATGACATAATAATAATGATGATGATGATATATATATATATATATATATATGAGGATACACACACACACACTCATATATATATATATATATATATATATATATATATATATGGTGGTGTGGTGGTGTTTAGAAAGAAAGAAAGAAATATGTTTTTCACATATAACATTAAATATATATATATATATATATATATATATATATACTTTCAAAGTATTAATCTATTAGTTATTTTACATTGAGGTCTCTTAGGGATTTGTAAAAATCCCTATAAGTTTGTATCACCATGAGCATACATTGTGGATGTACAGTGAGATTTTGATGATCTCAAATAGAATCATCCTCTACATACCAGACAGATTATTTTAGGGCTGAGTTAGCTCAGTCGGTAGAGCGTTCGGCTACAAACCACAAGGTTCCTAGTTCGATACCAGCCCTCGCTAATTCAGCATATGAGTAGCACAGGGATCTGTACAGTAAAGTAAGGAGCTGATGGTAGGTGTAGCGCTCCACCTCAGATGCAAAAATAATCTCCTTCATCTAGCGCTAGTGAAAAGGAGATAGACTCCCTCGTTGAATGGCTGATACCGACTTTAGGCCACCCTGATGATGACTTTACTTTAAGTTGAAAAATGGAAATGAATCCGACAATATGTTGAAAGGATAAATGAATAAGGGAAAGAAAATGTTGAATGGATAAATTTAATTTAATGAATTATCAACACGTGTTTTGACCAGTATACATTGTATTCTATCTATCATTATTTTAAATATGAAATAAAATAATAATAATAGAAAATTATAAAATATTTAGATATACAAAGAAAAACGGCCTTCTTCAGGGTAAAATGTTTGATATTTGAAGTTAAAATGGTCAAAATACAGAGAATTTTGATGTGTTTGAAAAAAATAATTTTTTTGAAAATTTTTGAGACGCTTACAGTTGGAGAAATAGAGTGATGTTTGGTGACGGTTACAGTTCGAGAATAAGGAATATTCGGTGAAGAGTGACAGTTGAAAAAAGATTGAATTTTAAATTTTATAAGTAATAAGTAATAAGAATTGTGCAAAGAAAAGTTAAGAACCTGTTGTTAATATATGATTTAATTTGTTTTTTTAATTAGTGAATACGTATATTTATATTGGTAATTTATTTATTTGTTTGTTTTTAATATGATCTTAGTAATCATTGTTAAAATTTTTTGTGTCATAATAAAATAGAATAAGATAAGATAATAGTATTTTTTGTTAGGGGCTAAAAAGAAACGAAAGCTTGAAAATATAAATAGACTTGTTGTCACATGTCTTTCAGTGGGCCGGTAGCTTAGGCAGGTGTAGAAAAATTTTAGTGGGGTGAAGTTGATGATAATGATGATGATGGTAAAACAGTAAAATTAATATAATATATATATATATATATATATATATGTTTGTATAAGTACATATCAAGCTGTAGACTTGTATATAATATCAATGAAATTTTTCTTTCTTGTTATGAATAAAAATGTTCATGTACATATATACTTCTATGATTAAATGTTGTGCATCTATATATATTTATTCAAGATCAATTGTACATATCATGTTTTTACTTTAGGATCTTTTGAATACATACATGCATATATACACACACACACACATATATACTCACACAATTGTATGGAATGAGACAGAAGTAATATGTTAGTCAACAGAATTGGTAGTAAACATATAAAAACAATATATATATATATAGAGAGAGAGACAGAGATAGAAAAGTGGGATGTGAAAGTGAATGAGAGATATTTGTGTGTATCAATATATTCATGTATATAAGAAAAGTTGCAATTCACACATTTTTGTCAAATGTATACAAACAGAAATTGTCTAAGTACAAATATTTATTGTATCTCACATTTTCAGAGGGTCAAAAGCCTTTTAAACTTACAAAAAACCCAAAAAACAATGTAGGCAAAATTACTTTGGGAAGAACTGAACTATTTTTTTATCATCATCATCATCATCATCATCATCATTTCTTCTTCTTCTTCTTCTTCTTCTTCTTCTTCTTCTTCTTCTTCTTCTTCTTCTTCTTCTTCTTCTTCTTCTTCTTCTTCTTCTTCTTCTTCTTCTTCTTCTTCTTCTTCTTCTTCTTCTTCTTCTTTCTTCTTCTCCTCCTCCAACAACTACAACAACTACAACAACTACAACACCACCACCACCACCTTTCATTGTCCCTGCCCTTGTAGAGCTATCTATGCAGATTGTACAAGAAAAAGTTTACAGAAAAGCAAAACTTGCATTTTCTTTTCAAAAAGTTGACATTATAATCTTTCTTCTGGCATCACAGGTAGCATATGGTTAGCATCATAAAAAATGGATTCAAATACTGAATGAGGCTGTTTTTGTTTCACTTTGTATTAATGCTCAGAAAGGCATGGATCCATATCTCTTTGAACCAGCTATAAGTGAAATTATTAGGCAGATGGGACTCTCTGGCCTGGTTGAGGAGAAAGAAAACTCTGAATTTGAACCCCCACTATCATGGGCCAACATAGCAGTGTAAGTTCCATTACTCCTCACATTTTATAGTCCTGAGTTTTGCAGTGATCTGTCAAATAAACCATGGAAAGGATAGTGTGTGTGTGTGTGTGTGTGTGTGTGTGTGTTGCATCAATTCAAGCAATGAATACATTATCTGTGTTAAGGCAGTTACAGATCTCCAAAAACTGAAATAATAAATGTACTAATTTGTTTATTTTTTATTTTTTTAAGAATATTTTCTGTATATTTTTTATCTAGTAATGTTTTTCTTGCATTTACCAAATCAAATTCTCATTAGTTATAAAACTTAAAGGTGAGTTAAACACAAGTAGATGACTGCTTATAAACTACTTATGGACACTAGTGGGTGACTGTTTATAAACTGCTAATAAACACTAGTAGATGACTACTTATAAACACTAGTACATAACTGCTTATAAAAACTAGTACACTCATTTTATTAAAGTTTTTCAACAGTTATATATAATTGCTGGCATATGTGTGTTGAAAAAAATGAGAAATTGTTTTAAAATATTTTAAAGATAAATAATTATGTCTGTTTTTTTTTTTTTTCATTTTAGATACTTAAGAAATACTATTATTATCATTTTAATTGATATCTATGTCTTTTACTATTAGCAGTAGTAAAGTCTTGAGTTGTGTAGATGAAATGAGCTTTGAAATAAAGAAAATTATTTCCATACACCCTAATATAAAGTCGCACTAATGAATTTTCATGCTTCTTAATAGAATCTTAATAAAATCAAATAAATATATCTTAATTTTGTATGTGTATTCATATGCTGGATTATTTAACCTTGCTTGTAGGATGAAGTTTCCTGACAATTGCTAGAAAGTGACATGAGTAGTTGATGTACCAAAAAGGAAAAAAAAAGCACAAAGATAGTTTTCTTTCCTTTAGTAAGTAGATGTCAGTTTCATCTGTCTATGAAGCCTGACCCTTTTGTGTGTTATTGTCATATAATTGCATGATGATTTATCTTCACATAAACAAATCTTCCTTTTGTTGTATTCACTATTCCTGTTTTTGTGTTACCCATTAATAAAGTTGTTATGAGAATTGCACAATAGACTTAATGCTTTATGAATAGTGTTTGTATATTAATTATGAATTACATGAACATAGATGTTTACTCTAAAATTCTGATAAGTAGGTCAAAACTTATATTTAAGGTAGATAAATAGGCTGCAATTTTAGAACTGAGATAATATTTTTTAAAGTTGTCACTTGAGTTTCTTAGAAGTTATTAGAAAAGAGTCATTTGAAGGAATTAATTGAAAAAATATTTTCCAGTTTGAATACACTAATATTTTGAGGAATTTTTTTTTATAGCTAACTGTATCTATTTTTGAGAAAAGACATTGCATCTTTATTGAGTCATCTGATATTATCATGATTGTTTGCAAAAAACAGAACAAGAAAAAAAAAAGGAAGAAAATTAAAATTTTATAAAGATAAAAAATTGAAGATTTTTTGTATGAATTTTGATTGTTACCAAGTTGAAAAAAGTTTTAGATTTGTATCCAAACTACAAATTATTTAGTTTTTTGAAAATATTTTTGTCTTCTTTTGAGTGAATGAGGAAATGAACAAACACTGGGGTAGAATCCCAAGAATAAAAATATGACAAAGAAAAATAAAGGTCAGAGAATTAAATGAATAAGAAAGTAAAGGTAACGACAAAAGAAAGAGGAATTCACTGATGGTTATTAATGTGGAAGAAAGAGATGAATTAAGAGAGAAAAGTAAAGACATATAAGAAAGAAAGTGGAAATAAAAAAAATGTTAAAAGGAGGTGAAAATATGATAGGATAAAAGGAACAAAAATCAGAATTTTAGTCAGTAATTCTTTTTCTTATTGTTTGGCCTGGGGTTATTGATTTTTAAATGGAATGGGGTTAAATAACATTTTGGTCTCTCATATGGGTTGATGTATAACAAGAAATGAGAAAATATATATATATAAAAAATAATTTATTATTTCTCATTATTCTGTTTATTTGTTATAGTTTTTAAATTTTGTTCTTTTTAGCAACAATTTATTTTTAATAACTCTCTTTGTCAAATTCAAATAATAGTACTATAAAACACACACACACACACACACACACATATATATATATATATATTAGAGTATATGAAAATTCAACCTACTAAATACTTGTCACAATTTAAGAATTATTCAATGTTTTTAGTTAAAATATCACCAAATCATACAGCAACTCTTGTTAGTAAATAATATTCGTAATAAATTGCAACTTGAAAACCATCTTCCCTTATAAAAAATCTATTAACTTCAAAAGGATTTACATTAGCAATTTTACTGCCTTAAATGGGCAATATAATAATGAGTATATATATATATATATATATATATATATATATACGCACACACATACTACATTATCACTAACATGTTTGAATTCAGAGACAATTGTTAAGTCTACAGTATTTCTTAAACATTAGTTTATTTCAACTTGGAGATCCACCATCTTTACATGCTTTAAAAACAAAAACAGTTTTCTTACTTTATTTTTTATAACACATATATGTGAAGCGTATGCAAAACCCTTACAATAAAAAAATAAATATATATATATATATATATATATATATATATACTGATCATGATATTATCACTATTATTAGTATGATTTTTTTTTATCATCTGCCTTTTCCACATAAAAGAAATAATATAAGACTGTGTTTGATCCATTCTTTTTTTGGTCTGCAAAGACTGCTACAAAAATAATGTCATGCTTCTTATTATTTCTACTGAAACTACAAAATATATAAGGAGCACAATAATACTAATGGACTGGGTAAGTTTTCAGCTAAAAAAACAATCATTTTCCATGGAGTCATCAGCATTGGCTATGGATTTTCACTTTGTGAGCATTGACTGGTGTTTTGATCATGGCTTGTCACTTGGATTTCTGTGACCACTATTCAACTCACTTCACATCCATTGTTTGGGTTTTCATGAAATTTTATAAATATTAATGGGTGCAATTTATATATGTATAGGAATTAATAGCTTTGCTTTCATATGAGATTCCATTCTGCCAAACTGCCAATCAGCTCGTATTTATAACAAGGCAAATAAATAATTGGTTACTAGTAAGAAAGTTTAATCTTTATTGACATACATGTGACCTGGTGGGACAAGATAATAGGAGGCATTACTTTTAGAGAGACACTCTTATCGGTATGCTATCTACTTGTTCATCACTGATCTAAATATATATAGTTAATAGGGGGGGGGGGACATGTGGAAAAATAGTGTTTTGGAACTAATGTTCTATCAAATGATGTTATTGTGTTCCCTGTATCTGTTGTAAATAAATAGGACTTGCATTTTCTTATTTGGTTGTGTGTGACACAGCAAAACATCAAGGGGTTTGAATAACTTGATTACAAGCATTTAATAGGTGGCAATACACACTTCAGTTAGTAGATGTTGACACATGTCAGTTTAGGATCAAAACTGCAATTTCTGGTTAAATGCAAAAAGATAATTAGTTTACTATGAAATTTGAAAAATATTTCTTGACTTCACAAATATTTGATATTAGTTCTGACCTCTTGTGTATATATATATGTTATATCAGAGAGAAGATACTTATGATCACAATGCTTACTCACAAAATACACCTCGCTAGAAATGGTACCCTTTTGACCAATTCGACGCAGTTCTGCGCATAGGCTCACGCAATAATATTTAAGGAATCCTTCAACCAATATCTTCCCGTTCTGACCCTTGTGTCCTATTTTGACCGTATACTATATATATACTATATATATGTGGACTCGTTATTTCAATATTTTTATCAAATTAATCTTGTCCATTATGCAAACCATACGCTTTATATAACTATATATATATATAATATGCATATAATTTAAGATACTCTGAACATATGGGCAAATAGCAAAGTTGAATTGGCTCTTTAACCTTGGTTAGGCAACCAGTCTAGGAGAAAGAAAACTCTGAATTCAAAACTGTTAAACTCTGCTTAAGAAATTGACCTTGTGTCACATCGTATTTGTGCAGAGTTATGGGTAAGTATGTATGTATATGTATGTATATGCAAAAAATGTTATATGAATAAATTTTTATTTTCAAAAACTTTCATGTTTTCAGTCCTATTTCTTAACCACATTGTTGGATATCATTATCGATAATATCATCTTGTCAACATGAAAAATATGGTAAATTATAACATGAAAGAAAAAGATCGAAAATTCCTCATTTCAGCCCATTCATACAAAAAGAGAAGAAAAAATTCATAAAAGAAAATTTATTCCAAAAAGTACAAATAAAATTTTAGAGATTTCAAAGCATTTATCTCCTCCTACCCTATAAAAAAATATATATATATTTTCCATAGTTTCAGGGTTTCATTTATTAAGGTTGATTTGATTATTTGGAAATTGTTTGTATTTCTTATCAGGATATATCATTTATTTCTTATATCTAATTTATTGCATAACTGTTAGTATTAAAAACATCAATCTGAATACATATCTAACTATTGCATGAATAATATCTATCTACACCATTGGCCCAGAAATTAATGGAACGGTTTATTTTTTAAGTTTTAGGTTTGCAACACTGATTGAAAATCAGCTGATCATTGAACATGTGTGAAAATATTTAGTTCATGTTTACCACTTTGAATTAAAATTCAGCTGTGTAATCTTGGATTATTACAAGTATGTTTGGTGAAAATGGAACACTAGTTCAAATTCTGCTAAACTTCAGGATAATGTAACAGAAACATTTAACAAGTTAATACAGGCCTGAGAACATGTTCCATTCCACTGGCACAAGACATATTTGGATGTCAGAGAGATGATAGAAGATCAACATTAATCTGGTTAATTGAAGAAAATACACAAAAGTGAGGAATTTTATCAGATCTGATTGACAATAAAAAAATAATTGGTCATGAATTATCATTGATCAGATGATTTTCAATCAAGGCTGGCAACCTGAAATAAAAAAAAAAAAAAAAAATTCTTATTACTTTCTAGACACAATCTGTGAATAAGTTTTTGACTCAAAATAATATTCCTGTGGTTGCACAGACCTGAAAGGACTATTTTGAAAGAGATGAAGTTGATTTTTGATAAAGTTTATGATAAAAAAAATTATAACGTCAGTCTCATTACTTAATAGAGCAATCTTATATCTACGATATCTCTTTTACTCTTGATATTTTTCAAGATTGCCAAATTTCTCCCGGTTATCTCTTGGAAATATTCCTATAGGTAAACTTTTTATTTTATATACATATTCTTAGTACAAATATATCTAATAACTGTTGAACTCATTGAAGAGAGAATTGAGACCTAAATATTTGGTAAATTTGGTCATCTTTGGTGCGTCCGAATATTCATTATCATTTGCTGACAGCTTTGTTATTTATCCCTTATAAGACATCAGGTATATAAATGGGGAGAGAGAGAGAAAGACAGTGTATAGATGATAGATGATGGTCTTACTTGTTACATTCTGCTTTGTCTAACTTAGCTGCCATGTTCTTCAGTTGATCTAGTGGGCTTCTTGTTATGGGTTGGTTCTTCTTTCTTGTTTTCTTCATGTTGGGTTGGTCATTGCTTGTTTTATTATTAACTCAAAAAACAAGACTTGGTTGTTTACTTGATAAAGCTTTATTTCCAAACCCAGCCCATATTCATCCACCGCAGATCGAGACTAACTCAAAGTGAGTGACCTACAGGTCCACTCACTCTAAATTCTCTGCCGCATTTGCCTAATTCTCACACATCTCTAATGGCCCATTTTCAAGGGGTCAAGTAAAAAGGTTACTAACCGCCAATAACTGTCAGGTAACTTTCCACAGGACCCTATTAATCTAAATTTAACTGACCCTATTCAAAATATTCTAACTACAGGTATGTACATACATCATAAGCTGCTTATGAAATTATGTAACACCTTACCTGCTGTCAAGCAATAGAATTATCAAGCATCTTAGTAGTGGAGTAGTGCTGAAATTCCTTAGAAATTTCCATATGAACATTATTCTTGTAAAGAATGTAAAGAAAAGTGAGCTTTGCAAGTAGAGAAGCCAAGACCCTTCACTTTCAAATTGGCTAATTTTAAGGCAATTTATAGCTTGTTAGAAGAATTGATAATGCCTTGGAACATACCATGATAACATAACAATTCTTATGCCTAATTCTCCTGTATAGAAATTTGCTTCAGGTAAAGCTTCTAATGACCTTGAGGAAAAAGTGTGTTAAACCAATCGTTGGATAGAATAGAACAGATAATCTTTTATTGCATCTTTTTGTCCATAGACAGATTTCCATATCATCCAAATCCTTTATTTTTGGTTATAATCTTTGAATTCATTTTATGTCACTTTAACTTTGGTTTTACTGTTCTCTTTTAAGTACTTTATTATATTAACTGTGCTGAGATTCTGGGGACGTTTAAAAGGGGACATTTTTTTCTTTTTCCATGAACTGCAAAAGGTCTTTGAGGTCGTTTTCTACAGAATTTTCAGGATTCTTTACATGTCTTTTCTACCTGGAAAAAAAAAATGCCACATTTAGTGGAGAACATTTATTCATTTATTTTTTAGAGTTTGGAAGATTGGCAATAGTTATCTGGACTTTTTTTAGAGTACTAATGGATTTCTCAGCATTTTGTGACTTGTTTATATTTTGATTTATTTTATTTTGTTACTTTTTTATTTAAGTTTTGTTGCTGTTTCAGGGAGGAATGTATTTTTTTTCTCATTTCAATTTCACCACAACAATTGGTGTACTACATATGTAGGTAGAGCACATATCAGAAGAAATGTTACAAAGTTATTTTCATCACTGTTCTCCTCTCCCAAAGGAAATTTTACATTTGAATTGTATATTTTTCATGGGTAGTTATTTTATCTTTTACTGTTGATCAGGTCAGATTAGGTCATGAGCCAAAAAATCTTTAGTATTGACATGCTGAATTTCTCAAAGTTGTTTCTATAGTTTTTATTTAAGAATTTGTCACTGTTTGTAGATCTATATATTATTAACTGCTCTTGATTACAGCTGGTGTTTTCTTATTGGTGTGTTGGGTAAACAATAGCCATGTGACCTGGTAAATTAAAATCAGTATCCTTTGGGTTTTATTCCAATTTGTTCTTCACAAAGAAACAGTATTAAATGTGTCCTCATAGAAATATTTCTATGGATCAATTCTCTTCAGCCAGGGATTCTGGCTTGACCTAAGATGGAAGTAAATTCTTACATTTTTACAGACTGATCCAAAATCCTGTAATAATTGGAAACACATGGAGTAGCTATATTTTTGTTATTTGTCTTTTACTCTGTTCAGAAGATTATTTAAATATCAAGATGTTAACAAAATTGCTATTTGACATAAAGGGTATGCTTCTTTACACTAAATCGTCAAACCCTTTAACAGTTGCTGGGTTTTTTGTTTTTTTTACTGATTCTTCTTTAACCATTATTAATAATTTTTTTTTACTATTATTTCTTTTGATTCAATTTTAATTGATTCCCATTGTAGCTATGCCTATTAATAAACAGCACAGACTGGAAATAAAAAATAAGCTCTAAGTAGAACTCAAACTCACACCTCTTTTGCCTTTAAAATCTTCCTTTTTTTAAACAGGTTTGCGGACAATTTAGTGCCACCTAAAAAGTCTGGTGGTTTGATTATGCTTGTTTCCATAAGTCCTGTTCATTTCTTTTTCCCTTTTTTTCTAAGTCTAAATGATGTGGACAGCTTAGGCTATTGGCTTTATCAACATGTCTACTTTTGGCTTGATTTGCTGAACATTCTTCCAAACTCGTGACAACAAATTTTTCAAATTTACATGTAAATTTCTTCTGAGTTTGTCAACTGTGAGGTTCTCACAATAATCAGTGAGACTCACCTTTGCATGTTTTGTACTTTTAAGAGCTGGAGGTTTATAGCTGTCTTCTATCCTAGCAGAGGAATCATCATCATGTCGCGCAGGCAGCACGGATATCCAAGACAATCTCTCGCCAACCTTCCCTATCATTCATCGCCACAGGGAGTTCTTCTTCGCTGCAGCCAGCATCTTTACATAGCTGGTCGATATAGGTCCTTGCTGGCGGCCCACACTGGCATGTCCATGTGTTGGCTTCCACAGGAGAACATCACTTATGAGTTCATCCTTGCTTCTCCAGCAGTGCCCTGCATGCCTAGTCCGTCTCACTCGGATAGTCTGTGAGATAGGGGGCAGGTGACCATACAGCTGCTCCCTTGTGGGATGCTGTTTCCACGACTTGTTCAGAACTGCTCGCAGCATTCTTGTGCAGCTCCCATCTAGCTTATTTTCGAGGCGCCTCGTTAGGGTCCAGGTAGTGCAGCCATACAGCAGTACTGATATGACTACAGCCTGGAAGAGATGTCGCTTTAGCTTGTCAGTGAGATCAGACTTCCATATGACAGACAATTTGTTTGTGGCCATCCATGCCTTTCCTATTCGTGTGTTAATATCGTTATCTGTGGATGAGATATTACTACCCAGGTACGTGAATTGTTCTACTGGCTTAAGGGGCTTACCGTCTAACGTGGAGATGTCTCCTTTCTTTCTGAAGCTCATGAACTCTGTTTTGGCAGAGTTCACATGCAGGCCGATGCTTTTTGCTGCCTCCTCCAGGCTATGCAGTAGTGTCTTAGCCTGTGCCGGTGTATCTGCAAGAAGTGCGAGGTCATCAGCATAGTCTGCATCTGTGACTGTTTGTGCAGGATATCTCCTGCTTCTTGCCTTTCTTAGTGTAAAACCTTTTTCTTTTATGGTATCTAAAGATGTTCGGAGTACATAGTCTAGGCATATTATAAATATATATGGTGCCAATGTATCACCTTGTAGGACTCCGGCGACGATGTCAAAGAAATCCGTATCGCCATCAGGTGAGCGTACCATTGCTTTAGTATCTTTGTAGAGCATCATTATAGCGTCAGTAGTTTCTTTGGGGAGACCATATGCCAGTAGTATTTGTTCCATTTTCCGTCTATGTATAGAATCAAATGCTTTCGAGAAATCTACGAATAGTAATGTTGCCTCCAAATTCTTTGCTCGAACCCCTTCTATGATGCGTCGTACAGTCAGGATTTGAGAGGTTGTGGACCTATTTCTGCGGAAGCCATTTTGGTTTTTCCTGAGGACTTTCTCTATCTCGGGTCAGATTCGATTAAGAAGAAGGGCATTATATATCTTAGCTGCAATGGCAGTAAGGGTTATGCCTCTGTAGTTTTTAGCAGAGGAATACCAACACTATTTAAATTCAACAGTGCATTTCTTTTGCCTATTACAACTTCTGCAATGAACGTTCACAGTGTTTTAATGATTTAGAACAGCCATATATGAACAGTAGGTTTGTTTGTCTGTCCTTGCTGATCATTTACTTTATTTTCCTTTAATTTGTCCCATGTGCTCCTGTAAACAATGGTCACATTAGCACCAGAATCTTCTAGTATTTTTAGTGTTATGCCTCCCACTTTGAGTGTCCATTTGCCAGCCTCCACATCACCAATTGTAAAGGCATAAGCATCATTTGGGTCCAGTGTATCATCTTCAGACTATCTCACAAACATATTTACCTGTCTGGTTTTGCATACACTAG
The DNA here is from genome assembly GCA_023376005.1 of Doryteuthis pealeii. Taxonomy (NCBI): domain Eukaryota; kingdom Metazoa; phylum Mollusca; class Cephalopoda; order Myopsida; family Loliginidae; genus Doryteuthis; species Doryteuthis pealeii. Next base: position 23,193,701 of record CM042164.1, read on the forward strand.
CAAATTGGTCTGCCCTGCATTTTTTTTCAGAGGCAGAACATATGATGTCTTTTCTAAAATGTCCTGTTTCACCACATCAGTAACAACATCCTTTTGAATGTTCACTCATTTGTGTGTTGAGGTAAATTTTTTTCTGCTTCTTTGTATATGTGGTTTGCATTTCAGCTTCTACACTATTTTCTTTATTTAAACATAGAGTATTTATTTGTGACTATTTCTCTTGACAGTGTGGACAGTTCAATTGGTTATTTGAAGTTAGCTGGTTGCTTTACTCCAACAGTCTGTATTTTATATTTGCAGACCAACAATTCCACAGAATAGAATCTCTTACTTGACTATCTGTCCACACTGAAATTGCAGTCCATGGCAATTTTCCAGAGTTAAACTGTTGGCAATTTTTTGCTAGTCGAGGTTTTGCTTGTGAAACTTTTGCTTGTGAAACTTTTGTCTTGTGAAAATATCCACACAATGTATGAGATATTTAATGCAGTTCTGGCTGGATTGTAATCTTAACACTTTCCCATATGTGGTAATGTTGTGAATATGACCTGCACTGCAAGTCAAACTAAATGTAATATTAGAGCCCATCTTCTTTGCCTAACTTTTTATTGTTCCATGTTGTGCTGGCCATTACCTTTAATAAACTCTTCAAAAAATAATCGTTTCCCATCAATATAAAATCCATAAGCATAAAGCCAATAAAACCATCTGTGACTTAATGTTGCTGCCTCATTAATGATGTCATCATTTTTAATTCCACTCGTCAAATTTTCCTCTGCCATATCATATTCACTGTTATATTTTAATATCTTGGTTTTCTTGTCTTCACCAGTGTAATATCTTCTATTCAACTCTAGAATGGCTACATATTAACACTTAAGGCTCACCCAATAACAACACATTTAAACCTGATAAGAATCATACAATAGGCGGTGTTCACTTCTGCTAGTGTCTTTGGGGTAAATATTGTTCAAGTCATTTCCTTCACCATATATACACTCATAAAGCTTCTGAAGTTCTGCAGAATTCACACATTTTTTTCTGTTATTGTTGCAATTTCATAATGAATAAAACCTTTCAATTCATCACTCATCTAGAACATTTAAAGACTTCAGCTACCCCCAGAGAAGAGAATAGATTTACTCCCAAATGCTCATGAAATAATTTCTCTGTTGCAATGATAGCATCAGAAATTTGAAAATAAGCTTCAGTTCCAAATGCACAATGTTCACCATTCCATGGCAACTGAAATGGCTGCTGAAAGACATACCCTCCATCTGCTTGAGTGACAGGAATTTTAAATCCTGGATTATTCCATATATATATATATATATATATATATATATATATATATATATATATATAAGAGAGTTTCATAATTGCTTGAAGCATTGTGTATGTATTGGTTAGGAGGTTGATTTAGAAGGCCATCACAATGCAGTTTGGAATAAATAAAAAATAATAATACGGTAACAATGGTGTTGTGTGTTGACCTGTATTTTTTATTATTTCTTGAATTTTCGAGGTAATACCTCTTTATCAAAAGAATTGAACTGAAGCAGTACGGCTATGGCATTTCTTCCTAAATGAATTTTTTTTTTTTTTGAAAATGACGTTATTTTTGAAATAACTGTATTCCCGTGTGAGCGTGAATGCGTTTATTTTTATTTTTATTTTTTTTTGTACGTGTGCGTATGTTGTAATGCGCGTGACATTGAAAATGCGTGTTGGCTGTGACGTTAAGACTGTATCCTAGCGCGGGATTTTGTACGTGGGTATGTGCGAATGAAAAAGTGTATTTGTGTTTTGTGACGTTTCCTGTTGGATTTTACATCAATTTAATCATTTAATATTATTAATATTATTATTATTATTAATATTATCATATTTATTTGCTTATTTACTTATTTATATCTAATTCAATTTATCTTTTTATATTTTATAATATTTTTAATATATATATTATATATATATATATATATATATATATATATATTAATTTATTTATTTAATTTTTTTTCCCTTAACAACTAGTGTGCAATGGCTTGTGTGTTTGTATGTGTGGGCGAGATGTTGGGCTATAGATTTGAGTGCGTGTTTCGTATTAGTCTTCTCGTTGTAGATTTGTTTCATTAGTAATTCTCCATTGTGCATGTGGGTATGTGTTTTATGTGTGTGTGCATATACTGTTACATGTGTGCGTTGGTTGTGGGTTTATTGTATGATGAACTCTGCGCTGAGTTCACTCCTATTATTGATCTCTGGGTGTAATCTAGCGATTAGCAAGGCCTCTTTAATTCTGAGATTACCCAAATTTCTCTCTCGAGCCTCTATATTGACTGTTATATTTCTTTCTGTGTTGTTGCATTTAACTAAGTGTTTACGGAAAGTGGATGCTTGTGTGTGTAAGTGTTCTTTGATTCTAATGTGTAGTGGTCTTGTGGTGCTACCTATGTAAAATTGGTTACATATAGTTACATACATACTGTTACATGTTCTGCAGAAAATACAATATAATTCCCAACACAATCAGAAACATCCACCTACCAACATGCTTCCAACTACCAAAATTTGAGCGGACACTGCACTACCTTCATACATTCTGATCAAGAAAATGATACAACACCTACATCTCACTCTACACAAACATAAACACATACAACGAGGCGATAACAACACTACCACTACAACAACTATACCCATACCACAAATTATAAACCAAATCTACCACTACAGCGTGGACCATGAAAAAAAACGTCTAAAACAAAAATTCCAATGGACTCAGAACAAACAACACCAACGCAACACACAACGCAAATATGCAGGAAAAACGAATGACTTTAAAGATGAACCACACAACACAATACCACAAAATCAGCCACGTGTTACGGACTTATCACACTCCCTAACTAATGAAGAAAAGGAGCTACTTAGTCAGGACCCAAGTTTATATTGTCTCAAAAAATAAATGACAAACTACTACTGGACCTTGAGACGAACTTTTGTCGAACTGCATACCAACTAAAATGGCTAACCTTCATCGATAACACACCCAACCCACAGATACAACAAATAAAAACAACCAACTCCCTACTTACACATTAGATAACCCACTACACCCACCTCCAGCCAACCAAGTACTAGATTCAAAACTATCTAGACTCAAACAATCAATATTCCAAATCATAAAAGGAAACAAAAAAATAACACCCAACCTTTCTAGAGCACAACACAACACCATTAAAAAACTAAAAGAGAAAGAATTAATTTACCTGCCCTCTGATAAAGGAAAAGAGTTCTGCATAATCCCTAAGGATACGTACAACAACTTGGCATTCGAACACCTTAACAACAACGAACTCTATACAGAGGTCACAGATACAACGCCTACCCAAATAGAAGACCGCATAAACACCGCATGGACCAAAATCTGCAAAAATAGAAAACTCCCCAACAGACACAAGAACAACTTCACTAGCAAAAATAGCACCCTACCAAGGTTTTACCATCTAATAAAAACACATAAAACCAATTCAACACCGCAAATTAGACCAATAGTCTCCAGTGTGGAAGGACCACTATATAAGACATCATGGCTCCTTTCAAAAATACTGAAACCAATATTAGCGACTCTCCCTGGACATGTCAGCAACTCTGACGAAGTCATTCACAAACTGCAACAAACCCAATCAAATATACTCGAAAATAATAAATACGCATTTAGCTTGGACGTTACCGCTCTATACACATCAGTACCAGCTCAACCAGCGGTCGACCTGTTGACTGAACGGATAGCATCATCCGGCCTATACTGCTACAACCTCACCCCTCAAGACATACACCAACTTCTATCAATAATCGTAGACAACACATACTTCACGTTTCAAGAACGAACATATAAGCAAATAAAGGGCCTGCCGATGGGATCCAGCTCTCGGGCTTACTGGCCATCTCCTACATGGACAGACTTGAACGCCAAGCACTTAATATTTGCCGCTCTTGTGCCTTCTTCACCAGGTATATAGATGATATTCTCATCCTCACATCTTCCCGTGAAGAAGCCAACAAAATCGCATCAACATTCAACAACATAGACAACAACATACATTTCACCATAGAACATCCTGACTGCACAGGATCATTATCACTGTTGGATTTCCGACTTAAGGTATTAAACAAGGGAGAAATCCACACCGACTTCTATAGAAAATCGGCCAGCAGAGACTTGTTCGTCCACCACAAATCGGCACTCCCCCTTGGGGCAAAGACTGGATACATAAAGAACGAACTTGCCCGTATCCGAAACAAATGCAGCAAGAAGCAGGACCAGATCACACACACCAGACAATTTATATCCACACTAAAAGACAATGGTTACCCCACTTCAATCACAAAACGACTCAAGCAAATAGAATCCACAAAACACCATCTCACGTCCAATGCCTGTTTTTTAAGGTTACCACATTTCAACGAAAATATAACCACAGCAATACGTAGGCGATACGGAAGGAGGGCCTGGATATACAACTTGCCCATTACGGACCATCACTCAGGAGAAAACTCTCCAAAAGCCGCCATAAGGAGGCCACTAGTTGTACACTAGCGAACTGCCCATCCGCGACACAGGTATGTGCCACGAAGTGAATGTGGTATACTGCACAAAATGTAATATATGTAACCAATTTTACATAGGTAGCACCACAAGACCACTACACATTAGAATCAAAGAACACTTACACACACAAGCATCCACTTTCCGTAAACACTTAGTTAAATGCAACAACACAGAAAGAATATAACAGTCAATATAGAGGCTCGAGAGAGAAATTTGGGTAATCTCAGAATTAAAGAGGCCTTGCTAATCGCTAGATTACACCCAGAGATCAATAATAGGAGTGAACTCAGCGCAGAGTTCATCATACAATAAACCCACAACCAACGCACACATGTAACAGTATATGCACACACACATAAAACACATACCCACATGCACAATGGAGAATTACTAATGAAACAAATCTACAACGAGAAGACTAATACGAAAACACGCACTCAAATCTATAGCCCAACATCTCGCCCACACATACAAACACACAAGCCATTGCACACTAGTTGTTAAGGGAAAAAATTAATAAATAAATTAAATATATATATATATATATATATATATATATATATTTAAAAATATTATAAAATATAAAAAGATAAATTGAATTAGATATAAATAAGTAAATAAGCAAATAAATATGATAATATTAATAATAATAATATATTAATAATATTAAATGATTAAATTGATGTAAAATCCAACAGGAAACGTCACAAAACACAAATACACTTTTCATTCGCACATACCCACGTACAAATCCGCGCTAGGATACAGTCTTAACGTCACAGCCAACACGCATTTTCAATGTCACGCGCATTACAACATACGCACACGTACAAAAAAAAATAAAAATAAAAATAAACGCATTCACGCTCACACGGGAATACAGTTATTTCAAAAATAACGTCATTTTCAAAAAAAAAAAAAAATTCATTTAGGAAGAAATGCCATAGCCGTACTGCTTCAGTTCAATTCTTTTGATAAAGAGGTATTACCTCGAAAATTCAAGAAATAATAAAAAAATACAGGTCAACACACAACACCATTGTTACCGTATTATTATTTTTTATTTATTCCAAACTGCATTGTGATGGCCTTCTAAATCAACCTCCTAACCAATATATATATATATATATATATATATACTTATAAATTTTAATTGTCAATTGTCTATATTAGGTAAGATTCTCATATGTGTGCTGATATTGTGCGTGTTTTATTTGTTTATACATATGTATAAAGCATAAATAGCATTTTTATTTGGTAGGTATAAAAATTTTATAAAGAATAAAAACAATATTTCATGTTATAAATGACATAGTTGTACAGTTATTGGAAAATACTTGTTCAACAAACTTTTGCCATAATAATCAATTCATCTTAGGAAAACATTTATTGAAATTCTTTCTTGGAACATTGATATATTTATAATTTTAAAAAAATTCTTGCTGCTTTCTTGCTTGCAAAGTAAAAAGAAATTTCTATCATTGAAACAAATTCTGAATAGAACAAAAATTGATGAAGAGAAAATTCTTATATAAATTTAAAATTGAACTTTAAACATTGTGCTGAACATTGTGCTAAAAAACTAAAAAAAACTTAAGTGTTTGATTAAAAAAAAACATGATAAATTTTGAATAATTTGGATTTGTTGGACTGTTGTCCTCGTCTTTATTGTTCTATACACAACATTTCAGATAAAATGATAAACCTACATTTCTATACAGATGCTGGGATCTCACAATAGTTCCACCTGGGTTAATATAAAAAAATTTCTGTAGAGAACAAAGAATAGGGCATGGAGCTAGTCTGAGATTAAATACAGAATAACTGCTGGAAGAAACATCAATTATGGTGTGAAATCTCAAGGAAACTTATCTCATTCCTGGAGAGAATTACAATGACAAATGACAGAACCCAAATCCTATGATATCTGGATAAATCCTACAACCAGGAATTTGAGGAGGTCAAGTCTCACCAAATTAGGAATTTGGATAAGATAAAAACCCGTGTTATGAAAGAGCAAACTCACCACTCTCCAGTAGATCCCATTGTCAACATGAGTAAGTATCAACTGCCTAGGAGAAGACAGTGCTAAAAAATGGTCTCAACTTTGCCACAACCATCAAGCGGATTGCAGACTCGGTAGGCCCAACTGAAGTGGCAGCTATGAATATTCCTCAAACCCGAGCAGATGAGCTAAGATGGAAAATGAGACAAGCACTAGAGAAAATGAAGTCTCCAAAAGCAAACATCACTAAAGAGGAAAGACTAGACATCAAATTGCTATAATGTGATGAGAATATCACAATACAGCCAGTAGACAAAGGCAATGCAATTGCAGTGATAGATAAGTTTGAATACTTTAATAAACTGGCAGACTTAATTGAAAATTGTGGCTACTGCAAGGTTAAAAAGAAACCAACCCTGAAGACAGAAAGGACACTGTCACAGATCCTTAGTAAGAACAAGGATCTTATAGCACATAAGAAATAGACAGCTAATTCAACACTACAGCAAGCTACCACACATATATGGCCTTCCTAATATTCATAAGGATGGTATTCAATTGAGAACCATTGTCCATTGCTGAGGTTCAGTGTGTCACCTGTGAATTGTGAATTATCTCCCTTTAGCCACTTCATTTGGATGAAGGAACTCTTTGGCAAAATAGGAAGAAAGTGAATTGGAAACAGACTGTATATATGATGATTGTTTGCCATTAGGGATGACTGGCATTCAACTGACATTCGACAATTGGTAGCCGACCCAGTTGTGGGATATTTTATATTGTTTTGTATTGACATTGCCACATATATACTGTGTCTCAAGATGACAAATCAACAGCCTTTGAAATCACACACCAATTTTGGAGAATGAGGATTACTATGTAGAGTGGAAGCACAATTTACAATATAGTAAATGTATACTGACTTACCTCAGACTAAACAGGGCCCAGCAGTTCTTCTCGGTCTAACTGGATGAGCAAAAGATTGTGTTTGGGACCTACAACCTGAAGAAATTGGTCATGAAACGGGGTGCAGGAAATAACAGACAAATTGGATATATTATTTTTAAAAGCCAAAAATATTTGGGTTTATTTAGCCTTTAAGGATTTTTATAATTACAGGCATCCTTCTGGGATAAAACACTTTTCAAGAGACTGTAGACAACATCAAGAAATCTTTTCAAAAATACAAGAGATTCCCACAACCCTATTTAACATAGAACTCCATGCTTCTGGTTGGTTGAAGAGACTTTTAGAATTTGCATATTGGATAGTGCCTGTATGAAAACTGTCACCAGTAAAACATGGCTGGACGTATTTATTGAGGCTTTATAAATACTAAGTTGAATATTTTTCCACTGAGACAATATTAAAGTTTGGAGGTGGAGCTAAAGATACTGCAAATAGGAAAATGAAATTTCCAGCAGTGATTGGCAGAAAAAAGGTTATGATTGAGTCCTGTATAGTGAATAATGAAATTCCATTGCTATTGACTAAAACCTCTATAAAGAAAGCTGGAATTATTTTGTGAATGATAAAGCAAAGGATCTAGGGGATACAATAGATTTGGTTTGCACCTGATCAGGCCACTACTGTATTCCACTTACAAATTTATTATTTGACAGGCATGCTGAATTGAGAGTGGATATAACAAGATCGAGGGAAATGGTGTCAGAAGGTGAAATTGAGGTATTTTGAGTAGATGGGAAAATACAACTGGTAGATTCTCTGACCAAAAGAATGACATTTACACTAAAATTGTTAGAAGTTCTCAATACATCGCAACTTTTAAAAAAAGGAAAAAAAAGTGAGCTGCAATGTGAATTGTGAGTTATCCCCCTTGGACTATTTTGTTTGGACGAAGGAACTCATTCATAAAAGAGGAAGAAAGTGAATTGGCAACAAATTATATATACAATGATTGTCCGCCGTTAGGAAAAAACTGCCATTCAAATGTCATTGAGCCTCTACCTTGTGGAGATAGTCACCTCATTAACAGATAATTCCTCATCATATGTCAAGAACTTCACTCACTTTGTGGGAAAAAAATCAGCAATGTTCCAATTCATTCCAACCAGATGGTAAGTATTCATAAAGATATGCACCAATGAGACTCTAACAGTGGTACAGGATAAGTTAGCTGCAGATCCGTCATTGGAAGAATACACCAGTATCCCAATAGATAATCTGATGGAGATGTTGACTTTCTTTGTGGAAAAAACTTAGTTTGTCACAGGGTCTGACAAATACCAACTAGAAGAGGACCTGGCTATGAGATCACCATCATCCCCAGTGTTGGCCAATGTATACACAGAATAATTTGGAGAGATAGCATTAGGATCTACAACACTAAAGTCATTCATTCTCTAGCCTTATCAAGAAGATGGTCAAATACTATTGGATTATGTGAACACAATCCGTCCATCTATAGAGTTCACAATGGAGAAAGTACAAGAAAACAAATTGACATCTTCCTTGATGTGTTAATAACTCACAAAGAGCAAGGATTCAATTCATCTGTATTTCAAAAGCAAACCTTCACTGAACAGTACCACAACTTATAATGTAAAGAAAGGAATCATCCATTGCTTACAAGACAGGGTAAAAACCCATCAGCACTGACAGTGTATATCAAAAAGAATGAACAGCTTAGGAGATACCCTCCATTGAAAGCTAGAGAACATAATATCAGCTACAAGAAATCTGGATTGCAAGACAAAGGACAATACCCAAACATTTACCAAGGTTTGTCTGCCCTATGTAAAAGGTTTGGCTGAAAAGATTCAAAAGATATGTAATCCATATGACATCAGGACAACATTATGGAGTGACTCAATACTTTGTAAACATCTCCTTAGAGTCAAGCCCCGAACAGAATACTACATGATCAAGAATTGTGTAAATTCCATCCTATGCAGCTGTGGCAAAGTATACAAAGGTGAAAAATGCCATCCATTGAAAGTAAGACTAGAGGAACACCAAAAAGCAGTGGTACAAGGGGAAATTAAAAAGTCGGTAATGGCTGACCAAAAATGGAAATCATCTACCCTCATGGGACAAAGTTAAGATAATAGATAGAGAAAAACATTGGATAAAAAGATGCATCAAAGAATCAGCTCATATGTTAGGCTATAATAAACTCCTAAGTAGACCATGTATAGAGATGAATACAATATGGAAACCAATAATTAAAAAGGCTAGATCATATTTTTTTTAAAATTGCAATATGAGTCAAGGTAAAAAACATCCTACATTAGTATAAAGATAAGTATTCTAGGCAAAAAAAACATTATATTCATAAGTTCCAAAAATTCACTCTGGATTGTCCAGTTGGACACATGGTACAACAGATATACGGGCTGAGTTAATACAGTTCTAAGTGACAATCATCTGTAGGTTGCAGGTTCAGTTCTGACCATGGTCAATAATAACATGAAATACTTAACATAACTTAACACTTGTATTCAGTAACAAAGATCTATCTACCATGTGCCATTTTTGCTGTGTTATAGTAATTATATACAGTTCATTATAATATAGATGTAACACTAAAGATAATAGAATGCAATGATATTTTTCAGGCTTAAGATTGTAGGGTAAATTTATTTAAGAAAAAAATGATTTACAGTATAAAGCATATTGAGAAAATTTAGAATACTGAAGACTTTGTATAAATGAGCAGTGATCTTCCAGTTGGAGAAATAATTTAAGTGAAACCTCCAAATATTTAATTCCATTCATTAATAATTAAAATATAAAGCTGATGCTGTGAGCACTGTTTTGATTTTACAATTTTGTGTTTTTATCATGAGTTTGTTTTCAAATATGTAGTAGCAACAAACCCACTTAATATCTTGTGTTCATTTAATGTAACTGGTAGATGATAATAAGGTAAGATCAACTGAAGAGAACATTTTCCAAGGTGGTTAGTGAAACAAGACAGACAGTTGTTGAATAATTAAGACCTCTACTAATGCTAAACTTTAAATCATAGCAAGAATAATGTTGGCAAGTAGTAAAAGTATCCAATTCAAAAGGTCTGGCCATTTTGCAACTATATATGTAAATCACTCCAGACAAAGACTTTCTTTTGATTTATTCATAGGTTTATCATTATTTTCTATAATCTCCAGGTTTCAGCTGTAATTTATAGACTTCAAGGATGTCAGAAATCAAACCCATTTTTATCACAAATATATTCAACTGGTCTCATATAATCATCAAGTATTATATACTTTCACTTTATGCCAGTTATTGTTATATAATGCCCCCACTGCAACCCAGTGGAAGTGTGGAGGTGTAATGGACAGGTGGTAAGTCAAAGTTCATAGCCACAGAAGCAGACTGTGAGTAACTGTTGTGAAATGAACGGGCATTTGTTTGATTGATTATGAACAGTCACATGGCATTTAAAAGATTTAGATTTGAGTGAGTTGAATTGAGCTATGAAAGAGTAAAAGCAACTAATATAGGGCTTAAACAAAACTGCCTAAGCCTAATAAGTGAGTTGAATTGAGCTACGAAAGAGTAAAAGCAACTAATATAGGGCTTAAACAAAACTGCCTAAGCCTAAGAAGTGAGTTGAATTGAGCTACGAAAGAGTAAAAGCAACTAATATAGGGCTTAAACAAAACTGCCCTAAGCCTAATAAGTGAGTTGAATTGAGCTACGAAAGAGTAAAAGCAACTAATATAGGGCTTAAAAAATAAGCCTAATAAGTGAGTTGAATTGAGCTACGAAAGAGTAAAAGCAACTAATATAGGGCTTAAACAAAACTGCCTAAGCTAATAAGTGAGTTGAATTGAGCTACGAAGAGTGAAAGCACTAATATAGGGCTTAAACAAAACTGCTAAGCTAATAGTGAGTTGAATTGAGCACTAAGCAACTAATAAGGGGCCTTGAATTGAGCTACGAAGAGTGAAAGCAACTAATATAGGGTTAAACAAAACTGCCTAAGCCTAATAAGTGAGTTGAATTGAGCCACGAAAGAGTAAAAGCAACTAATATAGGGCTTAAACAAAACTGCCTAAGCCTAATAAGTGAGTTGAATTGAGCTACGAAAGAGTGAAAGCAACTAATATAGGGCTTAAACAAAACTGCCTAAGCTAATAAGTGAGTTGAATTGAGCTAAAGAGTGAAGCAACTAATATAGGGCTTAAACAAAACTGCCTAAGCCTAATAAGTGAGTGAATTGAGCTACGAAAGAGTGAAAGCAACTAATATAGGGCTTAAACAAAACTGCCTAAGCCTAATAAGTGAGTTGAATTGAGCTACGAAAGAGTGAAAGCAACTAATATAGGGCTTAAACAAAACTGCCTAAGCCTAATAAGTGAGTTGAATTGAGCTACGAAGAGTGAAAGCAACTAATATAGGGCTTAAACAAAACTGCCTAAGCCTAATAAGTGAGTTGAATTGAGCTACGAAAGAGTAAAAGCAACATATAGGCTAAACAAAACTGCCTAAGCTAATAAGTGAGTTGAATTGAGCTACGAAAGAGTGAAAGCAACTAATATAGGGCTTAAACAAAACTGCTAAGCCTAATAAGTGAGTTGAATTGAGCTACGAAAGAGTAAAGCAACTAATATAGGGCTTAAACAAACTGCCTAAGCCTAATAAGTGAGTTGAATTGAGCTACGAAAGAGTAAAAGCAACTATATAGCCAAAACCTAACCCAAATAAGTATGGGTGATGGTTTATAATTAAAAAAGTAATTCTCTAACTCTATCAAAATTAAATCCTGTTTTCCTCTTTATGAGACTCATCCAAGGGAAAAGAAAATTTAACGTGAAATAAAATGTGAATGTTTTTTATAATAAAATTATTTTTAATTTACTTCCTGCCAAGGAGATCAAGTGACAACCTTTTCATTACCACCTGTCTTTTTAAAACTTTCTTCTTTTATTACCACGTCTCTTTTTGAGTCCTTCTTTCTAGCCTTCTACATTTTTACTCCCCCCCACCACCCACACACACATTTCGCTATATAAAGTAATGACTCAATAAATTTGCTCAAGTCAACTTGAATGACTTTTTCTCAGTGAATCAAATGCTTATTGTATTTTCTGAAATATGTGATGAATATATTATATTTAATTCTGATATTATTCAGTGATAGTTCTAGTAAACTGGAATATAAATGTCAGTTGGTCAATTTCAACTCACAATCTTCAAGATATAATTTGAAAGGTGATTTATTTAAAGAATTATGAAAAAATAGGCATATTATATGCCGGCAAATAAATTCATTTTTAATTCAATATATTTTATTAAAAATACAATGTACACTTAGCACACCTTAAATCAACTTGTTTATCTTGGCTTTTGTTAACTGGTCCATCAGCAGTAGGGCAGTAGGGGTAAATACTCTAAGGCTTATACATGCACTAAGGTCCCACAAAAAATTGATGTAAAATTAATATATATTTGTTGAATTCTGAGTTATCTAACTTAGTAATTGTTAATACTTTTATATAGGTTGTTCTGGTTGTTAGAATAAAGACGGCAGATTAGTCTAACATGTATTGTCTGTGTTAATATAGATTTCTAAGTAAACAATATTTACTGAACTAGTATATTGTGTGAAAATCTAATTAATAACTTTGTACAAAAAACTGATACCTTCTACTAATCAATGTATTTTTTTTTCTGCCATATAAAGCTTTTCCCTTGGATCAGGGCCTTTACTTCTGAATCCTTCTGGGAATCCAAAGGTTTCACCAATGCTGCAATATCATTTATATTATCTTTGCTGGTTTCACAGAAAATTATAAATTTTTTTAGGCACTTAAGGTATTTGCTTGCCTGGCCTCTATAGATGTATACTTACAAATATGGTGGCAATGATGAAGTTTTTGAAAACTGCATCTTTGCAAATTGGGTTTGCCCACTTATTGAACAGAGGGGAAGGTTTTAAGATTTAAAAAGTAGGAACAGGTCTCTGACAATAAACAATAATCAGCTGTACTGTTGTAAGATTATTATGCAAGATGATTTTACAAAATTTAGAGTTCAAAAGAAAAAAAATGTTTTGTCTTACTAAAATAATTATTCATATTTGATTAAAATTAATAATCAGGTTTATAGGTAGTTCTTCAGGCTGGAGAGGTAAAATAGTTACATAGCATTAATAGTAAGTTAGGACTAAGAATCTGGGGAAAAAATTATTTTAAAAAGATTAAATTAATAAATCTTTTGTGTGTCACTTAAATTAAAAATATTTCTTTGTGAACAGAACAATATCAACTTTATATTATAAAAAGATATAAATAATGAATCTCTTTTCTCTTATTTGGATTTATCTTATATTGTAACAATTGCCGTTTGTTACTATTTTGTGTCAATTTTTTTAGGGTTAGTTATGAGTGTTTTGAAAAAAAAAAAGAAAAATCAATAAAACCTTTTGGTCTCTGAATGGAACCCATCCTCAAAGAATCTAAAATTCCTCTCACAAATATTCACAAAACCATGATACCAAAAACACCACCTTGGATTATTAAAAAAACATGAAGTGATCCTTGAGCTAAGTGAGCTCTCCAAAGCAAAAAACCCATCCTAGCACTTACCAAGATAAACTCCACAATTTTTTTATGCAAAAGTAAAGTAACCAGTTACAATCCTAATCTTGACCTATTACCTGGTGTAGATGGCTACTTAAGCTTGTAGATGAATATGAGTTTAGGCACACTCAAAATAATATATAATACATACAATCATATAATTCTGTATTTAGTTCAGATAAAATTAAATACTGAATTATACTGACCTCAATTCCACTTCCTTGCAGAAAATATAAAAAATAAAAAAACAATTTAAAAAATTACTTTTACAAAATTCATCTTTTCTATTTATGCTTCAAATTTGATTTACATTTTAACAGAAAAAGAATAAATTCACCACAACATTGATTTTTTAAAAATCAGTGAGTATATTGTGATTAAAATTTTCCACCTATTTTTTAAATGGAATTTTCCTTAATAATTTCTTATGCATACCCTTCTTGAAATGAAGAAAAGTTAAGAAAGTGATTACATAAGTGAAAGAGAAATGCAGATATTTCAATGTATACCTGAAATATTGTTAATTTAGATACATTATTCAGTGATATATATTTATTGTCACAAGCTATACACTATGATAACATATTGAACTTACTATTCAGACATAAGTATCAATAAATATACAAACTTTAGGCTATGTCTATTTGCTAAGCAAATGTCTCTACATAAAAGAATTCCAATATTTTATTTCAGATTTTCCAATCATCGGATTTGATTAAACATTACATTTCTCACTTATTAAAAGAGTTTTATTTAATAATGACTTTTTCATAAGGAATAATAATAATTATATTATATAAACATAAATTGACTTGTGTTCAATTTTAAAATCAAATGGGTTACCAAGATCTTAACACAAGGATCGTTCATTTCCTAAGATGATGAGCATTATGCCATGTATGAATATTATTTTTAAACTCCAACATATTTATATTTTTGGTTCTGTGAGTTTAATACAATTCTGGAATCTTTGGCTTAGAAGAAAATCATTTTTTTATTAAAAATATGTTAGAAGTGTACTTATTTATAGACTATACTCTATGTACTCTCTCTCTCTCTCTCTCATATTATATATATATATATATATATAATGTGTGTGTGTGTGTGAAGAGATGGAAGTGAATCCAACGGTATGTAGTATATTAAGAAAACTGAAAAAAACACAGCTTTAAATAAGTTGAGTGTTAAGTTTATTGGCCGACGCTGCAGTGTTTTGATCTATTAATTAGATCATCTTCAGGGCATTTGTTGGTATAAGGAAGGTGATAAAAAATTTTTATGACAGAATAACGAGAAAAAGCAAGCGATAGTCCTTGTTTATCAGTCAGTTCAAAATTTGAAATCTGAAGAAAGGACACTGAAAGGTGGTTGGTTTGAAATATGACGTCAAATATTCTCTTTTACGGTGTGAGTATGAGATTGTGTGAGTTTGTGTATTGAAAAAAGGCATTGTGCATTTTTAGGTGTTTTGTGTGTGTGGTTGCACGTGTGTATAAATCTTTTGCGATAAACTACATCGAAACAAACCTCAAATGTTGTGTGTGTGTGTATGCGAGCGTGAATGTATGTTCATTAAGTAAAAATGTTTGTTTCAATAAGTCGCAAGAAAATATTCTTTTACCATTTGAATTGCTGTGTGCGTTTATTATGTAAGGGGGTAGGAGGAAAGATATGTACATGTGTCAGATGTACACTTTTTTTTTTAATAAGTAAGTGATGAGAAAGAAGGGGGGTGTGAGGGGGGTAAAATTTTTATAGTAAATGTAGTTAAAGTTTTTAATTATTGTTGTTTTATTATTGTAACTGATTATATGATGATTTTTATATTACAATTATGTACTAGTAATTGATTATTATGGTGATTTATTATTATTATTATTACAATTGTGTACTAGTGATTATTCATACAAATAATGTCAGTGTAATTATAATTATGTGAAAATAATTATTGGTTAATAAAAATTGTATGTTTATGATTACTATTTTTATTTATAGTTATATTATAATTGTGCATATATTAATTGCTTGGTATGCATTTACACAAAAATCCACATACACGGGTAACCATGTACATGTGCATATATGATACATACGGTGTGAGATTTATTATGGGGGTTTCCTGTGGAAAAAATATGAATGTATATGGGTGATGAAAATAGGTGAATGGTGTCATTTAGGAGTATATGTGTGGGGGTATTTTTTGAGGGGAAACATTATTATATATTATTATTATTATTAAAAATATATTATTATTGTTGAATAGGTTGGTTTAATAGGTAAAGTGCAATAATTTATTGTGTGTTGAGAGATCAAAGGAAAATATCGTGTTACCAGATAAGTGTGTGTTTTGAGAAAAAATTGTTGGTGGTCATTCAGTAATAATTGAAGGGGAGTTAATATGTAGAAGATAAAATGAGATATTGTTAGATGTAGGGAATTTTATAATTCTTGAGAACAATCTTGGATAGGTAATGCGATAAAAGGAAAAATCCGGGTCTCTGTCTAATTGTATTGAAAATGGAGATGGTGCTAGATTCTACAATTTTTCTTTCATTTTTATTGTGAATTCTAAATATCGTTTTTATTGTGAATTCTATATATATATATATATATATATATATATATATAGAGAGAGAGAGAGAGAGATAGAGATAGAAATAGTGAGTAATGCACATGTAAGAACATATACATACTAAATAATACAAATAGATTAAAACCATCCTTTTTATTTCATTATAATTTTTTTTTTTAAATGAACGCAATGATATTATCTGTCTAAAGATCCTTGAGATTTAAAAAAAAATCTGACTTTATAATTAATTTATTTGTTTCTGTGATAAATTCATTATGAAAGGTTGTTTTAGATGTTAGTGAATGTCATGGAACCTGGCAGACATTTTCTGAAATTGGACTAGTGTTATTTTGTTCAAGTATTTTTCTCTGCCTAATGGTATACAAACAGATAAATGAAACTATGTCATTAATAACACATTCATTTCTTTTTGTAGGGATTCTCTTTTCCCTATAAAATTTCTCAACAAGATGATTTTTCCACAGAAGATTGTTTTTTTCTCATTCAACCTTCTGCATTTTTTAAAAATCTTCTTGTTGACAGACAAAAATAAAACCATTTTTATGAAGACAAAAAAATGTTGATGAAGTAAAATGAAACTTTTTACTATTTTCTTCTTTACATTTACGTTTTTTTTTCTATCACTTCCACTCTTTTTTTTTCTTTCACTCGCTCTTTTTTCTTTCTTTTTCCTTCTTGTTACTTATATTTTCTTTGCTTCTCTTCTTTCTTCATTTCTTTCACTCTGTCACTTTTCTCTCTCTCATACACTCCTTTTTCTTTCTCTTTCCTACTTTCTTCCTCTCTGTTTTTCTGCTTTCTTTCTCTCTCTCTCTCTCTCTCTCTCTCTCTCTCTCTCTCTCTTGTTCTATTTCTTTCTCTTACTCTATCTCTTCCTTTCATTTTTCTTTCTCTCTTGCCCTTCTTTCTCTTTCTCCTCATTGATAAAAAAAAAAGATTAATCAAGTCATAAAAAATAGTCAGGACAAAAAAAGATATTTTGTCTAAAACAGACCAATTTTTGAATGGCAATCTCTGATGCAGTGACTGCAAACAAACAGTGATGCTTGCTGGAGTTGCTGTTGTCTCTCCTTCCTTTTGCCTCTCTTTTCTGTAGCGGCTTCTTTCCTCTCTTTTTCACTCGTTTTCATTCCTTGTTTGATAAGGAGGCGCCAAATCACCATGAACTCAAGTCTGTAAACAACAGGTGAGTAAATGCCTTATGCTAAATGGTGAAAGTTCAATTAATGTCTCCTTTACAGTGCTCTATCAAGTATTGGGAGCATATATATTAGTCATCGACAGACACAGTGTTTTGATGTTTATGTCTTATCAGTGCAGCTCAACTTTAACAGCTATTTCTAGTCAGGAGCGGAACCCGAGAGAATTTTTGTGTATATATATGTATATATATATATATACATACATACATATATATGTGTGTGTGTAAGTCTGAGTGCACAGATATTATACTCTAATCATAAGCAAAAGTACTTGAGAGTGACACTTTGATCCTAAGCAGATCACATACAAACTACTCTTAAATCCAAAGCCTTATGATTTGCACATAAATATTCACATTATTTCTTATAGGTACTATACTAGTGTAGTAAAAACAGAACCTGTACTTAGACTTTTGAAAAGCTTTATTTCACTTTACTCTAATTACGATTGACTGACGTAGTCAGAGTGCTACTTTTATACAGACAGATATCCAAGGAGAGGTAATTAAGGTGGATTATTAGTGCATCCTACCCCACGTATTTCTTTACTCATAGTAGGAAAACTTTTAAACATCTTAGCTCTTTATGAGTTTTTTGTGAACGTCCAGGTAGTTCACAGTCTGACAATGGGTTATTTGAATTAGGAGATATCTTGTTATGAGGTCCCCTATTTGAGCTGAAATATTTCATCCTTAAATATCTCCTCATTTGTGGATGAGGCTGCTGAATATTGATCATCAGGATTCGTTTCTGGATGGCTATTGATCGCTCATCAGGATCATATGGTATCGTCAGTACTTCAGATGTTGATTCTTCTGAAAGGTCTGATGGAGGTGTAGCGGGAACTGTATCAGCATCTGAGTGTAATGTATCAGGAGCGATACTGGTATGGTATTCTCCCAGTTGAGTTTCAGCGTTAGAGGGACCAGGTCTCTCCTTTAGGGTAGTTTTTGAATCTTTTAAATCTCCAGCTGGAGCCAGGTCTCTGAGAGAAACGGTTGCTCGCCTTCCGTCCAGGTGTTGCACAAGTGCATACTGAGGGTTTGCTTCTATCAATTCCACTTCGTCTACCAATGGGTCATACTTGGAATAGCAAGCATAGCATCTTAGGAGAACCTTACTTGGTTGAGAGAACCCCACTGAACTCCATCGCTGGAAAGGTAGAAATCTTTTGTGTGGGGTGGCATTGGTTGCTGTACACAATAAAGATCATATGGCCTATAGGGCTGCTGGAAGAAGATTTTCCCAATCATTTATTGAGCAATTGTGGGTTGTAGCAGCCAATTGAATAGTTTTCCAAATAAGGCCGTTGTACCACTCACATTGACCATTACCCTGGGGGTTGTACAGGGTTGTCTGGCTTATTGCCACACTCCTTTCCTGTAAGAATTGTCGGAGCTGCTCGGACATGAAAGAAGCCCCTCAATCTGTACATATATATACTGGAACCCCAAAGATAGCAAATAGGAAACAGAGGCATTGTATGATCATTGTTGAGGTCATATCCGGACAAGGAAATGCAAAGGGGAACCATGAATATTTGTCCACAATAGTCAGCATATATCAGTTTCATGTTTTAGATGCTAGTCAACCTTTAAAATCTAGGTTGAGCCTTTCAAATGGCTGTGTTGCTTTTATTAAGGTTCCAGGTGTAGGTATATAAAATTTGAGTTTTATCTCAGTACATGTTCGGCAGGAATTTGTAATTTTTCTAACGTCCTACACTGAAAAGGGTAGGTTCCTACTTCTTACTGCATGAACCATTTGTGTTACGCCTGGGTGGCATAGCTCTTTATGTAGTGCCTGGAGTTCTTTCACGCTTGAAATCATGCTGCATACTCTCAATAGGGCGTCAGCAGTCAAATTTTCTTTACCGGGTCAGTAGGTGATGTCAAAAGAAAAACACGATATTTCAGTTCGCCACCTTGCTATTTTTTTGTCTTTGATCTTACTGGTAGACATTAAATTGAACATAAATGCAAGAGATTTTTAGTCTGTGACTTGTCTGAAGTGGCGTCCAATTAAATAATGTCTCCATTTCCTCAACACCTCAAGCGTAGGCTTCTTTTTCGATCGCCGTATGCCTTTGTTCTGACTGAGAGAGAGTTCTTGAAAAGAATGCTACAGGGCGATCAGTTTGCCTTAGTGAAGCACTCTCTGAGGCATCAGTTTCAACTCCTAGTGGAACAGAATGATCTATTGTTGTAATTACAGATTTTGCAATGTCCTTTTTTCAAAGGCTTCCACTGCTGAATGAGGCAACGGGGAAAGCGTCTACTTGTGGTATCTTTTCTGAGAAAGAGGCGATCCATTGCAAGTAATGGGCAAACATGCACAGGTTTCGTCATAGCGCACATATATTATTTGGGACTGGCAATTCGAGTAAGGGTTTCAATCTCTCTGGATCACCATTGAACCATTGCTTATTGTATAGCACAGTAGCTTTATTTTATTTTGTCTGAATGAGCATTTGTTGTTATTTAAAGTGAGGTTGTATTCCTTCCTGAAGCATTCTTTTTATTTCGGATAAATTGTTTATATTCTTGCGAATAATGTTGACTTACATGCGACAACAATGATGCATTTGCCATAGTTACTTTCCGCAGAGATGAAATATAATTCCATCTGTTAATTTTCCCTAGACTCTCTCTAATGTAATTTTCTGAACTGCCAGTGTCTAATAATGCATTGTGACGATGCCGTTGATTTTAGCATATTGAACATAGCCAAGGTTGCAGAAAATGACATTGAACTGATAGAGGGGGGTGGATTTTAGAGGAGTATTTTTGGACAGTTTGCAGACTTTCGAAAAATGTCCTATTTTTTTTTACATTTATGGCATTGAATTTCTCTGGCAGGACAGTAGAGCCGTGAGTGTAAACTTAACCCACAGTAATAGAATGTCCATCTGTTTGAGGCAGTAGTGATAGATTGTTCTGGAAAGTTTGTATGTAGTGCATTTTGTTCAGAGGAATAAGTCGGACTATCATTGAGAGGGGGGCAGTAAGAACAGGTTGTTTTAGGGTGGCACCTATAGTGTCAGGTTGAAAATAAGTGCCAGACTGCTGTATAGCAAATTCACATGTATATGCTTGTTCGTAAGCTGTTTTTAAAGTGAGAGTCCTATTTTCAAGAAGTCATTGTCTTACCTGAACATTGCGTAGACGAAGGCATCTAAGATGTGTTCATTTTGTGCCTCTATTGCAGTCATAAGACGGAAATTGCAATCTTTGCTTAAAGTTCGAAGGGTTTTTAGAAAATGGTCCAATGTTTCGCCCGACTCCTGTCGCAGAGTGGCGAGTACATGCTGAGTGAATAGTTCATTTTTTGGTTTTTGGTTTTATGTAGGTTGAGTGTAGCCTTTCTATAGCTTCTTCATAGGACTTACAATCTGTAATAATGTTAACTGAGTGAGACACGTAGTTAATCAGAATGGCACGCTTGTTAATGGGCCAACTTGGGTTTTCAAGAAGTAGAGTTTCAGTGAAGTCCAGTGTTTGGCGGCTGCTTCACATTCTGAGTCTTAGGTAAATCGCTCTGGCCACATAAAGTATTCCATTGTAAAGTGAAATAAATTGTAGTAAAAACAGAACAAGTACTTAGACTTTTGAAAAGCTTTATTTCACTTTACTCTAATTACGATCTGACTGACGTAGTCAGACTGCTACTTTTATACAGACAGATATCCAAGGGGAGGTAATTAAAGTGGATTATTAGTACAACTAGTACTAACAATAATAATTGTGAATAAGATAAAGGATTTTATTTAAAGTTCCTTAAAAATTACAACATGCAACAATGTCACTTACTACTGAAGAGGGTTAGAGAGCCCACTGACTAATATGTAGTGATGATTAATTAAAATAATTTATAGAATTAACATGATTTTTTTATTGTAAACATTTATTTTTAATTGGTAAAAACCTATAAAAATTCAATATCTTTTCTTGTCTTAAAGTTATTGGAAGAAAAAAGCTCTCAGTTTAACCAAGAAGGAAATTACCTTTTTTAATATTTATTGACGTAAAAGTATCTTGAATGTCTGGAATACCACATAAATTTCTGTTATTCCCTTTTGGTCGACCCAAGAACTTTTTAAGAGCTTAGAAATTTCCAGATTTGTTTTTCATGACAACTTATATTGAAACTGTTTTCTGGTTCCTAAACAGAAAGTGTTATTTTTCCAGTTGCTTATGCCTAAAATAAATAGAAAATATCTTTTTTTTTTTAAATTTGCGTTTGTTCTTGGTTAATAAAATTTTCAAAACATAATGGTAGACTATATTTGGGGGTTGAAATTACAGGGGTTTACATTAGTCGTAAAAGAAAAAACAAAAAACATTAACTTCTAAACATTTTTGTTCATTTTTGTATAACCTAAGTTGAAATACATGTAAATTTTAATTTATATGTGGTTTTATTCAGACCATATGTAAATAAATATGTGTAAATTCCCCTGTTTTGGTATAGAAAATAGGTTAATTTAAATTTCCTTATCCAGGACACAATTGCAAAGTTTGAAGAAAATACTGACCATTTCCTATAAATTTGCAATGTAAGCAATTAAATGATAGCACATACTATCCAAGAGCATTAAATAAAGTATCTTTCATCCTGTGTGTGGGTGTGTTAGAATGTATCAAATACATGTGCACCTTAAGCAAAGTCACAGTTTTATGATCCTTAATAGTTGTTTTTCAAACATTAAATCTGGCACCACAATTCCCAAATTTAATCCCACGTACACACTTAGTTAAGAACACACAACATTCCTTTATTCTTTAATATCATCATATTTTCTATATTTATATTCTTGATAATGACCAAATTATCATATATAATGAAAGTAATTGGTCTACGGCTTTTGACAATTATTTGACAGTGTTGATTCACATATGTATCATCTTACTAACCAAGAAGAAAGATCCAGTAAAAAACAACAAAACAAAAACAATCCTTTCTGGAGAAATATACATTAAATACCCATACATCTGCATACGTACACATATGTATGGGGACCAATTTTCTGCAATAAGGGAATCGTGGATGGAATCACGGAATCGTTAATCTGAAACCGAATCTAGGATTTTTAATGTAATTTTCAATAAGAAATTAATTAGTTTTTTTTTTTTCAATTTTTTTGTTTGAATTCTTTCAAACTTTAATAACCAATCTTTGTTTTGAATATTTTAATAAATTAGGTATACCCAAAAATTCAGCTGCTATGAATTTTAAAAACGAATTCAAATTAATTAAATCGATGATTTAAGGTCAATTATTTGTCTAAGTCAAAAAGTAGTAACATAATTCTCATCAATAAAAAAAAAAGAATCAAAATAGTAATATTATTTTGCTTTTTTATTGATGCTCATTATGTTACTAATTTTTAACTTATTTTCTAAGGAATGTTATATTAAAAGTTCCAGTTGTCTACTTTTTTATTTATTTTTATTTTTTAGGGATTAAAATTTATAAAATGGAAAATAAATACTCCTCTCCATTGGATAGCAAAATCGTATTAATTTAATTAAAGAAAATATTGTATTAAAAATATGTAGCTAAAAATAATGACATAGCATTTAAGTCTTTATTTTTTTTTAAATATTGAAAATAATGTTTGAATTAAAAATTGTCGGCGTTTTTTATTACAGGAGGTTAAAGGGGACATCATATTCTAATCATGTTTGGACAGCTGCTGCTGCGAATAAGTTCAAATAAGTGGGACTATACTAATGGCACAATGGCAAAATTAATGTTTTGTAAATTAGTATTTCATTCTCCTAACTTAAATGTATATCTATACTTTATTAGAAATGTATTGAAGAAAAAAAATGTCTCGCTTTACAGCAACTAGAATTAATTGACAAATTCAATAATTCTAAAAATAATGTGGAAGCTTACAGCGCAACTAATAGCCAAATAAATTGCTAATATTTTGACAGAGAACACGAGAATGACATAAACAAATTGAATTTAGTAAAAAAAAAGAAGAAACCACTTCCAGACTCTATGTAGGTACAAAAAGAATATATGAAGGGTAGAAAATACAAACTCTGCTACCAAAAGTACGGAAGTATATTCGCTAAAGACACATACAAAATCGAGAGAAACGATAAAGTTGAATGGTACAGAATTTCCCATGCAGGTTGACATGGGGAGCGATATTACTCTGACCCCAAGGAATTTCTTGGAAGAAATGGGTAGACCCAAATTAAGAAAAAGTAATCTTAATTTAAAACAATTCAATGGATCTGTCATAAAAAATTTCCGATCTTTTGAAGGAATTTTCAAGACAAAAACCCGTAATGAAATTATTCCCATCACAGTGGTACAATGCACAAAAAATCATAGACTCCTCAGAATAGATGTATTAAAAGTGGATACTGCCAAATTGATAAACTGCATAAAGTCCAAATAATCTGATATAGGACTATTAAAAGGATATAAAGCAAGTATTTGACTAAAAGATAAATAACCACCCCATCTATTTTGAATCTCAAAAAGTGCTGGTTCACATTTTACCTATGGTAGTGTGGAAATTAAAGAAAATGATTAAACAAGGTATAGTCAAGAGAGTTCCCCAAGGTTGTAGCAGTTGGGCATCACCAATTGTTGCAATAAGAAAACCAAATGGTGAATTAAGAATATGTGGGGATTATAAAATAGGAGTGAATCATCAGATATGCTCGGATTCATTTCCCTGGCCGAACATAGAAACAGAGATGCATAAATTAGCAGGTATGAAATACTTTGCTAAAATTGATCTAAAATCAGTGTATAATCAAATAGAAATTGATAAAAAAATGTAAAGAAATTACAACAATTAACACTACTATCAGCTTACTACGATGGACTAATCTTCCATTTGTAATTAAGGCATCAAGCCACATTTTTCAAAAAGCAATTGAAAAATTCTCTCAGAAGGGTTAAAAAATATAATTATATACCACAACGTTATATGCATAGGTGCTTGCAGTAAAGATGAATTAAAACAAAAAACTGAACAAGTTTTAAACATATTTTAAAAAATGCAGGTATGATGATATATAGCAATAAATGTGGATTGATTTGTGACAAAATATTATATTTAGGATAACAAATATCTAAAGAAGGAATTTCATCAGATGAGAAGCTGATAAATAAAATATTGGAAATATCTCCACCAAAAAATAAAAAGGAATTAGAATCCTTTTTTTGGGTTTGACTAATTTTTATAGCAAATGTTTACCCAGATAAAGTGACATAGTTGAAGAATTAAGAAAGAAGAATGCCAAATTTAAATGGACTCAAAGGCAAAATATAACTTTTGAAAGTTTAAAAAAGGCTCTAATAAGAAAACTGATAACAAAAATATTTGATCCCAGAAAAGAAGTGACTTTAATGATAGATTCAATTGCTGCAATTCTATCTCAAGAAGGTCATCCAATTATGTACCAATCAAGAAAACTAATGTCAGCTGAAGATAACTCAAATATTGAGAAAGATGCATTGGCAAGTTTGGAGCAAGGTAGACAGCTACTACCTTTACCTAAAGATAAATGTATATTCCCAAGAATTATTGACTTCACAGCAGGTTGAATGATAAAAATGTCAAACTTTCGTTTCTAACTTTTATCTGTTTTAGTATGAAATCATTATCAAGAACTATCATTTAATTGTGTGTGTGTATATATATATATATATATATATATATATATATATATTTTTTTAAATTGCAATATATTCATTTCATTTCCCTTGAAGCAGACCTGACTGTCTCTATTGCATTTGCTTTGACTACTGATCCTCCCTACTGATTAAAAGAAAAGAGAAAATAAAACTTATCTTTTTCAATCTAAAAAAAACAATAATATATTTTTCTTTACTTCCAATGGATAATTTTCAAATCAAAAACAAGTCACCATTATATAATTAGTCATTATGGCAGAAAACACCCCAAAGACTTAATTTTATACAAGAACATGATTAAAACCAAAACTATTTCCTGAAATAATTCATATTTGTTGGCAAGAAAACAAATCATTTGAAAGAATATTTATTTTGTCATTGTGTTTTGTTTTTTTTTTTTGGGGGGGGGAGGTTCAGATTTTTTGAGTGGCATTACAACAGTCTAGTTTATTTGGTTGGATAAGTCTTGTATTTTTAATAATGGATGATTATTTTTTATTGCTATTTCTATGTTTTTTTAGTTTAATTTTAATAAGGAAGAAAATAATAGTGGAACTTGGATCTGCTTGTTTAGTATTGTTTAATTTTGCTGTTATAGCAAATAATAAAAATGAATCACTTCCTCCTTTCAGCTCCATATTGTATTCTTGATGAAGTACTCATATATGATGGGTAATACATAAATGAAATTATTCATACTACTGATAGTAAGCTGGTAAGAATTGTTTCAATTTAGTAAATTATTCAAAACTTTGAGATATAGACAGAAAACTGAAAGACGGAAGTAACATACTTTGAATAATAGATATTGTTATAGAAAATGGCAAACCAAGTTCAAATCCTGGATGAGATTGTTTGTATTTCACTTTGTGCTAATGTTCTATTAAAAGGCATCTCTTCTACACACCCAGCTAGAACAGGCTGTGCTTGGTACAGTCGTTAGTCTAGAACTTAATATGAATTCAAACCTCCACTTAAAAATTAACCTCATGTTAATTGTTGGCTTACATATGTGCAATTCTATATTAAACGTACTGTTCATTTTTTTTTTATTATCTTTAACTTTAAGTTTATGGAAGTTTCACATTGGATTACAATTTCAATTTTATTAATGAATCTTTAATAATAAAGAAACTGTCATAGTGAAGTAAATCCACTGATCCATGAGACTTGCTATTAATTTATAGCCAATTTTCTATTCTATATTCTTTGTCTTCATCAAATAAATACTTTAGTAATATATGATGAGAAAAGATATAAAGAGCAAAAAATGAAAATCAACTCATATAATAAGGCTCAAAACTTTACAGATATAAATAATTAATAAATGAATAAAACATTTCTCACCTTTTTATAACATTTAGACTTTGTTTCTGATTATCATTATATGTCAATTCTATTTCCCATATTTTCTTTCTTTTCTCACATATATCAACAGCAACTATAAGTCATCAAACTTACAATTTAACATAATTTACAATAAGTATAATTTATACTTATAATATAAGATTTTTCCCATCCAACTGCATTTTTTCTAAATAAAATTCCTCAACACTCTGTGCCTGAAACTAGACAACTAACCATTCAACAAAAAAAATGATATTTTCTTTTTATCTGTTGTATATTTCAAAACAAATGTCTTTGACCTGGGGCTCAATCGCCACTAGAATTTATTTTAACCGCTATATTCCTAGAACTCTCTTCAGTGGATGAACTTCATAGTTGATCTCATTAGCAAATTAAGTGATGCTAATTGAATCTTGGTTGTTTGAGAAAAATTTTTGAAGGTTTTACTCTTCCTTGATACACACTGCTTGAGCTTCTTTGATCTGGATGAAACAATCAGTGGCTGGGTTCTTCTTGTTTTGGCTGGCAAGATGTTCCATACAATAATTGGCACAACTTAGAAAGGAGGATGAAGCTCTGAACTGCTGAACCTTCATTCAATAGGATTGTATGTTATCCAACAGATCAAAGCTTAGGATCGAAGCCAGGAATTGTAAGGTATATCCTATACTAGGGAGTCTACTACCCTGAAAAAAAAAAGATCAAAGTTGTATTTAATGCCTCTGCTAAATATGATGGTACTGTCTTTTACATAACTCACAAACAGGCTGGTTGGAGTGCCGATTCCGAGAACACCACATAGCAGTCATGTGCAATGCAGAGAAAATGTTCCACCAATTTCATGTTAGCAAGTAAGACAGGGATTACCTGCAGTTCGTATGGTGGGAGGATGTATCAACTTTACCAGATCTGCTGTTATAGCTTGGCATGCATTGGTCTTTTGACAAATCAGTTAGCTTGGTGTTGCAGATCATTATACAAAGCCTCTTTATTGAATATTAGTTGGTTAGTACTTACATTTACTGTAAATGAGGTTTATAGTCTTCAGTTCAGTGAATCTGGAGTCTAAAAAAAAAAAAAAACAACAAAAAAATGTTTCCAGTTGGGCCTACTCCTCAGGTCAGTTCTGTTTCCAGTTATAAGTTTGGATATTTTTCATTAAGAAATAGATAATGCTCTTGTTGCTATATAATGCTATTATATTCATTTCTGCCCAAAAACTTTTAAATAGGCTTAGTTTGAAATTTTCAATAAACGTCCCAACCCAACCCAATATATTAAATATATATTCAATCTAATTCAAAGATAGCAGTGAAATTAAAGAATTAAAATAACATTGACCAATCAAGAAATGAAACAATAAGTACAACCCACAAGACCTGATTTAAGTAAATAAAATGGGATAGTTGGACTAAGTTAAAGTTTAAAATGGAAAAAGAAAACCTTTTTTTTAGAAGCAAAACTGCCGTTGGTATTACTCCTATGGTTTTGCTGTGTTACATATTTATGCGGCAAGGACTGTGTAAATCTCCATCTGGGAATAAGCTGCGATGTTGAGAACAATTGTGTGGTATGCTAACTGATGCTAACTATGTGTTCAGAATCTGTTAGTGTATTTAGCTGATGCTGCCCTGAGAAATGTATGTAACAGGCAAGCTATCAATGACCAACACTTGGTCTATTTATATTTGTTGTTTTGAATACCACACTTTGCTGATAACATTTTTAGTTCAGATCGAACAAACCCGGTCACTTTGTAGTGGAAGCCTGTGTGTAATATGATATGTCCTCATGTATATATATATATATATATATATATATATATATATATATGATAATAAATCATGACAAATTAACAAGAACAATTTTATTGGCTGAGCAAACTTAAAGAGAATGAAATACAATTATACCAATAAGATACAATTTTACAAAGTTGTGACCTGAGATTGTTGGAAGCACAAAGCTCCCTGTCAAATCGTGGACAGAGAAACGGATGAGTGTGTAACTTGTTTGTTAAGGTAGAAAAAGCTAAGAGAGGTTGTGACATTTGGTGCATCCTCTTTTATATGCTGTTGACCATGCCACATAGTGGCTATTGGCAGACACAGGAGGTAATTACCTTTCATACCCCCCAGCATCAAATAGGAGAAATGTATGGCAGGTAAGGGATGTAATCTACTATATCTCCTAGATTAGAGACAGCATATGTCGACAATATATAGAAATTCCTACAGTTGTTCGTAGCATAAGGACGGAAATTTGAAATGTTCAATTTTTTTTTAATTTGAGTGAACTTGTACAGAAATTGTGCTTGTCTGAGGTGTCTTTTGTGCAGTTGAAAGTTTTGGAGAGGGTTTAACTTGTGGCATGTTCTCTTTTGTAGACATAGGAGTTAATTACCTTTCATGTCCTCTAGTGTCAAATAGGATAGATTTGAGGCAGGTAAAGGATGTAATCCCTTTGAGTACATCACGTGTTAGGCTAGGGCTGAAGCCCTGCCACTTGTGAGCTAACTTGCTGATGAGAGAGAGAGAGAGGAAAATAATGAATTCCAGTGTATTAATACGCTTCAGGGACACTACTTGTGGTGCCTTCTAATTGGTAAAAGAGGGCCACATGATTTATTTTTACACCGTGCCTGCAGAGTAAGAAGTTAGCTGGTGTTATGTGTGGACGCGTACCCACTTATTTTTTAACATGACAATGAATCATGAAACAGGACGAGATTTGACTTAGAGTATAACATATTGTAGAAGAATACCAATTACCATCGAATTGGTAAGACAAGGCAACAAGGAAGCTGTAAATCAATATGGATCTCACCTTGTTGCAAGCCTACTACAGAATGCCACCATAGAAACCAAGCATCCAATCAAGACTCAAGGAATGGAATCACCCAAATGCATGAATGGAGTATTCCTGAGTTCCATAAATACCAGCTGCTTTGGGTACCAGTTTAGTTGTGCTTAGTTGTTGTTGCTCAAACCAACAGTATACTAACTCACTTCAACACACATAACCATTAATTTTGGAAAATATGTTGATTTTTTTTTCTATTTCAATAATACAATATGTATATATATATATATATATATATATATATATATATATATATATTAGGATTCCCTTCCTTTTTTTCATTGTAAAAATATTCCTGTCAATAATAACTGGTGAAGTATTTGTTTTTCTTTCATCAGAAACAGATTTAACTTGAGATGGAACAGATATGAGAGAAATATAATAAATGGTATCAATTTACTGATATAAATTTATTATTAAAGGTTTTGTGATTTTTGATGTTTTAAGAGAATCATATAGAGACCAATTTTATTTGATGCAGGTTAGAAAAATCTCATGTAAAATAAAATCTCACCTTTGCTTTTGACAAAACAAAATACATTTTTTTCAAATAAAAAACAAAATCAAATCACAGTACAACAATTGTATTAGCATTCCAGTATATTACTCAACTTAGGTTGTCTTCTCAAATAAAAGCCGCAAGCCATTACCTGATTTGTCTAACCCAAGAGCCAATTGCAAGAAAATCAATTTGTGATAAACTCTTTTCCATTTAAAAACATGAATGATAATTTTTTAATAACTGAAGTACTTGGCATAGCATTTCTTTATATTTTAATTTTGATTTCAAAAATTCTGAATCGTGTGACTACGAGCAACAAGATTCTTGAAGAAGATCAGAGATCATGCCAGTTGAAAATATTGTGTTGAAGAAAGAAAAATAAAATGTACAAAAAAAAAGGATACGTGCTTTGTATTTCTTTTTAATATATTTTCTTTCTCTGTTAAACAGAGACATCGTAATTTATTATTGATTTCTCTATTCACTTTTAGATATGCCTGGAAATCAATTTTGAGTGAACAAATAAAATCTATTTCTTAGTTTTAAGGAAGCAAGGAAATAATATTTTCATAATAACGGGAAATCTCAGCCTTTCTTTGACCATTTTTTTTAGCTTATTTCATATTCTGAATGCATAGGCTTTAACTTTTACCTTTGAAAAATATATTTTTAAATTTTTATATGAAGTTTAAGTAATATGTAGAAAAGAATCTGAATTACATGATTGAAAAATTAAAATAGATTATTATTGTCATCATGGGATGATGACATCTTTACTAAAATTGGGATTAATATCATAATTTTAGACTCTTAAAATTTAGGTTGACCCAGTTATAAGGAGTAACCAAGAAGTGACCAGTGAGCTGAAGGTGACCTCAGAAAACTGGAAAAGATTAGTAGGTCTTTTTCTTATTTTATTTTATTCCCATGCATTTGTTGCAAATATGTTCAAGAATTGTAATATTTAATGAGTGAAAAATAAAATGGACATACATGTAACAATATAATATACTTCACAAAAAGATATTATAAAAAAACATGGGTAAACTAGACAGAAATGAAGGAGAGGTCGATGAAAGAATTTAAGGATTCCCTTCTATGTAGTGTGAGGATGTGTGGCTTTGTTTGTCCTAGAAAAAAAGTTGAGCTGCTAGCTTCACTCACCTTATCAATAAAAAAGTAAGCTCTTGGTCTGGACAGGATATTACATATATATGCAACACGTTTAAGAAGACTTTCAACCCCAGTAATTAGATTTCAATCAGAAATTTATATTTATCTTTTATATTTAACTTATGTGCATCAAATAAAGAAATCTGCAGATTGCTGGATTGATATGTCAACATTAACTCATTTTTAGTTGTGTAAATCTCACTGTGTCTGAATTATTTGTCTTTGTACATTGGCCAGATAAGGGAGTCAAAATGCAGGAATTGAATTGATTACTACACTAAATGTAATATTTTTATTATCTCAATACCCAATATCCTTCCTTACTTACTTTATTTATTTTGTTTCATTGAGCTTTACTGTCTTTGAAACTTGGTTTTGAAAATAATGCCTCAGAATTATCAGAAACTCAGTGTTTATATCCACTATATAGAAAAAAATATGGAAGAAAAGGCACAACTGAATAGTATTGATAATGATAAGATATTCAAATTAATATTAATAATATAGTAGAGTCATAGATAGAATTTAGATGTGTCTATTGAATAATCTTTGGAGTAAAGGTTCCTAAAAAATTAAAGGCACCTTAATATGAAGTATGCTCAAAGAACCATAAATTGTAAATATAGCACATATTGTATTTGTTGGTCTACAAGGGTCTTTTTTAGGACTACCATACCATATTTTGATCCCTGAAAATATAAAGCTTTAATATTTGATGGTAACACTCCCATTAACAGGTTCATGCAAAACTGATTATGAGCCTTGATCAGATGAGGAATAAAGGAAACATTGACTCTTTTGACCATATGAATATTCTTTACAAAAAGGTCTCTACCAGGGGAAGTGGTTTACCTCAAAATCATTGGCTCAAGTACACTACTAACATTTTCTTAATAAAATGTTAATTTTCCTTTCAAACAAAGATACCAGAATTTTGATTTCTAGTCAAATATTATACGGTTGAAATGGATATTATTAGGTATTATTTGTTGCCAAACTCTACAGCATTGAAACTCAGGAACAAAAATACTAATATATAGCAGTCAAAAAATAAGTTCACCTTTGATATAGATTTATGCAATTTTATTTTTGGTCACAAATTTTCAGTGATGTAGAGTTTGGTGATAAATAATACCTAATGATATTTATATAATAAATATTCTACTAGAAATAATAAAAACCTGGAATCTTTGCATCTTTGTTTTTCTAAACCAAATTAAGGTTTTACAAAAACTATTGTTTGCATTGTACTTATTTATAGGCATTAAAGTCTTATTGGGAATTTTACAAAGATTTTTTTTCTTTTAAAAAGTTATTCTAATGGTACAAATTCAAATAACAGATATGACTAGAGATAGAATTAGTCTGGCCGAATAAAGATTTCACCTAGAACAAATTTGATATTGCAATGCTTATTCTATGTAGATTAACATATTCAAATTCTCCCTTCCTCTCATTTGGGCCAAATATTTTTTACAACTGATGAAATATATCATACTTTTTCAATACAAGTTAATTTAATGGTATATATGTTCATAAGTATTTCTTGATATAGAGATATGCTTTATATAAACTCAGCTAGGTAATAAAAATGAAACTGTCTATATTTTCTGTAAAAGTAAAAGAAAGTAAATAAGAACTTTAGGTAATCTTTAGTCTTTTTATTGCCCACTATCTTACAAGCAATGTTGAAACGATATTCTCTGTCCTCGTGTGACAAATATTGCACTCACTCAAAAATGTCAAAGATATTTCTTGAAAAGTTATTCTCAAGGTCATCCGATTCATACCCTATTTTGTCTACTGTGGGCACATTGCAATAAAGCTCTCCTTGACAGTCACTGCAAGCAGGCATGCAGCTGAAACTGCTCTTGTGACAAGAACATGACAACATACTTCAGTAGCCATGCAGAACCAGGCTCTAGATCTGTCTTCACAGGCAAAAGCATACCATTCTGCACGTTCCAGGTACAGGTGAGCGCATAGCATAATTCCTCCATTCAATTCAACATCATCATCATCATCATCATCCCCAGTCACTCGTGCAGCAATTGCTGGTAGCAACACACCAAATGCTTACCAGCTAGCCTCTATTAAGCTGCCCTTCTATTTATCAATTCTAAATCTGTATAAATAAAAAGAGATATGAAAATGGTGGCCACCCTTCAAGCAGAGTTTGCTACTGATGCTCCTAGCACTCACAGTATTTAACTCTGTCAGAACTCACAATTTTAAATGGTATTTCTGACTGACAATCTAAGGTCTTCTTGATATATTAATGCATGCATTACAAGAGTTCTGGCAGCATAAGTATACAGAAGAAGAAAGAATGTAACCTGTAGATTTAGCTCTGTTTGCAGTGTGACAGTAATATACAGGGCAGAAATTCTACCATTTTTAACTAGGTTTTGTTTACTCAATTGTTTAAGATTAAATTGCTAATTGCTGCCTTACTACTAATAAATTCACATCCTATTGCTTTTGGTTTCCTAAGTTGTTGGTAAAGATATGACAATAACCTTAGACAAGTGGATTTGGGCGGTCAACATGTCTAAATAGTGAAGTGAAAGAAAATAGCATATAGAAATAAAGCATGCAAATCTTCAATCTACCATAGTCTCTTCAAATCCCTGTAACTCTTTTTGCCCAAAACCATATGAGGGAGGATTTTAGTATGTTAATCTACAAAAAATAAGCTTTCTAATGGTATCAAACATATCTTGTTCAGAATTTATTCCGGGTTAAGACCAATTTCAGATTAATTTGGCTAGACTAGAAGGCTAAGGGCAATTATCATAAAGGCAGACTCCATCTAATGACTGGAGTCTGGCAAGATACTGGCACTTGTGAAGCTGCTGCTAATTGTCTGTTCTGAGTCACTGAAATTCAACTGTGTAAGTCACATGAGTACTGATGGGTGCCTTAGAAACCTCTCCCAGCATTTTAATATAATATTTCATGTAAGTTTCCTCATTTTGTCTATAGCAAAGATATGGAAATTGGGGATGTCATCATCAATATTGATGGGCTACTTTGGCTGAACGGCTGACTATTAATGGAGAAAATATTAACAAACCTATTTAAAGATTTAAAGATGTGTAAAAAGTTAATAAAAATTAATATTTATTTGATGAAAACTGATTAAATGTTGTGTTATATAATTTGGGTTTAATGTAAATGTGCATTTATAACAGAACCACATTCCTTGGTTTCCTAATTGACATATGACACTGTAAACAGATATGTTTGTATTTTAAAGGAATTTTGAAACATTAATAATACTTGAGTTGATCAATACATCATTAATTGTGTGGCCAATTTTTATGAGATATGTAGGCTTGCAGATTTAGTTGCAATTGTCACAGACCAAAGGAATTGTGAAAGGCAGAGACTTGAATGAATCAAGGAGAGACTTGAATGAATAGTTGAGGACCAGTTAAAAAGGTTAAAGAAACCCAGGGTGATGATGGATATAAAGCATAACTTTATCTTGGATTCCACCTTTCTAAATAAAAACTAAAGAAATAAATAACAAAGGTCCCATGTTTAACAAAATTGTTGTTGTTTTGTTAACCACCCACCAAATGATCATTTGATTTGCTTTTATACAATTCCCAAATGTGCAGCTCACTAATCAATTGTTGACTATGTAACAATTAGTAAAAATATCATAACATAAATAATAGGAAGATGAGTTTTAACTACAGAAATTTTATAGAAATTCAATATTTGTATCTGTCAGGTAGTGACATTTTAATTATTGATTTTTCACTAAAACATCAGCTTGCTTTTAGTTTTTATAAAAAAAGGGGGAAAAAATCAATTTTTGCAGTTCAAATAAAATTGATCTCCAAATATAAAGAGAGGGAAAAAAAAAACACTACAGCAAAATAATATTTTTAATAATTGAACTCTTTTCAAAACAGATTTCCTCTTGTTTTAAATTCTTTATTGATAAAAATAGCACCACTAACAAGAAATGTTGCACCTGGTGATGTCTGTAGGAAATGCCAGTCTGAGATGAGAAGCTGCAAAAATTGCAATGGTCACTATAATCATAAATATTGAATTGACACCAGAAACATCCAGGGAAGATTTCAAATCTCAAACTAATGTTTTATTCACTGGGATTTTGGGGGCAAAATCTTGGTTGGTTGGAGAAGATTTAATTTACAAAATAGAAAAACTTTATTCTTTCCTTTTATACACAGATCGTTTTTAAGTATTTTTTGTCCAAGTAATAATGAGAAAAACCATCCTTGAAAAAAACAACACTAACAAAATAAAACAGCTCATATATATATATATATATATATATATATATATATATATATATATAATCACAGGATCACATCCATATAGATGTATATATATGCAATAAATATATATATGAAATATATATATGGTGATTGCCACTTCTTCACAGAAGAAGGCCATTTCTACAAAGTTCAGTTGTGAGCATACAAGTGACTCAGATGTCCAGCTTTGCTTTTACACGTCCTGTCACATAAAAGATATGTTAGACCAATGGCTTTCACTCATACACACACGTTTTTCATATATATATATATATATATATATATATACAGAATCACATCCATGCAATAAATATATATACACAAATTAATAAATATCTATTTATTCTTTTATTCATAATAGCTCTATTACTGATATTGAGCACTCCTTTAATAATACTGCAAAATCTTGGCCCATCAATAACCCAATAAGTGATATAATGATAACCATATACTATTGCAATATATATATATATATATATATATATGAAAAATATATGGAAATTAATCCGACAGTATATATATATATATAATATAATATAATTCGTCTTGCTCCTTGTCTCTGTAGTCAGATCTTAGCCCTGAAGAGCATTAAGCGAAACTAATAGTAGGCTCGTCTGACTCATTAGATTTATCTTTATATATATATATATATATATATATATATATATATAGTGATTATATTGATAGCCTACAGGTATACTTTTCAGAATTACTTATCATTTTTTTTTTAAATTTTTATTGATTGGCACAATAGACATTCCTAAACATTAATATTTACTCCCTTGAGATTTTCTGTAATAGATTTTTACCCATCAATTAAAAGAAGCCATTTTGAATAAAAGAGCAAATTCACAGAGTTATTAGCTGTTTAAAGGTCAGTCAAGAAATGTTCAGATTAAAATAATCAAAGAAGAAGAAAATATTTATTTTGCTTATTAAATGGTAGTAGGTACTAAGTGAAGTCATCCCTCACCTTTTTTATTCTTAACTTATAATTGCTAGATTGTGTGTGTGTGTTTTTTTTTTTTAGTGAATATCAAATTAATCATGTGTAAACACTTCAAGCTAATTAATTAAATTGATTGATTTAATTAATTGATTAAAATTACAAATACATTTTTATTTAACATTTTTCACTACCATATGCAAATTATAGTTGAATTTCATATGGAAGATTCTCAATAAATATTACTTATGATGTTTTTAGACTTAAAGTGAAAACCTAACTGCCTTATGTACATTGACAGCCTGTTTCATCCAAGTAGGAAGTTAACAAGATATGAGTATAGGAATCATAAGAATGGAAACGAAAAATTATTGGCCCATGTGTCTTTTGTATTGCTTTATGAGATATTACAAATATTGTACTGATAATAATAAAATTAAGGAATTCTAATACTGCTTTAAAACAATTTCATGTAGTGTTTTATTGGTCATCATTACTTTAATTATTATTGATATATCCACTACTGACATGATCTTCTCTCTGAGGCAGCTTCAAGAGAAATGTAGAGAAAAGAGAAGACCAGTCTACATAGAATTTATTGACCTCACAAAAGCTTTCGATTTGGAGACAGGAGTGGTCTCTTCCAGTTGATAGAACGAATAGGCTGCTCCCCCAAAACTTCTCTGCATTCTTCAGTCCTTTCACACTGACATGCAAGGCACCATCCAGTTTGATTGGTCCACCTCAGACCCATTCAGCATCTGTCGTGGTGTCAAGCAGGGATACATGTTGGCACCCACTCTGTTTGTGTTCTTCTTTTCCCACCTTCTGTGCCAAGCTTTTGGTAAAGCAACAGAAGGAGTCTACGTTCGCACAAGGACAGATGGTAACCTGTTCAATCTTAGCTGTCTAAAAGCCAAAACAAAGGTCAGGCAATTTGTCATTCGGGACATGTTATTTGCTGATGACGCAACAGTGGTAGCACACTCCCAAGAGCACCTGCAAACACTCATGGACCAGTTCACCCAAGCCTGCCAGGACTTCAGCCTGACCATTAGTATAAAGAAAACCTAGACGATGGGTCAGGGAAATGAAAATCCTCCCTCCATCACCATCAACAACTACACCCTGGAAGCCGTAAACACCTTCACCTACCTTGGGTCTGCCATCACCGACAACCTGTCACTTGATACTAAACTCAGTTGCCGGATCGGAAAAGCTGCCTCAACTTTTGGGAAGCTCACAGTGAGAGTGTGGGACAACAGCAAGCTCACTATCCGTACAAAGGTACAAGTGTATAGGGCATGTGTTATCAGCACCCTCATGTATGGAAGTGAAACATGGACCTTATACACCCACCAAGAGTGACGGCTAAATACCTTCTACCTTCGCTGCCTTAGACGTATACTAGGCATCACCTGGAGGGACAGGATCACTAACACAGCAGTTCTAGAGAGAGCTCAACTCCCCAGCTCGTGTTCTCTACTGAGGCAACATCGTCTCCGATGGCTGGGTCATGTATGTCGGATAGATAATGGATGAATCCTGAAAGACATCCTTTATGCAGAGCTTTTGTCTGGTAAAAGACAGATTGGTCGCCTGCAGCTGTGATTCAAGGATGTCTGCAAGAATGATCTCAGGTGCTTTGGCATTGTCCCTTCCAGCTGGGAAAATTTGTCTCAGGACCGTCCTCAG
Source organism: Doryteuthis pealeii (assembly GCA_023376005.1). Lineage (NCBI taxonomy): Eukaryota > Metazoa > Mollusca > Cephalopoda > Myopsida > Loliginidae > Doryteuthis > Doryteuthis pealeii. Next base: position 23,232,157 of record CM042164.1, read on the forward strand.
TGGCGGCAGAATCTCCGTAGAGGACTGTTCATGTCAGAAGTCACCCTGACGCAACACTATGAAGCTAAGAGGTCTAGAAGAAAGCAGCGGCAACAAAATACTGGAACATCAACATCTTCAGGAACAGCCTTCAAATGCGACATCTGTGGTTGAGAATGATTTTCAAACATCAGACTTCACTGTCACAGGAGGCGCTGTAACTTCAGGGGCACAAAAACTTTATTATAGTCTTCCAAGACTGAAATGCCAATACAAAAATTCAGGGAAAAGCACCAAGTAATGTAATAGCTTGATTACAGTAAATACCTCAACAATATATATGCATATATATATTTTAGTAATAAAAACTCAATTCTAAAGCAAAGATATCAGGATTATATTATTTCAGGTAGAACATTATCAGAAATACAAAAAGCTCAGAAAGAACTAAAACATATAAAAAAGAATCAAGTAGAATACATTTAATGTCAAATTAATAAAATCACAATTCCCGTTGAAAAAAAAACAATTAAGCATGGTAGGCACTAAATGAAGTTAGCTGAAGGAAAAACACTTTGAAATCAAAACTAAAAACTGCCCGTCAGGAAGAAAAACTTCAGAAGTGGAAAAAACATTTCAAAAATTGGCTTGGAAACACTTCTGAAATTATAGACAAACTGAAGAAATTATTCAGGACCAACTTGACCACTTCACGGAAAATGAACTTGACACGGTTTTGAAAACAATTAAAAGTAGAAAAGCTGCATGACTCAATGAAAATACCTCCTGAACTATGAAAGACCAGGGAATTTAATGACATACTTCTTCAATTAAGTAAGCAAATCACAATATAAAAAAATGGACAAAAGGCTGCATCTTCTCCTTACCATAGAAAGACAACCTTGGAATCACAAAAAACTACAAAGGTATATTTCAAATTACTATAGCTGCTAAGGTTTATAATTTCCTCCTTGTCGATCAGAGAAATCAATCCACAACTTCTTAGATTCAGACTATTCATTGAATGATTGAAGGAATATGTGCAAAAAATCTCAAGGTAACACTTTTGTTTGTAGATTTCTCCAAGGTGTTTGAGTCCATATAGAAAGTAAAGATGCAGTCAATGCTTCTAGCATATTGTTTTCCAAAAGAAACTGATGATCTACAAAGACACTAAGGCAATGGTTTGCTCACCTGACTGTGATTTTGCCTTCTTTGACATTGTTACTAGAATCTTGCAAGAGATACATTGGTACCATTTCTATTCATAACTTATCTACATTACATACTATGGACATCAATAGATCTAATGAAATAAAATGGTTTCATACTAACAAAGGCAAGAAGCAAACAATATCCAGCAGAAAATATTACTGATGCCAACTATGCAGATGAGCTAGCACTTCTTGAAAATACACCTGCTCAAGCCGAATCTCTGATGTGTTTCAATCTTAATGGTGCCATCCTCTCATTAAATAGCAAGCCTCTGAAATTAATAGATCAGTTCATATACTTTGGTATCAGTATCCCATCTACTGAAAATGATAACAACATACACATTGGCAAGGCATGGAGTGCTATTGAGAGGTTAACAACCATATGGAAATCTGATCTCTCTGATAAAATAAAATGGAAATTTTGTCAAGCTGTAGACGTATCAGCACTAATCTATGGTAGTAATACTAGGACTTCTTACAAAAAAAAAGCAGGAACAAAAACTAGATTGGAACTACACAAGAATGCTGCATGCTATTTTGAACAAATCTGGGAAGTAGCATCCTAAAAATATTTTTTGTACGGTCACTCACAAATCATCCTAGTAAAACAAGCAAGAAATTCTGAGCACAGTAAAAACAAACTTATAAGTGATGTTCCCTTCTGGATTCCTACACATAGACACACCAGGGTTGAATGACCAACAATAATTTACAGTCATCAGCTCTGTGAGGACAGTGGATGCCATCTAGAGGACATGCCAAGAGCATATTATAGGGATCGATGGCATGAGAGAGCCAATCTGTGTTAGCATGCCATGATGATGATGATGATGCCATCATAATGGATATTATTAGATATTATTTATTACCAAACTCTACAGCAATGAAATTCTGTAACCAAAAATATGAATATGTTGCAGTCCAAAAATAAGTACACCCCTATATTTACACAATTTAATTTTTGGTTACAGGGTTATTTCTACTTGAAATAATAAAATCTGGCATCTTTTAGGATTTTACTTATGGGTGATATTTAATGTAATGACCCAAGTTTAGTATGTTTGATAGATTATGATTTTGCATAATCAAAAATGTATATCACAAAATCTGCCATTTTCAGTTTCTTTAACATGAAATTTGGATATTTGGATTTGTAGTGAAAAAAAGTGATTAATGTAAAAATTGATAACAAAAACAAAATTTTTATAAACCAATGTCTTGTCTTTAAGGTTTTCAATATAAAATTATAAAAAAATAATTTTTTATAAGCAAAATAAATGATTTTCTGGCAACAAATTCTGCTCAATAATGCACATTCATTATCAAAAATGTATTATTCTATTATCATTTCCAAGTTACATTGAATCTTAAACTCTTTAAAATAATGTTTATCTAAAAAGAAAAGAAAAGTTTAAAAAAATTAAAAATGAGTCATAAATAGTTTTAATTTCATAAACTTTAAATGTAATGTAACGTATTGGCTTCTATTAGCGATACGTAACGTAGTGGGATCAGTTAGGGCAGTTCGTAATTAACGTTATTCGGCACTACTACTCGTATATTCGTACGTACGGAGTTTCGTTTGTTTACATACACCGATCTAGGTCTAGCAGTCAGTCTTAGCTTTAAACTTGTTGACAAGTTTACACTTTAATGACTTTCATTCATGAGTACGATTTCTTTGCGATAGTGACTTTTACTACAATTCTAAATAGAGCAGACTAATAACACCAGGTTTTACTTCTCAGAAGTTTATTATGTTTCAAACTATCTTTTGAGAGAGAGAGAGCCCCTAATAAATTCAACTTCGAGTTTTTAGTCCTTAGTAAATGAACAAGCTTTTCTTAGCCTTTCCTTATCGTCTTTAGCGACCACAGCTTAACTCCGACGCCTCCTGGCTCTAAGAGATCCTAACTGAGAAACTGAAAATAGCATTCAAACAATCCTCCAGAAGGTTCCACCTAGAACGTTCGAGACCTTTCGATTCTTTCTATTTGTTCCAATCTCACTGGTAGTTCACTAACCTAGAGATCAAAGGCTTATTGGAGCCACTCCTCCTAGCATTTCGTTAATCTAGACTTATCGTCTCATTTCTCTCGTTAAAGAGATGTTATCTATCCTAACTACTTTTTCGGTGATTACCCAGTAATCTAAGATAATCGGTAGTACATTTTCTAAGGTTATAGGTGCTGAAGGGGCGATTAATAACAGTAAGTTAATATGGTATAGATACCATGGCATTTTGAATAATGATATTTACACAGTTTATAGATTTTATAGAGAGATGTTTTCTCACTTGTTAATAATTAGATAGACTGTGTAATAGACTAACACTACTTGAAATTAATAAGAAATTTCACATTTCAGAGTTATGAATGGGGATTTTATGACATATTACAAATTAATATTCACAAAATGCAGAATATTAAAAGACATAAACTACAAAAAAAATATGAAAATACCTGAGTGAAATCTGTCTTTTCATTGTGATACATTTAGATTTTATGATCAAGTAATTCAATGATTTTACATAAATTATACTGCCTTCCCTTTAATATAAATTTATTTATCATAACAAAATCATCCTATTGGTTGGAAAATACCGACAAAATACATGAAGTTGATTATTCTATATTATCTTTTTATTTTTCATTCTGTAGGATTTTATCCAAACTCAATTAATAAAATATCAGAAAAGTATTATACTTATTGGTTTTGCATTGTCAAATTTGATTCCTTGTTTATCTCTCATTAAATGTTGTGTGTTATTTAAACATTTTTTTGGTTATTCAACATGTATTTTTACTTTACAATGTGTGTTGTCAGTTTCTTCATTGATAAGTACTCTTCATTGTTAACCGCACTTAATTGATAACTCATACCATAAAACATAGATCTCTATTGAATTTGAATGAATTGTGAGAGAAAATTCTATTATGATTTCTTCAAAAATAAAAGATATTATTGACTTCCAGTCAATTTTTGCTTAAAACACCAATTACCACTAAATCAGCAATGTTAAGCTTGTCAGCAGTTTCCTATCAACAGATTTTATAATGAAAAATGAATTTAGATTAAAAGGAAAGCAGAAGAAGTAAGAAGTGAACAAGTTTTAAATAGGTTTAGTACTTACTCAACCTTTTTTAATCAGTTTGGTGCTAATAAACTTCAAATATGTTTAATTATATATCTGCATTTGCTTAATAGTTCCAATTTCTTGGTTTTAGATAATCTTGCTTGAGGAAATTAATTATTTAGAATTTTCCCTTGAAACACACACACACACACACACATACACACGAGTACACACACATGCATTGAATTCTTATCTGGAATCCAATCTTTTATCCAAATCATCTGTGTCTAAATATCCAAAATGTTGTTGGAAGTTCACTTGCAAATAAGTGAAAGAATAGTACAGACATCTGCAAATATAATGCATTCTAGTTTCTACTATTAGAATTAATGAATAAAATGGACATATCCCTGTTTTACATAATTAATAGGTTGCTTACATAAATGCTTACAAAGTTTGAAGTATTGGATGGGATAGAAGCCAGTGGACAGAGTCCAGTTGCATGTTAGAAAATTTTGAAACCTGATGAAATAGCTTTAAGAAAGAAGGCAAGATGGAAACTAAATCAATATTGAATATTTCCTAATGCACTCAACCTGAATGGTGAGGTAGGCTAATATTTTAAGAGAATAAAGACTTAACATGAACAAAGAACACAGCCACCCACACAGCCTTACCCATATACAAATAAACACTACTATGAAGATTTTCTAGTCTACTTTTACTTGATAAATGGGTGTTATTTTTTCTGAACAGGCATTTTTACTATAATCTTATATTGACAATATTTTTAACCTCTATTTTTCAATAAAGCCTAATGTTGCAGTACATTTTGTTTTTTGTATATAAAAAAAAGCTAAAAAGAGACACATTTTTTGTTATTTTTACCAAAATTTCAAGACAAATTCTCCATGACATACTGCAGACATTTTTATTTTTTTTATTTATATATTTGTTCTATCTAGCTGTCACTTGAGCATGAGACAATCTCTTTTTGTCCATGCCATATTTTTTCTTAAGTGCTTACTCCTGATTTTTTTATGACATTTTCATTTTGTTTTTAATCATTAAAAGCACATAGACAAGTAGCAAATCACTTAACCTGACCAACATTTTAAAATTCAATGGTAGATAAGAAGCATTAAAACAAATCTTGACACAAGTGCATTGACTAATGTAACCTTGAACCAATTTAATGATAGCCTAAATATAAAAAGAGAAGCAAATTGATTTCTGGCTGAATATTTTGCTCCTCCTCCTCTGTTGAATATTGTTGGTAAAGTCTTAACCAAACGGTCACTATAGAATTCACCTAGATTTTAAGAATAGATAATCTGACACAATAAAAAAAATAAAGAGATAATTCTTTAATGTATCAAATGATAAATATAAAACTCATCTGAGAATTTGACACCAAACTTGATTTGTAGATGTCTATCCACCTAAGGTCAGATCAAAATAATAACTCCAAATGATTTTTGACTTAATCACTTAGTCCTTTTTTAGTGTCCATTAATCTCAATATAAAGTCAGATCCAATTGAATTTATATTATGATTAATTACAAATAAATAAGTGGATGTACTTTATAATTAGCATTTAATAGTTATCTTCTTTGAGAAATTATAATAATTGGTACATGTCTCACAGGATATATACAGTGCAAAATTTCATTTATTCTGCTTAATTTGTTCATTTCAGATTTGCTTTTCTTATATGATATTTGAATATAATTAGATGTTTTCCCTAATTGTCAGTGAATGAGGAAGGGATCAAATAAATGACAGGCTTTTTAAATTACTCATTTTCTACTTCAACTGTCATTTTATTCTTTGAACTGTTTATGTTCATTTAACTCAGGGTCTAAATCTCAAACCGTTTTGTTCCTATTCCAATTTTATACTACTTATATCTCCTCCTTCATCATATTTCTTTGCACCATACAAGTTTTAGAGTTTGTGATACCATAAAATAAATAATAATAAATAATTAAAAAATCTTTAGTGAATTTAAGATAGACAATATTTTCTTTTATTCAAACTAACTTTAAGCTCAATGTTGAGTCAGATTTTATTTATAGAATTCATATTATAATTAATTGCGAATAAACAAATAAGGATAATTACTCTCTGATTAGTATCAATGAATTATAATATTTGGGGAGAGTGTGAGCGGACATTATGTAAAGAAAGATTTTTAAATCCAAGAGGAATTTCAAAACTGGAATATTGTGGTAACCAAATGACATGACAGAAAAAAGCCTGGAGTTGATTCATTATGTATTATGTGGGTTTGGAAATTTGGTCAAATTGAATCATTACAGACTGGCAAATTGTGAACTTGGAGACAGAGATGAACCAAAGAGAGTCTAGAAAGATGTGACAAAGATCAGATGGAAGAAATTGAAGAAAACTTGAGATATGACAAATTTCTTAAAGGAAAACAGAACTTTCTATCTTCATCTCAAGTGACTCATAACTCTTGGATACAATATTTCTAACAAATTCAAATAGAATAAACAAGTTTAATGAAAAGGTTGTGGATGCTGAATGGCTTCTCTCATCAGATGATTTGTTGTGGGACATATTGTCCTAACAAAAATTTTGCTGTGTTGTATCATTTTATCTGACATTTATACAACTCTATCATGTCACGATGCAAGACTAGGTCCATTTTTTTAAGTTGACTATGGTTAAAAAGCTCAGACTGACCTACTATTTAGCCATAGCTGGAGGAAGAAGAGATGGATTCATACCTTTCCAGAAAGCATTTGAATGGATTGAAATGCAAACAGCCTCTCCATAGGTTTTGATCAGCAGATCTTTAGTAAAACACAGGATTGTGAAAGTGAAGAATACTCCATACATAGCATACCTAAATTATATTCTTGATGCTGTTAACACATCATTTTGGCCAATCTATTCTTTAATTTTTTCTAGGTTTATTCCAAGAACAAGAATGATTCTCCTCACCATAGAAATGGCTTGAGAGGAAGAAGACCACCACTAAAATCCATCCCAATGGTAGTCTGTTGGCATTTGATAGACAAGTGAAGGTTAGAGGTGAGTTAAATTAACATGTAATGAGAAAGTTTGCATCTTTAGGTTTAGCAGTTACATTTCTGGAGTGCTATAAAGTGAATGTGTTTCTGTTTTTGGAGCTCCTTTTTTTTTAGAGCTTTGATATTTTCCTTCGATAATACAGAGATTTTCCTCCTTTCATGAAAGATACTTTGGAAACTCATCAACATGGCTAACCTGAATTATTAGCACATTACTAAGAATGGAAACTAAACTGTAAATGCATGTCTGTCCATTTATTTCATCATTGAGACCAAGTGACAACCTTTGTGAAAGACTCACAATGTATTGATATATATAAATATAATAATGCTGTATTATTTTTTATTCTAATAATCAGTGGAGAAAATACTGGATGTAAAATAAAAATCTAAGTCTCTATAATCTATATTTATATAACTTGCTTGTAAGTCTGTATACTCTGTAGAAAAATACACACAAGTAACATAGGCATACAAATTTACACTCACTCACACACACACACACATATCTCTCTCTCTCTCTATATATATATCTAGATATGTGTATGTATGCATATATATATATATATATATGCATACATGCATGTGTATATGCGTGTGCATAGTGTTTTTCAGTGGTTTTGTAGAAACATTAACAATCAAAACAAAAAGATATTTCACACAAGCTGAGATTGTTATATTTCAGATGTAACTTTGTTTTATCTTTTCAAAAAGTCACCTGTCCAGTTGATTTGGGATTTACTTGACCATTGATTTTAGCTTTAATATCACAATCAAATGCTAAAGTTTTCTTGAATTGAAATGGACAATTAGACTCTGCTTAAAATATGGTCAATTCACATGTGACATGCAACAAAGTGCTTTCTTATACTCAAAAGATTATGTCTTTGATATCCTAAGATCATTATAATCAGACATATATATTGGCCAGACAACCAAGCTGCTTAACACCCTGTTGGCAGGGCCTAGAATATGCTCTTTATCCCCTGACGAGAGGTAAGAACCCCCTCCAAACTACATCCTGTGGTAAGGCTCCAGTTCTAGAACTCTGAGGAGTGAAGTATCTCTTCATTGACATTACTCCCAGGTCTACTCTGACCTAGAGTGGTATTACCTGTTAGGGTTCCATGTATGAGTCAAAATGGGCCAAATAGATTTGTTTGAAAATTATTATTAAATTATTATTATTATTATTATTAAGGTAAGAATATTGAAACTGTGGGCAAACAAATTATTATTATTATCATGAGAATTTTTCACATGATCTAAGGGTTTTTCCACAGGGTCTAAGAGCCAACAAGTCTCTTTACATCTCCAGGACTCTTCTGAGTATTCTAGCCGATTGCAGCAATGCAGTAGTCTGGATGGTTTCAATTCTTACTCTGATTTCCAGATCCTCCATTCTTTTTTCCAAGATTTTTGGGACCATTCTAAGTGTACCAACTACAATTGGTATCATTCTGACCTTCATATTCCACAGCTTTTTCAGTTCTCTGTCAAGTCCAGGTATTTGTCCATTTTTTCATTTTCCTTCATCTTCACCCTGTCATCTGCTGGAACCGCAAAGTCTACCAGTTGACAAATTCTTTTTTTGTTAATCAATACTAGGTCTGGTCTCCTTGCTAGGATAGGGTGATCTGTTTTTATCTCAAAGTCCCAGAGAATTTTATGCATTTCATTCTCAAGAACAGATTCTGGTTTATGCATATACCATTTTGTTGTATAGTCAAAATTTAATTTTTTGCATAATTCCCAGTGGATCACCTTCCCAACCCAGTCATGCCTAGTTTTGTATTCCCATTGTGCTAGTTTGCTACATTCACTTAATATATGGTTTACTGTCTCATCTCTATCACCGCACAGTCTACATTTACTGTTTTGTTGTATCTTATCAATTTTTGCTTTGATATAATTTGTTCTTATGGCATTATTTTGTGCAGCAATTATTAGTGATTCAGTTTCTCTCTTGAGGTTTCTTCTTCTTAACCATGTCCAAGCCTTTTCATGTGCAACCTCTCAATTTGTCATTGTGGATAAGTGTCCATATAATTGTTTTTCTTCCCATCTAGTTTTCATTGTTTTTCTGTTTGTCCATATATTACATCTGCTGTTGTTGGTTGCCATAAGTAATCTTTCTTTGCTCTTTTTTGTGTATTCTTCAAGTCCTTGGATTGTGGCTTCTACACAGTCCTCTATGTTGGACATCTTCTACCATCCTTTCTTGATACATATAGCCTATCTCTATTGTCTCTACGGTGTAAAGCCTTGTGTATTGTCATTAATTTTCTAATTCTTTGGTCAATGTCTGAGTTCCTCTTTTGTTCATTTTAAGAATGGACCAGAGTATCTTATAATGGGGACGGCCCAAGTATTAATTTCTTTGATCAGATTTCTGCTGTTGAGCTTGGTTTCTAGAAGTTTTCTTGTTCTTCTAAGGTATTCTTTTTTAACTTTTTCTTTCATCTCTGTTTGCTTGATATTGTCTGGTCCTAAAATTCCAAAGTATTTGTAACTTTCTTTTTCCTCAAGTGATTTCATTGTGTCCTAATTTGGTAGTTGTATTCCAACCAATAATTTTCTTTCCCCATGTTTTATTATTAGCATAGCACATTTTTCAATTCCGAATTCCATCCCTATATTCCTTGGCTGTAGATTCTAATGTTTTGTAACAGGGTTTCTAGTTCTTTTTCATATTTTGCAAAAAATGTTTATATCATTTATGTACATAAGGTGGTTTATTTTTTTCCTCTGAGTTAATGAATTTGTATTCCCCTGTGCATTTTCTGAGTATATGATTGAGTGGCATCATTGCTATAACAAATAATAGTGGTGATAGCGAGTCTCCTTGGAAATACCTCTTTGGATTTTTACTTCTGACAAGGATTGTCCTCCAGCTTTTAATTGGACTCCAGTTTTCCATGGCTTTTTTGATGAAATTTAAGATGTTGAATATTTTGTATATTTTTAAACATTCTAAAATCCATATCATAAGCTTTTCTGTAGTTGATCCATGCCATTGCAATATTTTTCGCCTATTTTTAACTTCTTTAAGGATACGTTGATCAATATAAAAATAAGTCATGTGTTCCTCTTTTTCCTCTATGACATCCTTTCTGTTCTTCTGGAAAAAGTTTACGCCAATTAAGTGAAAAGTATATTTCTTGTTTTATTACTGCAGTCAATATTTTCCACATCATGGGTAGACAAGTTACTGATCTATAATTGCTAGGGATATTTCCTTTTTGTGGGTCTTTCTGGATTAGGGTAGTTATTCCTTTTGTCATCTATTTGGGTACCTCTGTTTCCTGTAGGCATCTGTTCATTTGTTGAGCCATTCTCTCATGGATGGAAGTGAATTTCTTGAACCAGAATTCATGTATGCTATCATGATCTGGGATTTTCCAGTTTGCAACTTTTTAAAGTGTTTTTTTTTTTTCAGCATTAAATACTTGCTACAGGACCTTCCTCGATTTCATCATTTCATTTTAATATCACTTATCCATTTTGATGCTTTGTCATGTTCTTAAATATATTGCTCCAAAAAAGTTTTGCTTCAATCACATCTGGGTGTTTTCCTGTGTTTGATTTTGATTCACCAATTTGTTTGTAAAATTTCTTTTCATTGTTTTGGAAGGTTCTATTTTGTTTGTACTGATTATTTTCCTTCTATAGCTAATATCTTTTGATTTACTTCTTCTATCTTAATTTGTGGTTGTCTTTCCAAATTTTTACTTGTGTGTCTATCTGTTTTTCTTTTTAATGTTTTTGTTTGTTGTCGTAGTTTCTTTATTTGTTCTTCCAGTCTGGACTCCCACCCTGCTTTTGTGTTTCTGTTTTTCTTAGGGGCACACCAATTCTATCACAGACTAATTTTGCTCCTGCATAAATAAGATTATTTAGATCAGTGATGTTGTCTGTTAGGATGTTTACTAGTATTTTGTTTATCTTTTCAGTTTCTATCTTGACTCTTTTCCATTCTATGTTTCTTAGGGATGTGCTTTTCTTATCAGATGATTAGTTTTATCAGGTCTATATCCTTTCTTTATTCTTATGTTAGTTCCAGTGTTGTAATGCTATGTTGTAAGATATTTTAGTTGTAGGTGTGTTGTGCTTCATTTTGTTTAGGTGTTTCCATGTGGGCTTGTATTCCTTGATTTTCCTTTTTACATATTTTTATTATTTCAAGATCCGAGAATATTTTCATATTCAAGATCATCCTTACTTGGTCTGCCAATGTTTGGGTGATTGTATTGAAATTATTATTGTCATTCCAAATCTGAATCATTCTCTTCCTCTTTATGCTGGATTGCTTTTAAAGTAACATTGGAGTACTTGCATGTTATATTCCCTTGTCCACACTTTTCTTCGTCTCTTGGCTGGGCCATCACTGGATTGTCTCTCGGCTAGGCCGTCATTGGGTCTTCTCTCGGCTGGGCTGTCATTGGGTTTTCTATTGGCTGGGCCATAGGAACCTAAAAGCATATGATTGTGTATAAATTATTAGATAAAAATACTTGAGACCATATAATTGTATATAAATTATTATTCTATCAGTTTTATCTGATAACCCAAGTATACAGCTTAGAGGCCCCAATTGGTTAACTCTGACCTCCAAAGAAGTGCTCAGTTTGACTTATTTAAGGCATATAAACTCTTTATGGGGTATCTAATGCAGAAATTTGATTCATTTGTAAATGTTACATTTTAATCATACCTATTTTTTCCATCCTTTTTCTTTTTAAATTGCACCTTTTAATCATTTGTTTGCATACACTTATATGATATTAAATATTCTTATTGTACTAATAATTCAAACAATTATATAATTTCAAGTAGCTATTCCTATTTGATAACCATTTGTTTGCACACAATTATATGGTTTCCAATAACTTATAAATTTATCTTTTCATCTAATCATACATGGTTTATTTTTTGTTAATATGTATTTTTAAGATATCAATCTATTTCTAATACTAATAATTTTGTTTATTTAATTCCATGACATATCAATCCCTTATGGGTTATTTAATGTCCAAATTTGATTAATTTGTAAATACTTGCTTATAGTTATAACTATTCATATTTTCAATGTTACATTGCTATTATCTTTTAAATCCCACTTTTTTTAATTTGTTTATAATAAATATTTGTTTACACACAGTTATATAGTACCAAGTACTCCTATCTACAACATCTAATTTTAACCATATTTTCAAGTATTCCTATCTAATACTAATTATTTTCAAACATATCTATTTGATCCATTCCATAGTTGGGACCCTCAGAGGTACCATCACTCCAGGTTAGAGTGAATCTGGGTGTATTGGCAATAAAGAAGTATGGCATACTCTCCAGAGCTCAAGAACTGGAGTCTCAACATTGGATGCGATTTTGTGTTATACCCAGGACACCCAGGGAGTGGGGTCTTACCTCTCTGCAGAAAATGTAGTCTGTGTATTCTAAGCCCTGCCAATAGGGTGGAAAAAAGATCTTATTAACTACTTATGTACAAATGGTAATTATTGTAACATTGGGGAACTTCTCATTACATAGTGAAAGACATATCTTCTTAGTAGGGTGGGGGGTGAGATGCACATCTCATCATAATTATCAGCAATTGATCATATCTTCATGAGGATATCTCATCCTAGTAACATCAACATAGTAGGGAGCACATCATAATTATCATAATTAAGGGGATTCTTCTTCAAATTTCAGCATTAAATAACTTATAAGGATTGATATGTCATGAAACAAATAAACCAAAGCAAACTACTTTATAAAATTTCTTCAGCCTCTTAACAATTGTCCTATTTTGTGATTTCAGCAATGTTTATTCTGCATGTCTTTATGCTAAACAAGAAAATGAAATAAGATTGGAAATCCTGACAGTTCTATATTGATTGTATAGATGAGGAGTGGAGAATCTGTAGCCTTAAGGACAAATTAAAATTAAGATTTTCTAAACCATCAGTTGCAACATTCTATGGTTGTGTTAACATACCAATTAACCAATTGTGAACTTCCATTTTTCAATCTGATATTGTAATGTTTTCTTGAAGAAAGCAATTTCACAAAGGTCATTAAAAGTTTAGTATAGTTTTTCCTTTCTTTTAATGATATATATTAATTAAATTTAAAGTTACTAATTAAAAGTTTAAACTTTAGATTTTGTTTTAAACCTACTAAAGATTTATTCAGTGCAGTTTTATGAGTAAACAATAAATTTTGATATAGCCTTTAAAAATGAAATGTTTCCCCACTCTTAGTTTAGATTTTGTCAGTGAACATAGAAACAAAACTATTTGCATATTCTATTCTTAAACTATGGAGGCTCAGGTATTAATGGTATTTACCCTCCACCCCATGAAAAAAAAATGGAATCAACAAAGTTAAAATCTGGCTAAGGCTTAACACTAAAGATATCAATATACAACCTATTTTTTCTGAAGATTGCAAGAATAATTTTTAACAACAAATATTTTAGAACCTAAAGAAATTGTATAGTGAAATGTTATAGTTTATGAATGGAATATAATGCAAATTGTCTGAAAGGATATGGATGATGATGATGATGATTCTCCAAAGAATCCTTTATCACAGAACTGTATTAACATAATTGTTCTTTAGAGAGATAATCAAATGGTTTCCTGTTCACTTTTTACAACTTGTTTTTACATTTGCACTGCTCTGTTGAATTTAAAAGCTACTTGGATATTTCTAAGTGACATTAAAACTTTATTTCTGATGCTGTTTTTTCTGAGTATCTATTTTTAAAACAGACATTTGAAAAATGCTAAAAGTGCATTTCTTTGCTCACAAAATCAATAAAGTCCATTCGGAAACAAAATTGTTTTTTTTTGTTTTTTTACAAAAACCTAAATTGAAATATGCAACAAAATGAATATTAAATCACACAAGTAAGTAGAGCTATAAATATATGAATTTTAATCTGACTTATTTCTTAGAAATTTTATTAAAAGAAAATGTAATTTTAGGATCAAAGAGATTCCAATAGGCAATATATTGCATTTAAACTTTGAAGTACACCAGAAATTTAGAAAGAAGGAAACTTTATAGCCAGAAATACAGTTTATCATTCAGGGTAAGTGGGTCACTTCATATTTTAGCCAGCATATTTATTATAATATTATTATTATTATTATCATTATTATTATTATTATCATAGCCAGCCATCGGATAGATTATCTTTAATTTTCAAATTTCTGAGATAAAAAATGTATTGTTATAATACACAGATATACTTGTATCAATATCTCCATTTTGATTGTTAAAATCCCATCTATTGTATCTAGTTACCTAATGGTTCTGAGTTTTGGTGGGGAGTTGCAATATATTTTGAATTCACACAAGAAACAGACCATTAGTGATGAGGCCAGATACCAAGTTTTGTAAACCTGGGTTAATATCGTATATGTATGCCAAGATTGTTTGATTTATAAATGATACAGTAAATAGAGATGTTTGTACTTATAAGGGATTTTGAAATTCAAAATTGAAACTTTGAAATATGAATTGAATATGGGTAAAATGTTATTATCACATCAAATTAGGTGGCATGTCAGCCATGAGATATGTACATATATGGGATGATTTTTTTTTTTTTTTGAGGGGGGAAATAGTAGCAGCTTGGGAGAGAAGTGCCACACCCTAGAGGCAGAAAAAAAATCAAGGATAGCTCTGGGACAGGGGATTAGGCAGACAGTTCAAAGAGAAATGATGAATTCCCAATCATAAAACATAACATTATGCTTTTATCTCAAGTAGCTTGAATTTCACCATTCCAACAAATCTCAAAAAGAAATGCAAATGAAATAAACAACAAGGGTCCTGTTTTTAATGAAATGATTGTTAATGTTGTTGATTTGCTTCCCAACCATTAAGAGTCACATCATAATAAGTAATGTCCCCCACATAACACAAGTGACAAAGATAACTAAGAAGAATTAACTGATATATATATATATATTTATCAACCCCTCCGCACAAGAAGGATGCAACACAAGGTCAGTTTCTTAAGCGGAGTTTAACAGGTTTGAATTCAGAGTTTTCCTTCTCCTAGATCGGTTGCCTAACCAAGGTTAAAGATCCCAGTCTGCCCTACTATTTACCCATAGCTGGAGGGAGAGTAGGATTAATACCTTTCCCAAGGGTATTAGCGCTAAGTGAAATGCAATTACCACGTCCAGGATTTGAACTCGGGGTGACAAGTCCATTTCCCATGACTTTAACCATTACACCATGCACTTCCTAAAGAATTAACTGATATAAGATATCCACTTGGTATGGGCAGTGGAATGTAAATAATCTACTAATGCAAATTGAATTAAGGGTTTTCTTCAAAATTCCCCGAAGGTCACTGGCAGATAACTTATGAAAGTTATCATCATAGGAAATGGAATTTGAGACACATGAAACAAGCAGACACATGTATGCATATTTATAAATGTACATCCACATACATCCACACCCACATATATAGAGAAAATTATTTATCAAAAAGATATGGCACAAATCCACAATTGTAAGGTTACTAGTTTGCTAACCATTATTCCATATAGTAGAACGTATGCTTACATGTAGAAAACTTTATAAATGCTTATATATATATATATATATATATATATATATATATGTGTGTGTGTGTGTGTGTGTGTGTGTGTGTGTGTGTGTGTGTGTGTAGGCATGAAAATAAAACAAATATTAACAAAATTCTAAAAATTTATAATTTTATAACTAAAAGTTTAGAATGGATTTGTTCCTAAGGCTTGGAACACAGCCTTGGAATCAACGGCTTTAAACCTAGCTGGTCTTATCTTGCAACCCAAGTGAAAGTTCTTCAACCACCTGGTTACTGTAGTGATCAACTGTGTCTTCACTTTTCGCACAACAAATATTTTTTGATTGTTTTCATAGTGTTATGGCTCAGTTGAAATTCACACAATTATCTGTGCTGCTTTTAAATTATACAAGCAATTGAAGCAATGCACAATGTGTCAGTGCACAACCTACAATAATATCATCAACCACTGCAGATATGTTCCATGACTTCAACTGCTTTGGTCACATGATAGACATGTCACAAACTAGCATATCTCAAATAGTGCAAAACTTTTGACTCACCTTAGTAACACCACTATAATTCACAAAGAAAAAAATATTAACCTTAGAAATTAAAAAAAAAGTAAACTTTTTAATAAATTACATTCCACATTTAATTTTTACAGAACTATCTTCATTAAGTCAATTGTTCTGCATACTTCTTTTCAGACTTTTTGTATTACTTAATATAAAATAGAAGTGGATTTTTAAAATTCAATTCCATTTTTTAATTGTGTTTTCTATATAATAGACTCTTATCACATTATATATATATATATATATATACTAGACAAAACGTGACCCGTTGTCTATTATTTAAGGTCAAATTTTTGTCTAAGTCAAAAAGTAGTAACATAATGAGCATCAGTAAAAAAGCAAAATAATATTACACATGTAATTTATTTTTGATACATTTAAAACAACTTTTTCGGTCAGTTTCGATCAAGATGCCTGCCAAGAGGCTACTTAAAATCCGTTTTTACAAAATAAATTGTAACTTTTGCGATTGAAAAAAAATTCACACTGGATTGTCCAATTGGACACATAACCTAGTAGATAAAGGAGTTAGGTTAAGACAGTTCTAAATGACAGTTATCTCTAGACTGCAGGTTCAATCCTGGTCAGGGACAGCAGTAACATAGAATAATAATTAACACAGCTTAACACCTGTACCCCAGTTAGTGGAATAAGAACAGGACTGAATAAAGGATTAGGTTCATAGTTCCGTGATGACTCTCGATTACGACAAGAAGGTTCCTGAGTCCGACAAGAAATACCTGAAGAAGGCCGGAGTGCACATCGGCCGAAACGTTGTACAGATAACAATGAAGATGAGGACAATATCTGTGAATGTTTGAGATGAGGTTTGATGATTAGTATTATCTGCGTTATTCGGACTATTGACAAGAAGGTTCCTAATTACGACAAGAAAGTTCCCGAGTCCGACAAGAAATATCTGAAGAAGGCTGGAGAGCATATCGGCTGAAACGTTGTACAGATAACAATGAAGATGAGGACAATAGTCCGAATAACGCAGATAATACTAATGTGGACAATAGTCTGAATAATACAAATAATACTCCAAAAATTATTTTTTTAGTTTTTATTTTCATTTTATATTTCGATTTTCGATACTTATTTACTACCCGAGCTGATTCTTTAAAAAAAAATTTTTTCTTCTATTCACACCTTCTGTATTTAGTCTTTTTATTTATGCAGAAAATAGTATCAATTACATATATACCATACCGATATTTTGCACCCCAATAACAAGGGGGGTTCAAAGTTAAGTGACCTGAAAAAAATCAGAAATTTTTGAAACAAAATAACTGATGCATTATAAAATTCATTCATTGCTAAATCAACACTGAAAATTTCATTAGAATTGGATTATTCCCTGATTTTTGGTAAATTTTTTTCAAACGTGGGGGTCAGAATTGTATTAAAAAAAAACACGGATTTTTCAACGAATTGAGTATATCTAGTTTGACCTACTTTAGATTGAAATGGACATTGGAGTTTTATTGAATGCTGGTGAGTTGTTAAAAGTGTCTCTGTTAATTACTATCCCATCTCCTCTTCACTCGCATATAGAGAGGAAAAGAGAGTTATGCAGAATGTAAAGACAGAGATGGGTCAGTTTTTTTACTTAATTGCAAATTACAACTAATTAGAACCAATTAAAATGGAATTTTTTTCAAACATTTTGTAATCCTAAAACTAAGGAATAAATTAGTATAAATTTTGTGTCATTAAACCAACCAGGAAAAAATCCTTTAGACTTTAAAAGGTGAAAATCTCGCTTTAGTATAATAATAGATATATATATTTTTCGTCGGGGTGGCCTAAAGTCAGTATCAGCCTATCAGCGAGGGAGTCTAGCCCCTTTACACTCTAGTGCTAGACCAAGGAGATTATTTTTGCATCTGAGGTGGAGTGCCACACCTACCATCAGCTCCTTACTTTACCAACAGATCCCTGTGCTACTCAAATGCAGAGTTGGCGAGGGCTGGTATCGAACTAGGAACCTTGTGGTTTCTAGCCATATATATATATATATATATATATATATATATATATGTGTGTGTGTGTGAGTGTGTGTGTAATATCCTGGTGTATATATGAGGTATAATCAAAAGCTTTAATTTTTTCATTTTAAAATTTAGAATTCAAATGAAAATATGTACACATCTAAGCAATTTATATAATCAAGAAACAATATCTAGATATCTAGACTGCTGTCAAAATGTCTAGATGAGTCAATGCTGATTTAAAAAAAAAATCAAGCCAGAAACACAGGGTTGTACAAGTGAAGCACTCTTTATATTCATCAGACCTAACTCATCAGATTTGAGGTCATGGAGGAAATTTTATAAATATGTCAGTGCTTCACACTATATCAAAAGAAGTTCTTTGCTCAATGGAAAATTCACTCAAATAAGTGTGTTAAGATGACTATATTGAAGAAAATTAATCTTTCATTCATTGTTCATTTCTGTCTTGGTAAATACAGCTTAAGTCTTCATGCTTTGTGAACATATGTTTCTAGTGTCTTTCCTGCCACAAGTGAAGAATATAACATATTGAAGTTTGAGTTTCCCACAACATTGTTTCTATCATTCTTTTTATATTTCTTTTTATTAATGAACACATTTTATTTTTTTTGTATGAATAATCTTTTTATCAGGAATTTATAAAAAAGAATATTGGTGAGAATAAAACATAGTGACAAGAACAGAAAGCTACACCAAAATTTTACACTTTTCTCCTCACTGCAATTTCATTTTTGTTTCACTCTCACTTGTTTTGTTATGAATCTGCTTCTAGTATATGAATATATAAGGATGGTGCCCATGAAAAATAATAGTATTATTTGGGAATCACCAATTCTATCTAGAATTTAAATGTAGTATTTGTGTTCTCTGTCTAGGATGAAAGTGCTATACCTTAGGATTTCTGCCAAGAATCAAAATGTAGTATCTACACACATGGAAAACACATGGCTATTAAAAAAAATATCTACATCAAAAAATTACAGTTATATTCATATAAATGTGTGTGTGAGTATGAGAGAGTATATCTATTTCCCCAATACTAAATAAGACTATATATATATATATATATATATATATATATAGTTTGGTAAATTAAAGTGCTCAAATGATGAGAACATCCTAAAAGAAATTAAAATCATACCACTCTTTTATAAAAACAATAAGTTTCATTTGATGATTGTATCTTAATCAATACATGAAACTTTTAGAAATGAGACTATCATAAAAAGAGGTGAAATTTTAATCTATTTTAGGTTATATATATATATATATATATATATATATATATATAGTGTATAATACTTTTCAATTCACTAGAATATTCCATTTCAAATTGATGTGCAAATTGAGTGATGAGAAAATTTGTTTTAACATCAAAAGGACAATCTTGTTTGCATTATATGGTCAAAGACTTATTTTTTGCCTTGGATATTTTTTGTGAATTTTTAGCTGGGGTTTTTTTTTTTGGTTTTGTTTTTTTTTTCAGGTGGTTTTATGAAAATTAACTTTTCTTTTATAGTGAGATGTCAAAAAAATAAAAACAGACTAAAACAAAACATAATTTTAATGAGTTTTTTTTAATCCAAATTTAATCCCTATAGAGATGAGGTTGTGTTAAAAAAATTCCATATATTTTTGTTAACATCTGCACCAACTAATGAATAAAAAGTAAAGAAAACTGCAACATCTTAGAAGAAAGAATAAAAATTTGTTTTGCAAAATCCTTATTTGCCAATTCAAATATTTTCTCAATCTAAAAACAAAATGTTTTGTAAATAGAAGGATAATGAGAAAAAGAGAAGAGATTGATGTATGGATTTAAATTCTATTCCCTATTTAATAAATATTCTTTTTAGATATTATTTCTAAAGTAGAATTCTGAATTGTAATATGATTTGAATCTTAACCCTATAAAGCCCAATATTTCAGGCTGATCATAATTTTATTATATACTGTTAGCCTAAGATTTTTAACTCCGATACTTATAATAAAGGGTTTAATATATTCACAGCCTTTCCCTTAATGGAATTAGGGATGGATAAACATGTCTCTACCCAGGGGTTTATGCTCTTCTTTTCTTTTTAAAAATTTTATGAGCTCAGGTAGAGGGTATTTAAGTGCTAAGACGTTATGGGTTTAAAGAGTTAACAATATGAACTTAAGTTTTTTTTCTTTCTTGTTTTGTAGGGAAAGAATTTACTGGTGTTGTCCCATAAACTATATTTCATCTTTCAAAATGATTGGTCAGCAATCTATTGAAAGATTTTGGAAATTAACAAGATTGGAAATTAAAAGTACTATTTACTCTATGTAGGTTAGACTCAAATGATTCCCATCAGTATTATCTTGTTGGTTTCATTTCTTTGTTTGTTGATGGAGATCACCAGCACATCATATATTTTCCTTCTTTTCTCTGGCCTTTTGGCAACCATTTAACAGCTTTTTATTTTCAGATGTTGTTGTGGGGAGTTCCCAAAATATTCCCCAATTGATGAAGGCAACACTTGCAAATGAAGCTGTTGTTGTCTATCTCTGACCTTTTCATTTGATAGATGAAAATTGTTACATTTGACTTTTTATGTTTAGATCTTGTAAACACTTTATGGATTACACCATGCAACTACACCATGCAACATTAATGGTTACAGTAAAAGTAAGTTTTTTTTTTATAGGCTGGAGTTGCTAGCCCATATGGCCCCTGGTTTTGAATTCAGAGTTTTCTTTCTATACTGTTTGATTGACTACAAAACAAGAGAAATCTGTCTGCTCCATTATCTATCCATAACTGGAAAGAGAATAGATGGATTCATGCTTTTTCAAAGGGAAATGCAAACACTCTTGTCCTGGATTAGAACTTGCTGACCCCATTTCCAATAACCATTACACCACCCATGCCACATATTTCATTTGATGCCAAATCATATAAACATTTAAAATCAAAGGCATCCAATTTCTTTGACTGGATGGTCTTAATTTGACATTTCACAGCTATGGAGAATTTTGGATATCTTCTTCAAATTATGGAACCTCAATTTGCTTTTAAGAGAAAGTTTTCTTTTGTTTTATATCTTGTTTAGCAGGTTAAATCTTGTTGCTTTCTCATCCTTTATGAAAGATATTCTGTTCCTTGATGTTTTTGGTCTTTTTGCCACTAATGCTAAGGCCAATATTTCCAGCATAACACCTGACTTCATTTGCAAGCAAATGAGGACTTTAAGCTTTACTTGCCTATAACAGTTATGGCATCATCAAATTTAAAATCTGAAATTTTTTTCTTTCAGTCTACTAGATTTCCTTTGTTCATGTTGCTTGCTTCATCACCCAGTTTACAAAAGGAGATGGATGAAAATATGCTATTGTCTGATGGAATCTGGAATCAGAAATAATTTGGTCAATTTGCAGGAATGTGACAAAGAGACTAGAAGAAAAAAAAAGACTTCAGTTAATTGACAAGTAAGGAACACTAGAGTTTATACTATCTGACAAAAAACAAAAGTTGTTTACATCATCAAACCATGATGACCAGTCATATCATCTATAAAGATAGAGACTAAGAATAAGTTCAGAATTGCACTGAATAGATGGATAATTGAATTCAAAGTACAAAGAAGCACAAGTAGCAAACATCTCATTTTCAAAATGGCCTCTTGAAGTAATATACACTGCTAGAAGATAGTTTCATAACACTAGAAATAAACAACTCAATAGATTTCTCTATATTTCTTTAAAATTTGCAGCTTTAGAAACAATGTCTGATTAAAATTGTACATATCCATATGGAACGAATGGTGAGATGAATTTGTTAAAAAGTCAATAATCCTTTTTGTCTGTCAGTCAAACCCTCTGATAGATTCCACACAATTTCTAAGAACCTAGAACTCCTGTATTTCAAGATATGAATTTATTAAAATTAATCATCATACTTGCTGTAAAAAAATGACAGAAATACTTATGTATATATTTGCACTTAATTGTGTAATATCTGTTCAAGATCAGTGCTGCTTTCTAATATTTATTCTTAGGCCTAGAGTGTAGTTTTGTGTTTTCACCTTAGATTAGAAGTATTATGTAGTGTTGCAGGCATTGTGAAGAAAGTTGGTGGACATGAGGAGACAATGATAAGATGTGGTTGCTCATATAAGGAAAGGAAAAAGTCAGATGCATGGTCACAGAAAAATCCCACTCACTTTATTACCTATGTTACAACTTCCCACTGCAAGATGTGAAATGTTATTTTCAAGTTGATAAAAGATTTATTCTTTGATAAATCATCATCCACCCCCAACCCCTAATGATGGTGGGAGCAGTTTCATTTAGCATCAAATTTTAACTTGGTATTTTTCACTCTCTTGGTAACTAACTGACCCTTTAAAAAAATCCCCAAGTCTTAAGTGAAACCATCTCTCACACCTACAGCAGGAGTTTTTATGATTGACATTTTGTTGTTGAACAAACATCTAAACAATAGGGTCACAGTTGGTGGGAGGCAGCCACTACATTATAGTTCTGTCTAAGAACAAAATCTGATAGCTATGCTTGATAAATCATTTTTTTCAGATGTGCATATCACTGCCAGTTTGGCCTTGCACAGTAACCATTTTCTGTCCAGAAGATTTCACTAAGGCATATGATGTTAGAGTCAATATCTAATAAATTTTAAATTTCATACACTACATCTGTTGTTCTTATAAAAGATTGAAACAATAGGATGTAAATGATAAGATGGTAATATTCTGATATATGCAACAAGATTATTTCTTGACTACAAGTTATTGCTGTTGAAGTGCACTCACTTCTAATATATCCTCCATTTTTTAAAATAAGATAACCAATCATCATGTTTCAATGTTGTCTATGAATGTCATATTGTATAACTGGAGTTCTTGACTTGTCTGTTGATTGAAGCATTTTTTTTCTTTATTATTCTGCAATTGACCAAACTAATTCTGATTGCAGCTGATAACCAAAAGCCAAAACCTCTGGGTCATAGTTAAGTTTCTTCTTTCCTTCTTCTCAAATGGTCATTCTTAGTGTCAACCACTAAATTTACTATGTTCACAAGTCTAGAAAGCTTATTTCAGCCTTTTGCAAATTGCAATGATAGCAACAGAACTGTTTTTCCTTTTCTGAAAGTCTCCTGGCAAATTTCATATTTTCCTACTTTTTTCAAATACAAAGTAATTACTCCTTTTCATTGTTTTATTTTCATATATATATATATATAGAGAGAGAGAGGGGGGGGGGACATATGTATTTTCTTAAACTACAAATTAACAGCCATTAGTAATATTTTCACAAATACCCTTGGGAAAACCAAGAATATGAACACTTCCTTATAACCCAAAATTTCAATATAGTCTTCTCGCTTCTAAGAAAAGTGGAAGGAGAATGAATAAAAAAGCTATTCACTCACATTTTATATCTTCTTGCTAAATAAATAATCATATTTAATGCAACATATACATGATTATTATATAATCTCAACAAAACCTGATTCTAGCCTTATATAGATGAGGTGTGATAAAAAAGTATTAACATTTTTAAATCTAATCTTTTTTAAAGGTTTAGAACTTAAAATTTAAATGAAGAAATAGATTCAGAAATATCTAAAAAAAAATGATTATGTCTAAACATTAAGACTGTTGTCTTTTAGATGAGTCAGTGTCAATTTTCAACACTTTTTTATCAATAGTTTTTGGCAAGACACAGGAATGTACAAATGCAGCATCCTCCATACTCACCAGACCTCTGCGTGGTGACAATTTCTTGCCTTTTACACTGAAAATTCATTCCAAATGTAAGTAAACACATAAAAAGAAATATGATATTACATCAGAAGAGGAGTTTCAGAGAAGTTTTGACTAATTGAAAATTCACTGGAATAAAGGTGCTGAGTACCCAAGAAGAAAATTAATGCCTATTTACTGTTCATTTCTGTCTTGCTAATGTTACAATGTTAAAATTTATGAGAATCATAAATTGTGAGCGTACCTGTAAGTTAGAATTTTAAATATAGTTTGTTAAAATTAAAAGCGGAGGCAGGTAATTTTCCATAACCATTGGGGAGTTATGATTGATGTTTTAGATGACCCCAACTGACCTCCAATACAGACGTGAGAATAAGTTTCTAGTTTAGTTTAGATTCGACCTGGCTTTGGAAGGAGAAAGACGTAATTGTCTTCCCTGCTTGGTCATCTCATCTGTGTGGAATTGAATCAATCATGGGCTAGATAAGTAATAAAAACTTGATCAAGAAAACTGAAATTCTTGTTGGTTATTAAATATAAAAACAAAGACTAGCCTAAAGAATCCCAGTAAAAGAATTAGAAAGAAGATTGAAGAACAGAAGACAAGATGGCAGCCATAGCAGATAGAAGACAAGATAGCAGGAACCAGCAACAAGTAAGCAGAAATAAAGTAATTAAGTAAGAAGATCATACTCTCTCTAATGTATCTGTCTGTCTCTCTCTCTATCATCGAGATGAACACACTCTCTCTCTATTGTATACACATGAACTCTCTCACTGTTTGTATACCCAATGTTGGGTGTACAACATTTATTGATATACAACACTAACTTGAACTTCAGTCTTGATACTTTTTTAATACACACTATATATATATATATATATATATATATATATATATATGATAAAAATAATAATAGTAAAGGTAAAATTAAGGGTCTATCGTGGTTTCAATCATAAGGATTTCATCAGGAACCTACCCTATGTTTAACTAAGTCGATATAATTCCTTAGTTAAACTCAGATATTTTTTGGATAATAACAGTTGAACGCTATATTATTTTTCTTTGGACTTCCAAGAATTGGCGGAGTTATGTCGGTTTTTAGCTCTCCAAATTTGAGACGGGGGGGAGTCGCAAAAAATGGTGACTTTTTGTAATCTATTTTTGTCTGTAAAATAAGTTCTAGAACTTCCCTACTCCTAAAAATTGGTTTTAAAAGCATTTTTACCTAAGGAATCCAGAAATGCTATCGAAAAAGTCTGAGAGTTAACCAATTTTAAGTTATTGCTGATTTTTTATTTTTTCATTGCAACATCAATATCCCGATGTGGCACTGCATCTATGACAAATATTTTTTTTAGAAAAAAAAATTTGTCCTAGATTCAGTGCCATATGGGGATGGATATTGATCTTGCTAGGAAAAAATCAGAAATCCTAAATAACTTATAATTGGTTGACTTTCAAACATTTTTTGATTTCTTGGACAAAAATGCATTTATAAACCAATTTTTAGGAGTAGGGATACTCTAGAACTCATTTTACAAACAAAAATAGATTACAAAAAGTCGCCATTTTTCGCCATCCCCACCAAATTTGGAGAGCTAAAAATCAACATAATTCCACCAATTCTTGGAATTGGAAGCTCAAATTTTGGGGAATGTCTAACTTTAACACAGTTAAAATTTCAGAAAAATTGAAGGGGGTGGGTGACAATTTTACTTTTTTCTGGATGATTTGACATGGAATTGCCCAATTGCAATTTTCAAACTAAGCTTGGTTTGAAAATTGCATAGGCAAGAAACTGACAGTTACCATGTACCATTGGATTTATGTCTTCATTACCCTAACTTAGATATATATGCTCTATTAATGATAGTGAGTACTTTTTATCTACAATTATAGCAAACTATATATATATATATGTTTAGGTAAAAGACTCAATGATACAAAAAAGGTAAAACAACCAATTTAGACTGTTGGTAAAAAAGAAACCAAATGAGTCAAGACAATAAATACAGAAAAGTACTAAATACAAATTTGTAGAGCCAATTTATGGAACCAACTCAGTGTGAAAAGTGTGGCACTGTGATGGTTTCTGTTGGTGTTTACAATTCATCAATGAGGAAAAAGAAAAATTCTTTTTGTAAGTCAGAGGAAATAATTTTGTTTAAGATGAAAAATATTAAAACCAAAATATAAGGTTGATTCTTCTGAGTTAGCAAATTCAATCAGAGGTCACGGCATCTGCTAAATTGATAAACTGTCAAACATCCCAAATGTGATTTTTTTTTATACACACTTTGTGACCTTTTTCTGGAGCCAGAGAACTGCACCAGTTGACATCATTTTCAAGTTTCAAATGAAAGGGCTCAAGGTTGATTTTGTAGCCACACCTCCTCTAAATGTGATATGAGAATGTACTGCCCAGACAAAGAAGTGACACAGTCCAGTCCACCTTTGTCCCTGAAATACTCAATGCTAATTAGCATAAAGCAAAAATGCCAGACAAGTTCATCATTATGTCTTTTTTCTCCAATCTAGTGTGCAAAACATTATTTTCTGTTATAGGTAATTTCTGTTTTATATCATTACATAATCATATAATGCATATATACAAAAATCAGGAAGAAATTTGCATTAATAATGAGGAAGAAACCGAAACACACAGTTGAGCTGATATTGGTTGGGGAGACATTTTTTCTTGTATCTACATCCATTTGATATTTCAGATCTTTGATTTAACAATCTTTTAAAATTGGGATATGATGCAATAGCCAGGTTTTCTTCCATACAGAGATGGCAAAATTTATCACCCACCTTGTAATTACAAGCTCTTTTAACAACTCCCATTTCAGGATCAGGTACATGCCATATTTGTTTTTGATTTTGCAGACATATTTAGATATACTATGCATATATTTCTTATGTGCAAACCTGGTTTTATGATTTAAAAAATCTTTTCTTAAAATTACTCTGGGTGAAGCCAAAGTAGATTTATTTATCAATTTTCTCATCCATTTCTATACTTACCTTGTATACAATACATTTACTCTGGCATTTACCATCAAGAGGACATTCTATTTTTCTTTGAAGAAGATGATTTGAAGAAGGTGATTTGAAGATTTCACCGTAGATATACCCTGAAAAACTCACTGCATCAACAACACTTTTCTCTGGGATGAATATATAGAATCTGCATTTTAGGACACGTTGGAATAAATCGCCCACTGTGGCAAAAATGGAATAGTCTCAACCCCAACAAGTTTCAGTTTGCAGAAAATGAAATAAAGTTTGCTGGCTTCTGACAATGGCCGACTGCATAAAGCCAACCAAAAGAATGACAGAAACCATTCTCAACTTCCCAACTCCCACAAATATCACAAGTATCAGGTCCTAGCTTTGATTAATGAACCAGATCTCGTATACATTCTTGTAGGCCGCCTTCCAAGAATTATTGCATTTGAAAAATCAGAAATTTCATTAGAACACAATGCTAAACAAACTTTTCGAGGAGTCAAAACGACATATTGTATGAACGATCGAGAAAGTGATGAAATTGTTTGAGATGGATGGGATGACATGTCTCTCAACAAGCTTTAGTAACAATGGCATGAGGCATGTTTCCAAAGGTCTGCCCCGATGTCCAACAGAATCTGGTCCTAAATGTGACAGGAAACACTGGAAAATAATCCTCTTTGACTTACATTGGAATAGTTATATGATGTATACAGACTGGTACACTGGTTAGGTGGAAGTAGCCTCTTGATCATCAGGGAAGGCTAAAGCAATATGCGAGGCCTTGAATGGTTGGTTTTGTACTTATGGTGCACCATCTTCAGATGGAGGACTACCATTTGATTCGTATAATTCATCTAAGGAAACAAATATTATTAGCACATTTCCTTTAGAGGGATGAGAGGGACTGGTTGTAAAAATGACCAGATAAACGTTATTGGATTGCACTGATAGATGGGGTCGCCTATTCCACAATTGTGCAGCATGGATCATACTGATTGATCGGAAGACACCCAATCAAGACATTGGAGTGTCACCCCGCTGAAATGCTATACAGTCATACAATAACAGATCACCCACCCCTACTTTGTAAGAAGTAGCAAAGCCACCCACATTGGAGGGAGATCAAGTGATTAAAGTGAAATGGCAATGGAAAAAGGCACCTACTAAGAAGCAGTACTACTCATACAATCACCCAAGAGCTCCAAGTTGGCAAATCCATACAAGTGCAGAACCATGAGGCTGGGTGAAAACAGGTAAGATAGTAGAAACACTGAGCAACAAATTACACAGCACAATCATCAATTCCTTCATAAAATAGTACCAGACTACCCGACACCACAATAGCAACCAACCTCACATTGATATCAAACCTCCATATACCACACCAGAAATTATGGAAGTAGATAAGACAGAAATGGAAATGAAAGAAAATCAAGACACCAATGAGTTGTAATCAGCACAAGGGTATCATGGCCACCTCTTAGGTTATTATCCCCATAAATATGAGGACCAACATACGATTACTGTGAATCGTCCCAACAAGTGATCACAATTCATATGCCCTATGGTCATAGGAGGGGGTAACATGTAGAGTAGAGAGTCCCTTCAAGAAGACAGAACAATGTCTTCTACTAGTGACATATAAATAGTGAGACCTGGAGGATTGGGAAGACTAACATCGACTTCCAAAAAAACATCCATGTTATGGATTTCAGGTCCAAAATCGAACTTAGTAAAAAGTCAATTAAATTTTTTACATATTACATCCTTTTTTCTAGGGGTACTACAACTGGTGACCCTGACATGATTTGAACACACAACCTTCCGTGATTTCTGGGTTCAGTTCTTGGTGTGGCAACCATCACTTGTTGAGTTGTTAGTATGCAATGGCTTTGTACTTAGAGTGAGCCCCCAAATAGAGAAAATGAGGTACTATGAAAGACAAAAGGGGGCACGCAAATAGCAGTTACCATGTTTATTTATGTAAAATAAAAGATAAACACATTATAAAAAAAGTGTGCACACATTAAGAGAGTTTTTCCTCAGTTTCTTCCTGAGAGGATTATCTATCTAGCAGCAATCATAATGGACTGAGAACTTGTAACCATGCCCATCTATCATGCTAAAATGGCTGGTCAATCAGCTGGCTAAAGGGAGCTAACCTCAAGTCATGTATTCCCTAAAACAAGACAGTTCCTATTTAGGATCTCCTACAATAAAATTTGTGCACTATTCGTAGCCATGACTAGTTGAGCACTTCAGAACTTCAGAATGAAGCCTCCCGAGTGGCTCATCATAGCAAACATTTGGACAATATAATCTTTAAAACAAAGTGATAACAATAACTAAAAAAAATGACAAATATTCATATTTTTTAATGTAAAACTGAATTTTGAATAGGATCTATGTTGTTTTTTTTTATTTATGTTCCAAACCAGTGAGATTATTTTGCTGGATCATATATATATATATATATATATATAAATATTTCTTGTCTTCATTGTTTACAAATCTATCATCAGAAGTCATTTTTGTATAGATTTTATATGCATATTCATTTTTGTTTGAGTACCATGCATAGGATTATATTCATACAGAATAAACTGATCCAAGTAAAAACACTTTCCTTTTGTCCAAAGACTTTTTATGAAACCCCTCAGAAAACTCTAACAACAGAGCTTTCAACTCAAATATAATAGCCACCACTCTCATAAACTGTTTGCCATTGTATTTTCCAACACATTTAACATAATAGCATTTTCTTCTATGTTTCTTTGTCATAAAAAGTGGTAAATTGCTTTTCTAGTGTCCCCTTGTTTGGCAAAAATCACATAAAAATTACTAAGGGCTGGTAGTACAACTAACATTTCTATCAGTGCCAGTTTGGTTGGCAAAGATATAGTTTCTAAAAATCATATGAAACATCAGGATGAATTAAAAGGAAAACACACACACACACACACATATATATTATTTGTTTGATTATTCAGCGCTGAAATTATAGATTTTTAAAGAACAGTTTTGATGGAATACAAAAGATTTTTATTTACTTACCAAGTTTTTTCTTTTACTTTAAAAAAATGTTTTTAAAAGGATTTCAAAGATGGCAAATTCTCTGGACAGAATATCTAAATAACTGAATGTACATAAATTGTAGAGTAAAACAACACTGAAAGTTGATAATCACTAAGAGTTTTTTTTTTTAATGACTTCCTTTTAGATGAATTATTTATTACCATTAATTTTCACCAGTATTTTCTTTTATCTTTTGTTTTTTAGTCATTTTCTTTATTGTAATTTACTCAGCTCATCCATCTATAGCAATGAGAAACAACATGGTTTGAAAGTAATAAAGAATAAGCTCTTGTTGATATTTGAATTTACATTAACTTTTTTGCTCTAGAGAAGCCTGGTTAAATGCACCAGCTGCTCTACTAATTGAGTCAAGAAGATCCATCAGTTTAAAGAAAGATGTTAAACTCATTCTTTACTCTATTCTCAATCTCTCTTGCTACAATATTTCTTATCAATTTTACATCAGTAATATTAGAATCATTTTAGTTCATTTCTTAAGTTTCAATCTGATGGAGAGCTTATATATTATTTCTGATTGTTAAAAACTGATGATTAAGTGAGCTGTAAAGGAAAAGCAACTAAAAAATAAGATAAAATAAAATACAAATAAAAATTAACAGAAAACTGAGTTTGACACTGAAGCTAATATAAAAATACAGTTTCACACTTTATCAATTTGTAATGATACCATTTAATTCCATCTAATGGAAAATATTTTTCCTTAAATTGAAGTCAGTGTGGCATTTGAAAATCTCTGTAAGGTTTGGTGGTTTTATTTATTGAAATTAATTATTTATGAATAAAACAGAATATGCCAATTTCCACACACACACACACATATATGTACATTGGTCTTGAAACTGGGTTTTCTACTGAGTAATTAGAAATTCCATAGTTATAACATAGGGTATTTTCACAATCTAAAAAAAATATGGTGATATATATATATATATATATAATTCTTATTCTTTTGCTTTCCTTTCATTTTTTCCACCCTTGCTACAACTTCCTTTACTTTAGTAAACTCCCTTCTCTGTATCCCTTAATATTCTTTCTTTTTCAAGTTGTCTTTCCTGACAGCTGAACCATATGTAAACAATTCTCGCATGTATGAGGAGTACTATACTAGTTAGTAAGTAATAATAAAGAAAGTTTCACTTATAAAACATTTTATTTCAGCAAGAGAAGCTTTTTATCAGAACCTTTTACAGCAAAAAGAAAAAGAAAATAGAAGTAAATACAAAAACAAAAAACATAGCAAACAAAAATAATAAATCAGAATATCTATCAGAGTATAACAGAATAATTCACTTTTTAAGTTTTATTTCTAAAGGAATTATATTTATCATTAATACTAATAATGTTTACTAGTATTATCCTTTAGTTTTCTAATTCTAATAACTTTTAATTGTAATTCATACAGGTCATCCATTCTACAATAGCAAGGAACACTGGGAACAAGAATAAAGAATAAACTACAGGTGAGATTCAAACTCAGGACTTCTTCCTTCACTACTACTACTAC
Source organism: Doryteuthis pealeii (assembly GCA_023376005.1). Classification (NCBI taxonomy): domain Eukaryota; kingdom Metazoa; phylum Mollusca; class Cephalopoda; order Myopsida; family Loliginidae; genus Doryteuthis; species Doryteuthis pealeii. The sequence goes on from CM042164.1 coordinate 23,264,032, forward strand.
TACTACTACTACTACTATACTTTTAGTGTGTAAAACAATAACAACAAAAATGGCACTAAATAACTGAAGACAATGGTATTGAGTGGCTTTGTATGTATTATTTGCATGGCTGTGATACCTTCCATGTTTTTGTAGCTTGGATGGTATAGCGTCTGCTATGTAGAACCAACCTTCTCTAAGGGAAAAGGAGACTTATTAGGAGTTTATTGACTATTTTTGTTTTTGATGCATTTTATTCCCTGTTGTCATAGCAGTGATGATCCAAATGTGTAACTACAATTGGAAAACTTAAGTGTAAAATTAGTCAAAATTATTAATTATGACTATTGACAGAACTTATTTCTGAGAATAAACTTTAAAGATATACTTATTTTTACTATTATTCTATTGATAACTTATAATAATACGATAATGAAACAAAAAGAATAAGATAGAGTAAAGCTAATAATCTGTATATATAATTCTTTTTGTTTGTTTGCTTGTTACCAATGAACTCACACATGTATTATATTCCTTTATTGTAATGACTAGCAAAACTACCCAGTCCATGACTGGACTAAAAAGAAATTAAGAACACCAGGGAGTGAGTGGGTAAGAGAGAGAATAAGAGGAAAATAATTTATAGAATTAAAAACATCACCGAGAATTTGTATATTACAATATTTATTTTGGGATTTTTTTTTTTACATTTAAAATATTATTTAAAAAATGTAATCCTTAACTTTTGAGTGTTTTGGAACGTAAATCTATTTTTCTAAAAACTGTTTTGTACATATGCCAAAAACTCAAATTCATTTTTGCATATTTTAGAATTCTTTTCTTTTTTCTTTTTTTTCAGTAAGTGTCTTGGTGAGGCCTACAGCTGTCTTGATGCCAGTTCAAAGGTGCCGGCGGGGGCTGGGGGCTGAAGGGTCTGTTAATGCTAGTTTTTGATTTTTCTGTCTTGAAAGTTAAAAACTCAACTCATGTTGACACTAGTGGAGTGGGGTTGAAAGTGTCTGTATACAGTATTTCTCAATTTTTTTTAATCATTGAATTATATCACTTAATTAGTAAAAATCAAAACCAAATTTCGTGTGTTTCTTAGTTATAAACATATTAATCTGTATGCAAGATTTCCAATCTGAGTGACACGTACATACCAAATATATATATATATATATATATATATATATATATATATATATATAGTGTGTTATCAAGTCATTTAGTCCAAACTTTAAATCACTGAATTAATGCTTTGTTGCTGGAAAGTTATGACTAAAAACAAGGATTATATAAAGAGGCTGCATTTTAATTGGGCATTCCCACAATGTGATGAAAAAGCAACAAAGTTTGGTGGGGCACTCTGGTTAGTAGTGATGATGCATCACTACCAATACCCATACAGCAGCAATGTATGTATACAATTATTTAATAAAGATTTCTAAAAAAACTAGTTGGTGGGGATTGTGGAAGAATAGGTACACTCTTCTCTCGTGGAAGTACACAGAAAATTATAGCTTAATGGTTATTGTTGTAAAAATATAGACTTGATGAAGCAAGTTCAAATTGTGAACTAGGTCAAGGAGAAGGAAAATGCTGACTTCAAACCAAAGGGAATCCCTTCTTGTTACTTTGAGAGCTCCTCATCCTCCTCCTCTTTCCTCCTAACCAAAATAATAACATGGAGATACAACATAATCCTTTAAATTACTTCAAATATTGTCTATATTATAATGATCTGATTGCTACATATTTGTTACAAAATAGCAAAATAGCACATAATAAGAAAGACTTATTAGCATAAAAGTATTAGCATCTTCTGATGTAGAGAATAAAGCAATTTCAAATACAATTTGTAACTTAACAATGTGATCAATGTTTGTACTCATGATGATAATAAGTTTGCATGGAGAATTGCTATTTAGGGGAAGCTTCCCTTATTTATTTATGTTAATTATAACATACATTCTCTTGATAGGATGTGACTTGACATTAAGATAATGTCTGATGAAGGTGACCTCCAAGCAAGTATGTAAAACTTTAAAATATTGCTATTCCTTTCTAACTTTAGAAAATAATAAGTGATAAGCAACTCTCTCTCTCTCTCTCTCTCTCATCTATCTATATCACTAACCCACACAAACATGTATATACATATATGTATATATTTAATATCTAGTGAAAGATTTTTAGTCAATAATATCAATTCTATACATTGATTTGATAGTTATCTTTGTGTCATTCCTTCTTTGGTGCATCAACATGAATTTCTGTTCTGAAAACATTGAATGACAAACCATTCGCAGAGTTTGAATAATAAGAAAAAGAAATCAAATAATATATCCCAACAAGTTGTATACTTTATAATTTTACAGATGTTATATACTAATTTTCATGATTAAAAAGCAAAGACTGTGAATTGAATTCATTGTGATCTTGAGATTTTCCTTTGTGCTGTCTACTTTTGTTTTACCATCACAAATTTCTGTTTTTTTTGAAAATTCTGATTGGCAGAACCACTCACCAGCAGCCAACACAAGCTGCTCCAGCACAATTAACATTCATTCATCTTTCTAACTGCATTTGTCAAACCAAAATGCAAAACAAAAGCCAGTCTTGTACATTTAACCACCTATCTTTATGCTTTTTCATTCATTTCAGAAAACAGTTTATATATATATATATATATATATATATATACATTGATGTGTGCATATATATGTAATTGTATATAATATATATATTTATATATATTAATCTATATATACAAAAAACATACATGCAGCCATTGATATGTATGCATATATATATGTAAGTGTGTGTACATGTGTGTGTGTGTGTGTGTGTATATATATATATATATATATATATATATATGCACATAATGTGTGTTTTATACCAGCTAGCACACACACATAAACCTGTTTGCATACACATGTACACATGCATGCCAACTGATGCAATACCTGGTGTGAATTTTATTCTGCTTGTACAAATCTTATGTTTTTGTGATGGAGTATATTGTGAGATTCTATTAAAGATGAATAAGCTTTCAAAAATAAGAAAAAATAAAGAATTGTTATAATGTACTGTAGATGAATCAAAAAGTATATTTTCAAAATTGACTAATCCTTTAATAAAAAAAAAATAAAAAATATAAAATGTCCAATAAGAATAAAGTTATTCTTTGTAGCCTTTAAAATCTGGAACTTATCACCTCATATATTGTCTTGGATTAAATGTTGAATTAGCTGTAAATGTTGAATCAGCCATTTTTTAAATGGAAACTAGCAATTCCCTTCATTATTCATTACTTCATCTCTCATATAAACATCATTATCAATACAAGTGATTCTTTTGATAAGCATGCACCATTCTCACTATTATTATTTTACAAGTTTACCTGTGCCATTAAACTAATATCAATTTTTTTTAATTCAATTGCATTATACTTATAATAAAAATGGTGTGTTCAAAATGTTGACGCTGTATTTGCCAAGATGGAAATGAACAATGAATGAAACATTAATTTTCTTCAAAATAATCCCTTTCACATTTGATAGGCTAGAATGTTTTTCATTGTTCAAATTTCTCTTTTGATTTTGTCTGAAACTGTCCTATTGAATTTCTTTTAATATCTTCCTTGCTTTCAACTAGGTTTGGTGACTACAAACAATGATGCATTTGTACAATCCTGTTTTTTCTGACAAACTGCTCTAAATATATCAGGACTGCTAATCAAAAAGTATCAAGAATTAGCACTGGCATGTGTAGATCACATCTAGACATCTTATCAGCACTTTGGATGTTTAAGCATCATTATTTTTTTTATATAAGAAGTATTCATTTGAATTTTAAATTTTAAAATTAAGATTAGAGTCCTAATATGTTTTGATTACACTTTTTAAATATTCACTAGATATATGCTATAAATAAGGGATCAACTGATAAAAGCAATTCAATAAGATTTGGCCAGGTTTTATCAATGTTGAAGTATTACATTTTTTCTGATGAGACTTGATAAGATAAGAAATTATTTATGAATGAACCTTATTGAATTTTTGGAAGCATCTTTTAGAATGACAAAGACAAAAAGGTTGTAAAGTGAGAGACAGAGAGAAACACTTGATAAAAACTAAAAGAAGAAAAGTGCTAAGTCAGAGAGAGAGAGAGAGAGAGAGAGAGAGAGATGGCATGAAAGTGACAGATATGGAAAGTGACTGAGTGAGAGATTTATGAAAAGAAAAGGAGGAAGAGAAATATAAAATGAATATTAATGCAGACCAAAGAAATCAAAGAGAGAGAAAATGAGAAGTTAGGAAAGTTTGAAAAATAAATAGGCAAATAAAAAGAGAAGATAGAAAGACAAGAGAAAAAATCTTTTCCTAATAATAATATCGTCAGATATAAAAGAAGGAAGAAAAGTATTTTTTTTTTTAGTGCAGAGAAAGAGAAAGAGAAGAGAAGAGAAGAAAAACATAAATTCTATTTGTCAGAAAATCTATATAATATTTTTAATTGTCATCTACAAATATTCATATATTTTAGAGAGTTGTATAGCATCAATTTTTAAGCTGGTCGCAAAATATCATATTTGATATCTTGCCTATAAATACAATTCAACATTCTCTACTTCTACATTCTTTCTATATTTATTCAATCCTATCAGCAGAATTCAAAATACCTGAAGAGGGGTAACATCTCAACCCCACCAAGAAAGAGGTACCCTGGGTATAACACTAAACTGCATCCAGTGATAAGGCTACAGTTCTTGAGCTCTGGAGGGGTGGAGTACCCCTTTTTTGACAAGTACGATTTAACTCAGACTGGTAGTATCTGTTAATGTTTCATATATAGGTCAAATAGATATGTTGGAAAGTTATTAGTATTACATGGAAATACTTGAAACCATAAAACTAGATGCAAATTATTTGTATCAAATTTTGGCATTAAATAACTCCTAAGGATTGTTAGATAAATAAACCAATCCAAATTTATGAACCAAATGTAGCACAATAATTTGATTTCTTGTTTTAAATTTGTATTGCACCAGTTTTCTAAAAGGTCAACGAATGATGAAAATTTTAGATTCAAATTGTGTCTTTTACTCAAATACTTAATTTATTCTTGTGTTAAATGCATGTGACAATAAATGCACCAGAATTTATGTTGATGTCTGTTTCCTAACTGTGTTAAAATTGATTTTGAAACTTCCTTGCAGATGTGAAAGAAGAACATGAAATTAAAATGGCTTCTAGTGTCATCCCACCACAAAAAAATAGCTTATATGCAAGAAATAAGCATAAAAAACAAACTTTTAAATAATTAAATCTGAGCTGTTTAGTTTAAAAGAAAAGACGGAAAAGAAAAAAATAATACTGTGCACCTTTAGTTTTATGAACTGGTGCTTATCATGAGTGTTGAACATTTGCAAGTTCTAATTAGAAGAAGAAGAAGAAGAAAGATGACAGTATGAGAACAGAAGAAGCTGACAATAAGCATTTTGACTTTAATCTCTTTGTGTGTGTGTGTGTGTGTGTGTGTGTGTGTGTGTTTGATGAAGTAGAGAATGGTCTAGTGCCCTAAAATGCCCATAGAATTTCTTATGCAATTCATTTGTAAATCTGCTTTGTTTATTTGGATTGTAGTGAATTTAATATGTGAGGTGTACTGTTTTGTTTTTTTTAATAATATCAGCATCCTTTTAAGAAGGTGATATCTGAATTAAGTCAATGTTTATGTGTATAATTTGTATATCCATTTAATCTCTTGTTTTTATGTGTGTGTATAGAATAGAACCCTGTGTTTATTAGGATGCATTTGATGTTATTAAAAGTCTGTCTGGGTAGATTGAAGAGCTTGGCTATAATGGTGTATGGGGATTTTTTGCAGATGGTTTTGTTTGTGGTTATTGAATCTTAGGCGAAAACAGATGCCTGTTTTCCTGTTGTCATATTTAGTACATAAAATGTAGTATATTTAATCAGGTCTATCGTAATAGCATTACCAGCACATTAGGTAAAATCAGTGGATATTGACAAATTTTCACTTTATTTGGTTCAAATCACAATTTCTCACGTATTTCTGGTCTAATCTTAAAAATATTTATATGATTGGAAATAAAATAAAATAATCTTTCTAAATATATAATTTGTATGTGATTTTATTCATTGAATTATTTTTTATACCGAGTTAAAATTATTTTGTTTTTGAACAGCCGAAAATGCGTCATACAAATTTTTTTGCATGGCTGAATTTTAAGTGTTACATTTTTTTTTGTAAAATCAAAGTGGCTAATCTTTTTCAATATTCTTGAAACTTTACACTTAATTAGGAGACACCTTTAACTACAAGCAAAACCTTGTTTTTTTTCATTTTCCAACCTTTGGAAACGTAACCACAACAGACCAAAGTTGACTGAGATTTCTTCAAAAAATATGATAAGAAAAAAAAGAGCACAATATAGTAATAGAAGATAGTCTCAGAATTATTTTCATATATAATATGTAAAATTTTTTTGTCAAACTTTCAATATTGTAAAAAGACTAACTTACATAAACAAAGCTGCATACGCAGGACAGGCTTTCTTAAATAAAATTATATAAAGAGTTGTTCTATTTCTTGTATGTAATACAACATAGCAGGTATTTGAAAAAGTTTTTCAAAGTCCAATGTGATGTTATTTATATAAATTAATACTATATATGTGTATATATTAAAATGAAAATGTTGAATAATATTGTGGTAAACTTAAAAAAACAGAAAATAATGGGTTCCAGCATCGAGATACATAAAAATTTAAGTGCAGAATCAGAAAGAAGATATAATTTTACATAAGAATGCCAAATTTTATCAATATTGCTCCAAAGATAAAGAAATAGTGAAGAAATTACTGAATTTCTTGTTTTGAACTGGTCTATGATTTGACATATTTTTTTAATAAAATCATGTCAATTTTTGTACCCCAATTTTGGGGGTTTAAATTCTCATAACTTTTGAACCACTGGGGATATTTGCTTAATTCAAAAAAATTCTGAACTCCATTTACAAAGCTCTATGTAATAAATATGATTAAATAACAATAACATCAAATAGAAAAATCAACTGAGAATGCTAATTGCAAGAAAGATTGGAGGTTTCAGTTTAAATATGTGTTGGGTATAGTAAAAAATGAATCTAATTCTGTTTGCAGACTAAGCAACAGGCTTTGTTGCATATGTAGTTACCTTGATGTTTGCTGTTAAGGAAGTTCTTTTTAGATGATATGAGAATTGAAGATAGATTGGGCAGTTTTCATTTAGCATTGATGGGTGGTTCAAAGTATCTAGAGTCGATTTTGGAGTCTGTGTGTTATGGCCAAAATCAAAGAGCATAGGAATTCAATTATTGGTATATTTGGATTTATATTGTAAAATTCTATCTCTGTTCAGGGTTGATGATTTTTTTTATTGCTTCTTTTATTATTTTTATGGGGTAGTTATTGTGTATGAATTGTTGAGCTAATAAACTTATATTGTAATGATATTCAAGGGAGTTAAAGTAAATACATTTAATATGTAAGCAAGAGCTGTTTATTATGGACTTTTTAACATTAAGTGTGTGACAGCTATTGAAATCTAGGTATTTGTGGTTGTCAATGGGCTTAGTGTATAAGGATGTGGAGATTAGGTTGTTCTGAGTGTGTACTAGTACATCAAGGAATGGGATAGAACTATTAGAGTGTTATAATGTGAATTTAATGGTATTGTGGTAGTTGTTTATGTATTTGTAGAAATCTAATAAATTGTTTAGTCAATGTGTCCATATGAAGAAAATGTCATCTATATATCTGCAGTAATGTATTGGTTTTAGAGGGTAATTGTGGAGTAGTTTATATATATACTCTCACTGAAAATATCAAAAAGTACTATGAAAGTAGCAATGAAAAATGCCTACAAATTCTTGAGGCGATTTGTATAAAAACAACAAACCTAACATTAATAAAATAGTATTTAATATAGGCAACAATATACTAAACATCTTCAATAACTAACACATTAATCTTAGCAACCCTTTGATAGAAAAAGTGCAATTGGTTCATCCATGATTATTTTTGTACTGTTCAAATATGATACCTCCAATAATACCAGTCCAAATCAAAATACCTCTTCCTCCTTGTTGGCACCTCAAATGTTGATGAAGATTTCATCTATTTACAACCCAACCTTTGCTCAAACATCAAGACCATCAAATTGTAGCAGTGATTCAGCTTTGACATGAAGTGTATCAGCGTATGAGTAGCACAGGGATGTGTGTGGTAATGTGAGGAGCTGATGGTAGGTGTGGCGCTCCATCTCAAATGCTAAAAAATAATCTCCTTGGTCTAGCACTAGTGAAAAGGGGGTAGATGCCCTCGCTGTCTGGCTGATACTGACATTAGGCCACCCCGACAACTTTACTTTATATATATATATATATATATATACACACATACATACATATCTCTCTCTCTCTCTATATATATATATATATATATATATATATTTATGTATTTATTAACATATATACATTAATGTAATCATTCTTTTATGCAATTAAAACTAAGCAAGGATCTATTGTTTAATAACCAATTAAAATAACCATTCAATTTTTACATTCTCTGTATATATTGTGGTATAGGTTCAGTTTTGTTTTTAGTATTTACATAATCCAAAAAGTGTTATATTTAAGCTATTTAGAACTTTATTTAATGTTAAATTATAACATTTATAGGAATATTGTTTAAGATAGCTCTAAAACATTTTACTCTGAATTCTATTGCTTTCATAAGACATTTTTATTTTAACTTCATGAAACTATATGTTATCTAGCTGGGAATATTTGCCCAGAAGATAAGGTATTTTCAGTTAGTATTCAAAAATATGTTTCTATAAATATCAATGGCCAGAATAATTTCCTTTTACTATTACCTGATTCTATCTGTATTTATCTTTATAATTAGAGTACAATATCGAGATTGGATTAGAGATGGAAGGTTTGTATGGCATTATGCATAATCTTTTATTGCTATCTATTAAAGTGGCTTTTCTGAGAAAAGACATTGGGTAAGATAAAGGGTGAAAGGATATATTATAAAGGATGTTCTAAAAATGCTGATTTACATTTATTATAATCACTTTGAGCAGACTTGCTAGACAGATAGATAGAGAGAGAGAAAGAGAGAGAGGGGGAAGGATTGAGTCATTGGGCTTAGCCTAGAAAGAGTGAGGTTTGAAAGAACAATTTTAATCTGAATAGGGTAAAATGGTTTGGCTACCATGATTATTGGACTGATTCCCTTGCTGCAGTAAAATTTCATTGAAGCATTTAATAGTCTGGGTAGACAATCACCTATGGAATAGTTGGCTTCTTTTCATGGCTTATTTCCAAAACATCAAAATCAAACATTATTTATATGTGGCAGGGGATTATAATCATATGGAACTTGTATATGCTCTTACAATATCCATATAAACAAAATACCATGATTTTCTAACCTGTTGATCAAGAGGATTCAAATTTGGTTTAATGCTTTTAGAATCTTTTTAAAGACTGAATTTTTTAGTGATTATCTCATCAAATTCAAAAATACTACACATTTTCTAGATCCTTATAGGGCACAAATGTTTTTATAATATAGAAAATATCTTTATAATGGCTGAAATACTCGTCTATGTAGGGTAAGCAATTAAGATTTGAATTACAGTTTGATGTTAGTTAAATATTTACACTGACTGGTAAAACTGATAATTGCTACAACAAAAAATAGATCCAGGTTACAAAAAAGAGATTTATTAATTATATCTGTTATACACTCTGTTTCAAATCATTAATGAATTGACATTTTTTCATACTATCCAAAAATTACTCAGAATTTGATGAAATTATCAGGGAATGTTGAGAACATGTGTATACACCTACCCCTTAAAAATGATAAGGTTATAAAAAAGAGGACAGAAGTTATGGTCATTTACCTAATTTACTCAAATTATTAGTGAGCTGTAATAATAAAAAAAAACCTGTAAAAAAGAAAATAACACTTTAATTGCTTACTTTACAGATTTTTTTACAGTAACTAAGATGAAATTAAATTGAAATAAAAGAGTAAACAGAGTTCAAAAATGATAGTGGAATTGGTAAAAATGAGATATGTCATGCTTTTTTTTAAATGACTTGGAAAAAGCTCTGGTCCATTGAACATGTCAATTTCTGGATTTCATCTGATGTAATTTCAAGTGATACATTTACTAGTTTCTGCCACAAGTCATCCTTGCTTCTAAATCAGTGTCCATTCTCATAAACATGTTGTGTCAGAATGCTCCAGAAGTTTTCAATTGGGAGAACTGGTCTGCCAGTTCAACTTCTGGGGCCCACAGAAGCCTAATTTTTACAGCTACTGCATAGTTTTATGTGCTTGATGTGAAAGAGCATTATCTTGCATAAATATGATGGTTCTCCTGAAGGTGATTCTTTGCTTTTTAGCCAAGATTCCAGGTGCTCTTTAAGGAAAGATATATAAGGGTCTGTGGTTATTTTCATAGTATCAGGCAGTCTACACGGTCCAAATATGATATCTCCAGTAATACCAATCCAAATCAAAATACCTCTTCTTCCTTGTTAATTATGATCTCATCCATTTACAACCCAACCTCAAATCATCAGGCCCATCAAATGTTGTATTCGAGTTTCATCTGTGAACAGAATTGAGAAATTAAGCTTCATGTTCTCCATTTCAAATGTGTACTTTTGTCAGTCAAGGTTTTATCACTGGTCTCACTGATGTTCCAACCTTTTTCAGAAAACAATAGCGAGAACTTCTTGACACTGTCGCTTCTTCAATACTCCTAAAAATTGCTCCATTGGTCAGACCTGGGTTATTTACAGCTTCAAGTTTCATTCTTGACAAAGAACCTTGGGAAACAACTCTCAAGTGACCCTTATCAGTCCACTTACATACCTTTGTAGGGGCTACAACAAATATTTTCACAGTTTGGTGATATCTTCCAATTATTTTGGATATTTCTAATGTAGATTTATCTTGAAAAGTTCAGATATTATAATATCTTTCTCAGAAGAGGTCAAGTCCCATGGGTGACCCATAATTACATGATTATAATGACACTCATTTATATTTTCGAAGATTTCTATATTGCGTTAATATTGGAAATGGCTACCGTTTGTTTCCTGTTACACAGAACAATACAGTTTTTATACAGCCTATGCATATATCTATTCCTATTATACCTTGAAAGTTTCCTTAAATTCCAACTGGTAGTTTTTGGAGATGTAACCTCGTTAATAATTTGAAATGCATTGTATTATCTTAGGAAGTTTTGTAAATATTTAAAAATAGTTTTTTATTTGTATTTTTTTATACAATTATATTAATAAGATTATATAAAAAATAAGAAAATAAATGTTATGGAAAAATGTTCAAGATATCAATTAGAAATTTACAGTTTTGTTGAGAAATATTTCTATTTAAGTTAGTAACACTTAGATTTATTGATATAAGCATTTTATTTGTTTGCCCCGATTGTTAATTCTCATTAAGCAATCATCATTATCAGGTCATGCTGGTAGCATGGATATTCATGAATTGTCCCTATCAGTCATTACCTCTAGGTGGTCCTCTGCACAGCCCACAGTATCCATACAGAGTTGACAGAGTTGTAGATTTTTGCTGGTCAGCCTACACTGGTGTGTCCATGTGTCAGTATCCACAGAAGGTCACTAATGAGTCTTGTTCATCTAATTCAGAAGGTTTGTGTGAGATAGTGCAAAAGTGGCTGTATCACTGCTTTCTTTTTGGGGTGCCGCTTCCAAAATGTATTCAAGACTGCACACAGTATCCTTTTATAGCTCCTATCTAGCTTTTTCTACAAGTGCTTTATTAGAATCCAAGTGGTGTAGCCATACAGTATAACTGATATGGCAACAGCTTGGAAGAATTTCCATCTTATCAATGAGATCAGATTTCTATATTTACAACTTGAAAAGCTACCTATAATTCTAATTATTTATGTTTAATTAAATTATTCAAGTAAATCCAATAAATTCATAATTTTTCTTTTGAAGTTTAGAAACTTTAGTTTAAAGAATTTCTCTATGATTAGTTAAAGCAACAACATGTCTTTTCACTGATTATCATTTATTGTTAGAAAATCCCTCATGAGCAACATTTTCTTTCCTCTGTTCCCAAGTACTTTGGGCCAGATAAGTTAAGGTAAATAAACTTAGCTTCCATGAGCAGTTAACTCGTTCATCTAAAAAGGATTAAAGTTCATTGGCTCATGTCCCCACATAATTTTGCAATTCGTTTGCCCTGTCCATCATGTACATGAAGGTCTCAACTTGTGTTAAATCCTGCCTATAGCAAAGAAGTGACATGAATGCCCCTTCCACTTCCACATCAAATAAGTATACATACCATCAACTTGTGTTAAATCCTGCCTATAGCAAAGAAGTGACATGAATGCCCCTTCCACTTCCACATACCAAATTTGGTGGAGGTATTCGTGGTGTAATGGTTAGAGTTATAGGAAATGGTCATGGTAACACATATTCAAATCCTGGACAAGGCTGTTTGCATTTTACACAGCATTGGAAAAGGTATAAATCCAAATATTCTCCCTCCAGCTATAGATAAATAGTAGGGTAGATTGAACACTTTAACCTTTGTACAGCAACCAGTCTGGGAGAAGGAAAACTCTGAATTGAAACCTGTTAAACTCCGCTAAATAAATTGACCTTCTGTCACATCCTGCTTGTGTGGAGGGGTAGGTAAATACATACATACATACCAAATTTGGTAACGCTCCTTAAATATCAATTGAGGATAAATAAATTTTCCTATTTGTTAATATAGATTTACTTCATTCCAATAAAACTCTATACAAGGATTTTGTCCTTTAAAATAACAATTTTAATGTCATTAATAAACATTTTTTTAAAATTTGAATAAAATTTGTAATAATTTAAATTATAGATTTTATATTTTGAATATAAGATTCTATCAAATTGATAAAATTCTAGATTTGTTCTGAATTCATCAATTTTTTCCCTTTTCCAACATTTCTTTTTAAATTCTGAAAGCCATTATTTTCCTACAATTTATCATTTAAAAAGATACCCCCCCCCCCGCTCAACCAGTAAATAAAAAAAACATTGTTTTGTTAGTAATAACTAATAAATTCTTTGAGCATGATAACATCTATAAATAGATTGTTGCAAGTCAGTTAAGCTTAGTTTGGCAAAAGGTTAGAACTGAAGAGCACCCTGTAAGAATTGAACTCATTTACAATAGTTAGCTTAACTTATTAACCATTAAAGTGTAGGAAGTAGGTGCAACCAGTTCACCACAGATAGAATGGTACACAAGGTCATAAGTATAGGGAATCCAATGAGTATCAAATTCTCTATTCAGTAGTAATGGATCAGCAAGACTAACTTGCTAACCATTACACCATAATGGGACACTCTTTTGCAAAATGCTGGAAGTTTAAATATCTTGATTGTCTCTGGACATTAATTTCCTGTATTGTTTTTAAAAAACTTCAGTACAAATTTTAACTGTTGAAAATCTGTTATGATTCAATCTAGAGGCAATTTTCTTCTGAGAGCATCATCATCGTTTAAGAAGACACCATATATATATATATATATATATATATATATATATATAGGATCATAACAGATTTTCAACAGTTAAAAATATCTCCACCAAACCCAGCAAATATGACCCACCTTTGACCTCTTTCAACACCTAACACCTGTGGCATCATTAACAGAACCTTACTAGCTACACCCCCCATCAGAAGAAAAAAAAAATAGAACTCCCACTACTAACTTAAACACTCCTACTAGCACCAGCAATTGACCATCCCTCACCCATTCACGACCTCCTAACTCACTAGTATAAAAATGTCCACCGTTGAAGCAAGAACTCAATCCAACATCCTGAAGAAGGTCTAACAGACCGAAACATTATAACATCGACATCACTACCTACAATAAACATTGATCTTGTACAACATCTCATGTTTGTCTACCTTTCTCCACATATCATCAGATTAATTTCCTCTTATTTCTCCCATATATATATATATATATATAAATTAAAATAATCGTCTCACTTTCAGTAATTATTATTTCAGATATAACAATAATAATTGTATATAACACCTATAATAATAATAATAATAATAATAATTCCAGAACAGAAAGGATGACACAAGAGAAGAAGAGGAACAAATGACCTACTCTATATAGATCAACAGACCCTTAAAGAGGTTAAAACAAGGTGGAAAAATCTAGCCATGTCATAGATTGGCTCCAGAAAGGCCTATGACATGGTTCTGCAAACTTGGATAATTGAATGTTTGAAAATGTGCAAAATATCCGACTAATTCACCACTTAAAGCCATGGAAAATTGAAAAGTGGAATTAACTGCAGGAGGACAGGCTTAAGAGAGGTGAAATTCCAAAGGGGCATATTCCAGGGAGATTTTCTATCACCACTGCTATTTGTTATACCAATGATGCCACTAAACTATATACATAAGAAATGTATAGGAGGCTACAAATTTACAAAATCATAAGAAATATGGACCCACTGACAAGGAAACTTATGACAATGCACAAAGTATTACACATGAGAGACAACATAGACAGAAAATATATATGTCAAGGAAAGAAAGAGGAAGTTGTTTCACTAACCGTGTAGATGTGACAATTCGACACTTGAAGAATACACAAAAACAAGCAAAGAAAGACTAATTGCAGCATCCAGAAAAAGCAATTGCAGTTTATGGATAAGCAGTTATGGAATTCTATGTAGTGTCAAAGGTTCAGTGATATAATCCTATGTTCCGTCGTCCACAAAAGTTCAAAGCAATAAGCGTAGGTATGACCAGAACAGCCGGTATAAATAACAATACCAGCAGCAGAGTACTGCCAGTGGTTGGCCAATAGGTTGGTCACATGGTTATCGGCGAGTCTATAAGTAGAAGTGGACATCTGGCACACACCTTATATACAAAAAACACCAACACACCCCCTTTTTGATATAAGGTGGGTAATTCCATTCAGAAATATTAAATCATTTCATTCAGGAATATAAAGTTACAATCATTTCAATACTTCTAATCCTAAATTTTACTAATCCTATTTTGTTAAAAAAAATATTAATTATTGTTATTATTTTGCTATTCCTAATCTAATTCTTAACCTAATCATTACTGCCAACATTACTGTCAAAATTAGTATTGTCCTCTTTTTCTTTTTTTTATTTGTTTTTTCTTTTTTTTATTTAAAAATTTTTTTTTTTTTTGTGTTAATTAGAAAAATACAATACAATACAATACAATGTAATACAGTTAGTGAGTTAGTATTTGGTTGGACAAGTTTAATGTCATGTCCAGCCACCTCCATCATCACAATCTTCTTTTCGTACGCTGGTCCCTTGATTCAGCTCTGACATTCTCTGAAAAGTCACCGGGTCCACCTCCGAAATAAATGGTCAACCTTCGGTGTACGACGGCATGTTGATCTAGTTTCGTCTTTTAAATTGCCTGGGGGAGATTGGTGACAATATCTCGCCCATTTCTTTCTGCTCACAAACGTCTGACAGGGTGTACCTTAGACTTGTTTGCCATTACCCAAAGCGAATATCTCTTGAAGACTCAAGTCAAGACTCTCTTGGTTAATTACGGATATCTCTGGTTCTCGGATATCCCAAGATTCAATACAAATGTCTCTAGACTCTCCACGAGTGTCACGGGATTCCAAACGAATGTTTCTAGATTCACCGCCTATATCACAAGGTTTCCAAATGTCACGAGATTCACGTATATCTCTTGATTCACTAAGCAGATCCCGAGATTCAAGACGAATATCTCTTGTAGGTTCAAGGCGGATATCCCTGAAAGATTCAAACATAGGTTCTCTTGGGTTGTGACAGTTATCTCTGTTCAAGCGAATATTATCCAAAGCCGAAATAGCTTATAGAAGGGGGGAAAAATAGAGGGGGGAATATAGATATTTGGGTCTACAAGTTCCTGCTGAGGGGTGACCAAAAAGAAGCGAGTTCACCGTCTTTTCGCAAGCCAAACTTTCTTTTTGGTTAACACAGTCTTCGTCTTCGACCAGCAGTTGAAATCCGTCGTCGTCAAAATAATCCTTTCTAACTGCCGTCTCACATAAGCCGAATGCTTCTCTGCTCGTCACGCCATGCTCTACTCGCTTTGGTTACTTATGGGCATTTGTGCGATTGGGCCGGAGACCGGAGGGCATTTGTGCAATTGGGCCGGAGACTGAAGTGCATTTGTGCGATTGGGCCGGAAACCGGAGTGCATTTGTGCGATTGGGCCGGAGACCGGAGTGCATTTGTGCGATTGGGTCAGAGACCGGAGTGCATTTGTGCGATTGGGCCGGAGACTGGAGGGCATTTATGCGATTGGGCCGAGACAGGAGGGCATTTGTGCGATTGGCCGGAGACCGGAGGGCATTTGTGCGATTGGGCCGGAGACCGGAGGGCATTTATGCGATTGGGCCCAAGAACTGAGTGCATTTGTGCGATTGGGTCGGAGACTGGAGTGCATTTGTGCTGGAGATCAGAGGGCATTTGTGCGATTGGATCGGAGACAGGAGGGCATTTATGCGATTGGTCGGAGATCAGATGTATTTTTGCGATGTGACAAAGAAACAACAGTTCTCCTACTTCAAGGGAGCGTGAGAACAAAAAGGCCACCCCCACCCTGCACGTTTTGTGATGAGGACATCAGGGGGGAGTGTGACGGTGAAAAAGAAAGGAAAAAAAGCAAGACATTGTCTTGCCTGCTGGGATCGAACCTGCATCCTCCTGCATGTGAAAACAAATGCGATTTAGGAACTGGACGGACGTGAGGTTCGACTGATGTGCCCGGATGTTTGGGTAATATGCCCATAAGTAACCAAAGCGAGTAGAGCATGGCATGACGAGCAGAGAAGCATTTGGCTTACGTGAGATGGCAGTCAGAAAGGATTATTTTGACGACGACGGATTTCAACTGCTGGTCGAAGACGAAGACTGTGTTAACCAAAAAGGAAGTTTGGCTTTCGAGAAGACGGTGAACTCGCTTCTTTTTGGTCACCCCTCAGCAGGAACTTGTAGACCCAAATATCTATATTCCCCCCTCTATTTTTCCCCCCTTCTATATATAGCCGAGTAGCCATCATAATATAAATTAAGGAACCAACAATTTCACGGTAGAGCTTATTATCAATTAATTCATTTTCATTATCAAAACTTTTATTTATATCCATTTCACATGGAGTATGACGTGGTTTACAATCTGTCATATTAGATTTGACCAACAATCTTTCAATATATCTAGATTGATTCATTCTAATAATATTTTCACTATGCTCAAATTGTATTCCTAAAAACCAAGACAGCCTTCCCAGGTCGGTCATTATGAATTTTGAAGTTAAGCTGCCTTTAATCTTTATTAAATCAGCTTTTGTTTTTGAAGCAATTAGTATATCATCCACCCATAATAATAAAATTACTGCTATTTCTTTGTTAATTTCCTTGGTATACAAACAAGGATCTATAATAGAGGGTTTAAAATCCTGGTCAACCATGTAATTATGAAAAGTGTTATTCCATGAACGCCCACTTTGTTTCAAACCATATAGGGCCTTTTTAAGTTTCCATACACAATTTTTGTTTTCATTTTCAAAACCTTCTGGGGGATATATGTATATATCAAAGTCTAATGGAGCATTTAAATAAGCACTTTTGACATCTAGATGGTGGATTCACAAGTTATATTGGATTGTCAACTGAATTAAAACTTGTATGGAAGTCAGGTTAGTCGTTGGAGAAAAGGTATCAAGGTAATCTTCACCATAAATCTGTGAAAATCCTTTTGCGACAAACCTAGCTTTATATTTGCAGGTGCCATTTTCATTATATTTTAAATCGTAGACCCAAAGACTACTGACAATGTGCTGATTTTTTGGTGCAGGTTTTAATTCAAACGTATCATTTTCAAGAAGTGTTTTATATTCATTTTGCATGGCGAGCGCCCATTGTTGCGAATCTGGGGATTTCATTGCCTCAACATAATTGCTGGGAAAGGTAGACAATAAGTAACAATAGTCAAAACTTTTTACCTTGAAATTATCAGTTACAAAGAAGTCTGGCTTTTTTCTTTCACGTGTTGGGTAACGTGATTCTAATAATTGTTGAGTTTCACCAGTTGGTGGTTTATTCGCATAAACATGGTCGGGATAAGCCAAGACTAAAAAGTCAGCGATTTCATCTGATTTCGGGGTTTTAGCATAGGAATCAGTGAATTTGACACATCTGATTTTTTTAATAGCACCTGTTTCAGGGAAGTAAATGAGATATGCTGGACTTTGTTTATCATACCTGATAAAAATACCCTCCTCGGAACGGGGATCCAACTTCCTTTTATTTTGCACATAGCAAAAACAAGTTGTCCCAAAAATATGCATACGACTTAAGTTCGGTCTAGAACCGGTAAAAACTTCAAAATGAAAGAATTATTTAAAAACTTTAAATATGAATTAAAGCAACGATTCCTTATATAGGCAGAGGCAAGTATTGCGTAAACCCATAGATTTTTTGGTAATTTAGACTCAATCAGCATACATCTAGCCATTGAAAATAAAGTGCGCCATGCTCTTTCAACTTTGCCCACCTTTGGCCCCACAATCAACCAGCAAATGTTCTTATGTGATAAAGAGTCATACCCTGCAGCAAAAAAATTTTTTTTTCTTTGGGGACAATACTTAACATTTTGACAAAAGTCCTTTTTCTTATATCTACAGTCGTAGGACATGTGGCCCTTTTTATTACAAATATAACATGTAATATTTGTTTTTAATGGTGACTTGTTATTCTTCCAAGGTCTGCCATGATAATTCTGGTAGTTGGTATATCTAGTTGATCTGCCTTCATAGCGGGGGTTGGTTTTACCCTTTTTAAATTGGGTCTTTAGTTGTATAGTTCCATGTTCTCGTTCCCCAGAGTACATACTTTCTGTTTCTTTATAACTACGGAGACTGACTTTGAATTCTGTGAACGTCATAGGTTTATCCCTTTGGGTTATTACTGTTGCAAAGGGTTTGAAATTTGAGGGCAAGCCCTTCAATACCATGGCAATTAATAAGCCATCGCTAACAATCTCCCCAGCCTCCCTTAATGAGCTTGCAATACTCTCAGTTTGGATTATGTAATCAGTAATTGATTCATAATCTGTTCTACTCAACGAACTTAGTTGGTGATATAGTTCTACAATTCTAAGCTTGCCTTTCGACAAGTAGTGAGTCCTTAATATCTCCATTGCCCTTCTGCCATCATCTCTCGCTTTGCGTAATACGAGTGAGAGACTCCGGTCATCCAAGCATTGGATTAATTCTGCATATATTGTTGCATTTTTGTCTACGAAAATTGGGTTCTACGGTTGGTCAGATGGTGCATTGATTATGTCATGCAGCTGAAGGGTTCTCAGATACCCACTGAACTTAGTCTCCCAAATTTCGTAGCTGGCCTCGTCGCCATTGAAGAAGATTCGAGCGTACCTTGGCCGTAACATGTTAAGTTTCTGACCGCCATCCTTGGCTCGTTGAAAAGGACTTAAAGTAAGTCCTGAGCTATGGAATCCTTTGTTAAGTGAATAAGTCCTGAGTTATGGAATCCTACGTAGTGTCAAAGATCCAGTGATATAATCCTATGTTCCGTCATCCACAAAGGTTCAAGTAGTTATGAGTAGGTATGACCAGAACAGCCGGTATAAATAACAATATCAGCAGCAGTGTACTGCCAGTGGTTGGCCAAGAATATGGTCACATGATTAACGCCGAGTCTATAAATAAGAGTGGACATCTGGCACACACCTTATATACAAAAAACACCAACACAAAAGAATAAACAAGATCAGGGGTCACCAAACTACGGCCCATGAGCCGGATCCAGCCTGTGAAGAGATTTTATCAGGACTGCTGACAATATTTGAATGTTGTGTTCTTTGATAATGGTTTGAAAATAAATATGTTGGTTAAATTTTTTTTTGTGCATCTTATGCCACTCATCCATGAATATAACATGGAAAGAAAAATTTTGTTTTACTCTGGCTAGCAATTATTGAACATAATAATAATGTGGCCCCCGCTCATTATTTTTTCAATTATCCAACCCACCATGAAAAAAGTTTGGTGATCCCTGAACTAGATCAAAGTAAATATAGATAAGATACAACAGAATAGCAAGTGTAGAATGTTTGGAGACAAAGTCGAAACAGTTAATCATATAATAAGCTAATGCAACAAACTAGTACGAAAGGAGTACAAGAACGGGCACGACTGGGTGGGAAAAATTATCCACTGTGAATTGTTCAAGAAATGTTCACCATTCTACTAAATGGTATATGCACAAACTGGAATCAGTCCTAGAAAATGAGATGCATAAAATTCTCTGGAACTTTGAGATACAGATGGATCACTTAATCCTGACTTAGTGTTAATCAAGAAGAAGAAGAAAACTTGTCAGCTTGTGGATTTTGCAGAGCAGAGTGAAAATGAAGAAAATGAAAAGATAGATAAATATTTGCACCTGGCTAGAGAACTGAAAAATTGTGGAAGATAAAGGAAAAGGTTGTATCAGTTGTAATTGGTACTTTTGGAACAGTCCCCGAGGGTTTGGAAAAAAGTCTGGGTGAGTCAGAGAAAGAATTGAGACAATCCAAATAACAGCATTGTTAGGATGGGCTAGAATATTCAGAATTGTCCTGAGCAGACTTGCTGTCACTCAACCTCCAGTGAACCACTAACTAAGGCATGAGTGAAAAACTATCATGTAGTGAAATAATAATAATGATAATAATACAACAGCCAATAATAGCAGGTGCATCATATTGACAAGCAGAAAAACAAAAAACCGAGAAAACAAAAACAGGAAGAAGAACAATATTATGGATACTTCAAGCGTAAAATTGGGGAGATTGCACATGAAAAGACCTGGAACTGGTTAAGAAAAAGAAACGTTAAGAAAGAGACTGAGTCACTCATAACTGCTACACAGAAGAATGCCATAAAAACAAATTATATCAAAGCAAAAATAGATAAGACACAATAAAAAGTATATGTAGGATGTGTGGAGTCGAAATGAAACAATCAACCATGTATTAAGTGAATGTAGAAAACTAGTACAATGAGAATACAACTGGGCTGGAAAGGTGATCCACTGGAAATTGTAGAAGAAAAAAGTTTTGACTATACAACAAAATGGTATATGCATAAACCAGAATCTGTTCTTGAGAATGAAATGCATAAAATTCTCTGGGACTGATAAAAACGGATCACCTTATCCCAGCCAAAAGACCAGACCTGTCAACTGGTAGATTTTGCAGTCCCAGTAGATCAAAGGGTGGGGATGAAAGAAAATAAAAAGATAAGCAAATACCTGGACCTCACCAGAGAACTTAAAAAACTGTGGAATATGAGGATGAAAGTGATACCAAATGTAATTGTTACATTTGGAACAGTCCCCCCACACCTCAAATTTAGAAAACAGACTAGAAGAAATGGAAATCAGAGGAAGAATTGAGAGCATCCAGACAATGGCATTGTTAATATCAGCAAGAATACTCAGAAGAGACTTGTCATTCAAGCTCCAGTGAAGGACCATCAGCTTATGCTGGTGTGAAAAACTCTCAAGGTGTGAAATAATAATAATATAACACATATATAACAATAATGTTTCAATATAATATTTCAGTATATTTCCAATTATATTTCTTTATATTCTGCAGTAGTATTCATCACTTTCAACACACTTCTGTCTGATGATCGTGTTTTTTGATTTATTGAATACATGAAACTAATAGTAACTAAATGAACTAAAGAAGGTGCAATAAGAATTATTTTAGTTTTTATATTGCTTTGCTTGGTTGGAATATGAGCACCTTATTTTATTTTATGTTCTTAAACGATTGTGTATTTTTCACAAATCATTTTTTGTCATCTGATTATATCTTTATATATAAATATATAAAGTAAGTAAGTAATGTAGGTGGATTGGCCTATTGATGGTATCAGGCAGACAGCTAGCCCAGGGAGATTGTTTTTGCATCTGAGATGGATCACCACACCTACCATCAGATCCTCACTTTACTGCACAGATCCAAGACATGCTATCGAACCTGGAACCTTCTGGTTTCAAGCCAGATGCTCTACTGACTAAGCTAAACCAGCCCTAAGGTGTGTAAAAGTCCACAAACATTACATTTACATATTATTTTTGGTTTACTACACATATTCAATTTTTCAAGATCCTCTTAATGTTTTTATGTAATTTTATTTAAAAATGAAAAAAGCTAAAAAGAACCAAGACATATTTAAATATGGTTCTGAAAGTTTGTTGTAAAATATATCATAACATGTTGCAAAGTGTCATAAAATGTATCATAACATGTTGCCAAGTGTCACAAATTCTCCACAAAAAGATGATATGAAAAAGAATGTTGAAGACAAAAAAAAAACAAAAAGAAAGAATTTCAGCTGGGTTGGACTTAGAACAAATCATTTCAAAATAGTTAGTTCCCCCATTGTTCTTCCTTCATTTCCTTTTCCTCTATTTCTTCTTCTCCTTAACTCTTCTTCTCCTTAATTTTCTTTCTTCTCCTTTCCTTAACACCTTTCCCTCTCTTTCTTCTTCTCCTTAACTCCTTTCCCTTTCCCTCTCTTTCTTCTTCTCCTTAACTCCTTTTTATTTTCCCTCTCTTTTTTCTTCTTCTTAACTCCTTTTCTCCTTTTCCTCAATTCTTTTTTCTTCTTTGCTGAATTTAAACAAAGGTTGTCTGTTTAAAAATAGTTTTTACTTAAGAATGAAATGTGTTTCTTTATTACTAATGCAACATAATCATATGCTGGATAAAATTACATTATTTTAATACTGCATTGAAACTGTGTTTGGAAATATAGAGTTCTATTTTCAGGATTTTTTAGCAATGAAAAGAAACACTGTTATTGAATGCTTGAGTCCTCTATAATTTTATTTACAATTTATACATTAAATAACATAGATTTCTTTTTTTTAGAATTACATGTTAAGTTTCTCTTTATTTTGTAAGGGTTCATTGAGTTGTTGAATAAATATGATTTTACTTCTATAAGTAGATTACAAACATTATATTACTTATTGTTTTGAAACTCTTTGTCCAGTAAAATCTCCAATGTCAAAATTTGTTTAAATTCTTAAATTAATGTTGTTTACCTTGATTACTTTTGCATCATTAAATATTTTCTATCATCTCTTTTGAAATTATATAAATTTTAATGTATTTAAAAAAGAAATAGTTCTGGATTGTATTTGTTATAAGTGGAAATAACATACAAGATGTTGATCTTTGTAATATTCTCTGGGATTTATTAATTTCATTATTATTTTCAAAGCCAATTCAATCCTTTTGTTTATTAAAACGTATAGGCTAACATCATGTATTTCCTCTAATTGATAATCCAGGTATTTGTCGGTAATACTATTATACAGATCACACATAGCAAAAATAGGGGATAGATTTTATGAAATTTTAGAGGTGATGACTTTTAAAATAAAAGTATCATGAAGTGTCTGTAGGTTTCTGATAGACATCTGTAATGATTTCATAATTTTCGTTTTTTTTTAGATAAAAGTCTAGGAAGGGAATTGTTTGTGAAATATTATATTTTGGATATAAATTTTGTAACATCTTAAAAAAATTTTCAGTATTGCCCCATGATCATTTTCAGTAGAAAAATAATCCTGGTATCTTTTATATGATTTTATGAAATTGTTTTTTGTTTTTTTTGGGGGGGCCATAGATTTCCCAAAAATTGTAAGGGTTTACTTATTTTTTGATGATACAAAAAATTGCATCCTTATAAATCATTTAGACCTTATACATTTGGATGTCAAGATATGAATATATTTGAAGTCAACATTCTTGGACAAATTCATGTTTTCTTGCTCCTTTTACTTTAGAGTGCTTTTTTCATGTTGAGATGTAGCAATAATTTTTTAGCACAATTTGTTTGTTAGATACCAATAAGAAGCTTAGAAAATATTTGATCCTGTTTGATTAAATCAAATGTAATGGCTCATGAGAAACATTTTCCATGAATGATGCAGATATTTATGAATGACTGGAGTGGGGAATGAAATGAGATTTTAAAATATTACTTTAAGGTAGTAAAATTTTCAACACTTTATTAAGCAATGATACAAAGTAATCACTGGAAGTGAACTTTTATTTCACCTAAATAATTAATGACAGAAATTCCTTTTTATCTGTAATTAAAACTACCATAATCATAAACTTGTATATATATATATATATATATATCCCAGGTTGTTCCCCTCTAATCAGCCAAACCAACAGGAACTATTTTCCCCTGAAAGCCATTACGCCTGCAATAGGGGTGAATGTAGAATCAACATCATACTCACCTACACAGGAAGGCTGTTACTAGCGTCCAGTCACCAGAACAAAACAAAAAAAGAAACTGTAACTGAATAGAGGCTCTGTACAAACTACCAGAATACAGTCATGTGTTGGGTATATATGGGTCCAAGTATCCACACTAAAACCAGCAGCCAATCAAAATCTTGGGAATGTTGGCCAAGGTACACAGAATAGCCGAACCTGCTATTTAAATCACTGACAACTCTGGATTCTTAGAGTAGATTCAATTTGCAACACAACCGAATACTGATCACTCAATATGAATTTCTACAGGTTAGGCAATCAGTCTAGGAGAAGGAAAACTCTCAATTCAAACCTGTTAAACTCTGCTTAAGAAATTAACCATATGTAACATCCTACTCATGAGAAGGGGTTGGTAAATGAATTTTTTTTTTCCCCAACATGATTTTGTCCAATATGGTCAATTTCTAAGTAGAGTTTATACAATTATAAAGATATATAATTTAGTTGCACAGATCAGTAATCAGCTGTACAAGATGAGTGTTATGAGAATCCTAGAGTTAGTTAGTGGGTGTTATATATAGCAGATTGGGATATACCATTTTACACCTTAGCAAGCTTATTCTCTGGGTTCTGATTGGCTGCTTGGTTTGGTGTTGATAGTTTGATCAATATATGCCTAACACATGACTGTTATGGGAGTTAGTACAGGGTCTGTATTTGGTTACAGCCTGTCAGCCTTGTCTGTCAACTGGACACTAGTTGAACCCTTTCTGTGAAGTTGAGTATTATATGTTGATTCTACAACTACTATCATAGGTCATTACCAAGAATGTAAGTTGTGTTTGGAATTTGGGTAATGGTGTTGTTAAATGAATCCTTTCATCCTGTGCTCATAACATCATCCATAAATTCCTTAAACTATAGTATCAGGTTAAAAAAAAAAGACACCCACTCCTAGGGTGAAAGATATTTTGTTTAATGTGAAAACACTTTAATTTTTTACAGAACTAATTACATACTAGATGCTTATAAAGATGAAAAGCAAAATATCTTTTTCACTATCAACATTGTCCAAGAAAAACTGATGATTAATTTAATCATAATTATTCAAGATATTGCTGTATTTAAAAAAAAATATTTATCATAAAACTTTTTAAAAGAATCTTCAGAAAAGCAAACAGATGAGCTTTTATTGTAGAAATAGCTTCACACAATTCCAGGAAGTTTGATAACTCTTTCCATCAATTAATCTGCTTCACTGAGACTTTAGATGTTCAAGATTTTTTAATCTCTTCATCTATGAAATAGAATGATAACCTTTGAGGCTTTCTATAAAATTTCCCAAATAATTTTGCATGAATATTCATCTCTATATATTGTATTTTAATTTTTTTTACTTATACTCAGCAGCAGCAGTTGTCTAAATGCAGATTGATAAAAAATATACATATTCACCCTCATCATATATATGCAGACATACATATAACAGATATTTTGTGCACTGGCCACTTCATGAGCTTCTGTTTTTGTGTGGCTTCCCACATTAAAAAGTCCTTGTGTCAGTTCTGCCTGGTGGGAGATCAGGAAAATACTTACATATGAATACTCTCTCTCTCTCTCTCTCTCTCTCTCTCTCTCTCTCTCTCTCTCTCTCTCTCTGTCTCTCTCCTCTCTCTCTCTCTCTCTCTGTCTGTATATATTCTAAACATTCTATATTCTAAAATCTGATTTTACAAGTTTACCATGTCATAAAAAATTTGTATATCTCTACTTATATATATTTTTTTTTTTAGTTCTATGAACAAGGTGCGATGACTAAATCGTTGCCATTCTAGATTATTAATTTCATGCATTCACTTTTTTTGTTTCTGGTTTTGTCTACTTTGCAGCAAACTAGAGTCAGATGGGCACTATCTGTAAGGAAAGCAGCACCATGATGCAATTCACTCTTCTAAAAATTTAGTAATGGCATGCTGCTCTGCATGTCCAGAAGCTTCAATATGAAGATTTCAAAGAGTTTGGGAGGTTAATCTGAGGACAGTGCAGATGATTTTCAAAGAGTTGCATGTGTTCAATGATGATTACAAAGGTATGGCAGTACAGGAGCCTCATTCTGATAGTTCTGATAAAAAAAACAACTTCTAAATTTATTGGCAAAATTTAGACCATGATTGGCAACGATCCACGCAAGTCAATCAGGTCTATAGCCAGGAACATGGGAGTGTCTGATTTTCTTATAAGGCTAGTAGTGCATGAAGACATTCACTATTTTTTTACACAATGAGAAAAGTACAATTTTTATCACAGAAAATGAAGACCATGAAAAATTTCTGCAAGGATCAGATGGTAAACTTAACACTTATTGGCTTGCTCTGTCCCCACAAGATGTAAAAATCAAACATCTCATTTACATCATGGTATTTGCATTAGTCATTAGTAATGGTGTTGTTATGCCTTTATTTATCTTCCTCCATTGCCTCTTGCAGAAGATTCCAAAGTTATATGGTTGAAGCCAATGACAATTTCTTTAAATAAATTTAATCGATAGAATTTGAAGATATTTTTAAGTAATTTTGGTAGATACATCTGATAAAGTGAGATGTCAGTGTTATTTTAATTTTTGTCTAATTTAGATGACAATTTACCCATCACACTAAATATTTAGGGATGTGACATGTTGCAACAGTTAAAACTCATTATGATTCATGACTTTTTTGTAAAGATCAAAAAATTGGATGGAACAAAAAAACACAAGACACCACTACCACTACAGGGAAGGTCACATGACTCTTTTTAACCACTTGAAAGGCACCACAAACACAAAAAAACACAAGGGAAGGTCACATGACTCTTTTTAACCACTTGAAAGGCACCACAAACACAAAAAAAACACAAGGGAAGGTCACATGACTCTTTTTAACCACTTGAAAGGCACCACAAACACAAAAAAACACAAGGGAAGGTCACATGACTCTTTTTAACCACTTGAAAGGCACCACAAACACAAAAACACAAGGGAAGGTCACATGACTCTTTTTAACCACTTGAAAGGCACCACAAACACAAAAAACACAAGGGAAGGTCATATGACTCTTTTTAACCACTTGAAAGGCACCACAAACAATGCCTGCAGAGCACTGAAATTTTGTCTCTAGAGCTAATGTAGCAACATCAGATAAAACATCTATAGACCACAATATACATAGTAGTCCTCAATCAAACCATCTTTGAAACACCTCCCACATCACCACATAAACACCCCTTCTAAATGAACTTACCTTGTCATGGCTTCCCTGTGCTGACTTGCACAACATATTTAGCCTACTATTTTAGATTTCCTACTATGAGTAAAGAAATACGTGGGGGAGAATGTACTAATAATCCACCTTAATTACCTCCCCTTGGATATCTGTCTGTATAAAAGTAGCACCCTGACTACATCAGTTAGATTGTAGTCAGAGTAAAGTGAAATAAAGCTTTCTAAAGTCTAAAGCACTGGTTCTGTTTTTACTACATGCTGTATGCCCAATTCTTCCAGGCCATGTTGACTATCTGTTAAACACAAAGAAATAAGCATAGATAAGTATTCTCCCACATTTCTAATGTTTTACTTTGGTTGGCTCATAGTTCTAAGTGCTCTACCATAATTCTTTACAAACCTTCTAACTGCAAAAATATACTTTTGTTGTGTTCATTTTATTTTAAGCCCAATCCACAGTGCTTTTATTGATTTTCATAACTTTAATTATTCCAACAACATTTTTACCTGGCTGCACACTTTGTGCTGCATTCTATTTTCTTATATCTACTTATGTAGCAATTCATACACATATTATTATATGCATTTACAATATTGTTCTTATAAAAGTATCTTTATAAATGATGACTCATGATTATAACTCAAAATATTTAGAGAGACAGTACTTTACAGTCTTGTTATAGAAACTAGATACAAAACAAAAAAATTGGGAGTAAAAAAAATATCTAGGAATTGAAAGGCTAAGTTAGATTTTTTAAGGGGTTGTCATGTGACAAGAGAGGCAGAGTCTAGAATTAAATTGGAGTTTTTAGAGAAATCCTTTTGAGACATTGTGCAGAACAATCACATTTTAGATTACTCCCCACCTTTAAGTTATTGAAAAGCTGCAGTAGAAAGATTCTAACAAAGAATTCCTCCTCTAAATAAAATGAAAATTGAAGACATACCCACTTTTAGAGCCAGTCTTCATGAAAAACATTATCTAATAAATGTAGAAATTTAAAGAATAAGATGTGTTTATCAACACATTTCCATCATCCAAATGTAAAAAAAAGGATTGACAGCTTTTGAGTTGTGTCTCTGTGTGATCAACAGCCAATAAGATGTATTGGCAACATGACACATGGTGCTCAATAACAATGTTGGATAGAGTAAGTTTTCAGTAACAAACCATTATTTGTTTACATAGCAATCACTAAATGGAACTAAATGAAGGTTTAAAACATGGTGTCATCGACAGGCAACAACATTGCATGCATTGAAGTTTTCATTCAAGATGACATATGGAGTAAACTCCATGATGTGGTTGTAGAACTCAAAGCAATTGAATAAAGAACAACAAACTTGATGCCATCTACTTCAATGAAATGCATCAGTCTTGATCATGACTATTTGCTGGTAATATTACACTTTAAGTCAAATCTTGTTCTGATTCATAAACTCTTCATTGCGGTCAAAAAATGTAGAACAGTTTGTAGGAATTAAGTCTTTTTGTATGTTAATCAGGAGGCACCACAGATTGAAACTGTAGACACTTTCATGATCCTATCAAAAATATATCAATAACACCGTGTATTCTACAGCTTACAGTTTCCCACATGTCTTCTAAATAGTAGTTCCCTTACACATCTCAATGTTTAGGCATGGATAACAGTCAGAACATATCCCTTTAGGACCAAACCACCTCACACATGCACAAAGGTTGGCAATGAGTAAGTCTATCCTTGAACACTTACCAAGGACTCAACTATCATAAAGTGGACATTCAACAACTTAACTTCTTTATAAGCCCTCTGAACCACCATAAGGAAAAAAAACCCTCTTGAATATTTCTGTAGATAAATTTTGCTCTATTTATTGATTCTATTATTGTTTCTTACCATTTCTTCCACATCTGTTATCCAACAGCCAGTAAGATATTCCGGGTTGAGTAAGTTGTTTCTCTTCTCTCTATGTCTTTCTCCCTTACCCTGGATTACCAGTAACATATACATAATATTTTATTTGTAAAATAATAAATACGTTGGATTAATAAATTCTTTACCTTCCTTTTATAATTCTATACTTCTATGAAAAAGGAGTCATTGTTTTATACATACACTTTTGGCAAGTATGATAATGGTTACTTATTACAGTTGATGATAATGACATCTGCATATGTTAAAATAATAAAATATAGAAGCTATAATATAAATTATGTCTGTTGGATAGATTTTTGAGAAACAAGTGCTAAAATAGCCTCTAGAATTTTCCCTTCAAAATTACGACTATATCTATCTTTTGCAATCTGTTCATATTT
Source organism: Doryteuthis pealeii (assembly GCA_023376005.1). Lineage (NCBI taxonomy): Eukaryota > Metazoa > Mollusca > Cephalopoda > Myopsida > Loliginidae > Doryteuthis > Doryteuthis pealeii. The sequence continues at coordinate 23,294,069 of CM042164.1, forward strand.
ATCTATCTATCTACAAATTATAACAAGAAGCATTTTATAATGATGATAAATATAAAACAATGAAAACAGTAAATATATATATATATATATATATATATATATATATATATATTCTACAATATAAATTAAGTATGTTGAGTAAATTTTAAAAAAAACAAAAACAGGTGCTAAAATAGCCTCCAGAATTCTTCCCAAAAGATTATTCCATAGAAATTCACAAATGGACACAGAGGTTGTCCATTTTCTATCTGCTTTAGGACTAATGCATTTTGTCACAAGATGAGAGGTAGGTGATGAATAAATGGAAACACACACACACACACTTTAATATATATATATATATATATATATATATATATATATATATATATATATACGGCATTATGTGTTTTATCTATCTAGATAACTCAGTCCATTTATATCTATATAACTATGTATCTATTCAAATTTATTTATCTATCAAAAATTTGATAAATGAGAGATGCTCTGAAAATAGATCCCCTATTTATTACCCTAGAAATGTTATTAATGCATTGGATCTTGAAACATTGATATTACAACTAAGAAGGGTTTACCTTTTAAAATGATTGTGAACTTTATTATTACATTTGCTCATGAAGCATTGATTTTGTAAATAAGTATTAAGTGTTTTTAAAATGGTTTTGAACTTAATCGCTCAGCAAAAAAAAATAATAAGACAAAAGAAGAGAAACAATTTTGATTTTAACTTAAATACAACAAATGTCTTTTTCATAGAAGTGTCTGTCATCACATAAGGAGTGCTAGGTCTATGGCCACCAAATTTTATTATTGTTACAGTAGATGTTTTTATCATATCCCATGGAGTGCTTTAAAATTAATGCCTCCCATTTATTTCCAGTAAAACTATGATAGATACAGGGACCAAAATAACTTATATGGATAGAGCTAGTTTTCAGCTATTAAAAACTTTTTTTCACATAATTACAATAATTGCCTTGTATTTTTACCAGCAAAGGGAAATGTTTGTATGCAAATCTTACCTTTAAAAAAGTTATCCAAATTTTATAGATTCTGTAACACCATAAAGCTGGGCCATTTTTATGAAAGGATTTTCACAGACTTAAAACCTGAGATTTTTAACAAAATAAAGAAACAAATTGCATGTGTTTGTCACATAAATAAGAAGAGAATAAGAAACACATTTAGGAAAATAAAACTGTCAAGTTTCATGGGAAAATAACATATAACAGAATAGAAGGCATAATTTCTTTTTTATTAAAAGAATAAAATTTGAAATATTTGGTTTAACTAAAAACAAAAACGGAGAAAATATAACTCCTACAGGTAGGAATCTAAAAGAAATTGAAAAAGTTTCAGAGAGAAAGCTGTATATACATACACATATTTGTATATATTTATACAAATGTGGGAATAAATACTTATAATATATTAGATATAGAAATATGAATGTTCTACAGTCATGACATGGTATATAATTGGACACACAAAAATCATACACACACACACACACACATATATATATAAATATTATATATGTATAGTATACCTACAATTTCCTAGTGCACAATATCTATATTTTTATAAACATTTGCAAATTTTATCAATATATATCTACTTATAATATTTCTTTAATTTTTATGAATTGCAATAATGCATATATTTATAACAAGTGTATGCACACACCTTATTATAACAAAATATATGGAGTAACAAGCACTTTAGACATTATATATAAACACATTATATATATATATATTATATATATAATATATGTGTTTATACATAACATAGATCGTTTATATATAATATATAGGTTATGTATAATATATATGTTTATATATATATAATATATAAAATATAATATATATAATATATGTGTTTATAATATATATAATATATGTGAGATCTAAACACTGTAGCAATGGCGAAATAAACATCACTCGTTTTATGAACTTGTGTTTTTTCAATTTTTCACTATATTAACATTGAATCCAAGATTCAGTAATAACACCAACTGATTGCACTAGGTGTATGCTCTGGATGAAGAAGCAGACAATATGACTTTAGTTTAAAGCTCCCAAAATGGTGGCAATGGTCACATGAGACAGTGGCCTAAGAGTAAAACGATTTTTAAAAAGATTATAGTTGGATTCTACCTGGGAGTCATGAGTTCAATCCCTATGCTTGGGTTCAGCAGAAAGAAAAGAGCTCTTATACTAGTGAAATAACTAAGAAGGGGAATTAACTGATAAATGAATAATATTGATGATCTGGAATCACCACACATATATATATATATATATATATATATATATATATAATTCTTTAATTTAATATTATCTGCTAAGTTTATGCCATATTGCAGGATTTAAGTGTTTTAGTGGCAGTAGCCAGGAATATTTCAGCAAAAGAGATTTTGTATGATGAACAGATGTAACACCAGAAGGAAATACTTTTGTTGGAGACTTTATTCAATTTGCACCTCTTTTTCTGCATTTAATTTACAGAATAAAGATTCCCTTTTCTTCCACTGAGCATACAACATTTCTTTTGAGTCTTCAATTCAGTTGGTAAAACATTAAAAAAAACGGAAAATCATTTTAAATAAAAGAATAACAAAATTCATAGGAAATTTTCATTATTCCTTTTTTTTTCAACTTAAAATGCAAAATATAAAATCAAAACTAAATTTTCTTATTTGGAAGGATTGGGGAAGTTCTCTACTTCAAGTATGAAAGTATAACCAAATACAAGAATATTCCATTGATTTGGATTTGTTATATTTTATATCAATGACAGATCTTGAATTCAGTTTAAAATTCAGACACACACATACACACACACACATGTATATTGGTTGTAATTCTTCTGCTAAAATCGGAACATATTTGCCTAAATTACTTCTTATCATAATTTTTACTGAATCCTCTTTCATTCACCCAGTTACTTTCATTATGTCGACATTTACATTGGCTACCACAGTAACCAGTCCCATCAGATACGCTGTATCTCTAGATAATAAATTATCTATGTATATCAAATGTGTATGACTTCTCTTTGTCACGTTGTTGCATAATGGGTGCGTCTTACCCGGGAACACCATATTTGTGGCCTTGTGCCAGACACGGAGAAACCTTGATAGGATGTAGCATGATTCTCAGATCTTACGGGAGTGGGCGAGCAAGAACAATATGAAATTCTAATTATCACCTTTGAGTCTATTCGTAGCCAGTAAGTCTGGGATTTTGTTATTAAAATTTAGTTTAATCGGTTTGTCAGAAGAAAGGATGGTTGACCCGTTGACCTCTTAAATGACACGTGTAATTTGGTAAAACAGTTAGAACGTTCGAAAGGTTCCAGAAGAAGATTTCTATATAATGAGGGAACCTTAGATTTTGTCAGTTTGGGTTCCGGGGACCGAGAGAGCAAGTTGCGCTACAGAATCTGCCGCGGAGTCAGGGTTGGCAGTTTGGGCGAGTTAGTCATAAGCGGGTGACTGAAAGGCGTGTGTTACAGAAATCGACTCTCTCTCTCTCACAATAACTTGCATTAAGAAAATAAATTGATGAAAAGCAGGAAGTACTGTCCTCATCTTTATTTTACAATGCCAAAGAAATCGTATGGGAAATCATGAATCAAAGCCATTAAACAAACAAACGTGAACAGATACTTGACTGATGCTAAGGAGATATATACTTGTCAACAAGTCAAATTGGCCGTAACGAAGAGCGCGCGGCCTGTGTAAGTTGATAATCGTTGATACTCATCTGCTCACTGACCAAAAAACTACTAGATTCTGTGAGTGGTGTAAACAAACCCAAGAAGTTTCCATACCTTATGAGAAAGACGATGGCCATATAATATATACGATTTAGTGCTGTGAAAGAAAAAGGCGCTACGTAACAACGTATTAACATTAAATTTTCCTTTACATGTCTTTTGTAAATACCATATACTGGTTTTAAGTTTGGTATTTTAGTTAATGTTCAAAATGTCTTAAAACTGATGATGTTGATATTTTAAAAACAATAGGAATCTCACCTAGCTCTAAGTTTACATGCCAAGGATTTATGAATTTTCCCCTGAATTCTTTTTTCTTGGAAATATGTATCCACTGGCCGCTTTCTTATTAATTAGTTTATTTTATCACAGTTTAAGCAGATTTTTTATTTTGCCGGGCAATTATCAAACTTGTGATTACACTTCCTGCATCTCAGGGTATTCCCTGGTTTTTGTGCATAATTTTTCCATCCTGGCTGTTTTGGGGTTTGTCTTTTGTTTTTAGTTACCACATCAATTAACTTCTACATTTCCTCCATTTGATGTTTCACTTCTTCATAGCTATGAGTTCTCTTGATTTTCTAAACTAAAGTCTTCTGTTATAGTTTACCTAATAAGTCCTTACTCCTTAGTCCAATAACTAAGCAGTCTTTTATATAGTCATTTTCTTAAGGAAATCAGTTTTCTCTCAATTCATACAATCCTCTAATCGTTCTCCATTCTTTAGAGTTTTCAGGAGAAATTTTTCACACTCGTGAATTATTTTTTATATGGAATATGTCTCAAATTTGTTTAAAATGACGTCAAAATTTTTTTCACCTTCCTTTTTCTTGAAGAATAGTGATTTATATATTTGTTCAGCTTCTGTTCCCATATAATATATCAATGTATTTACTTGGGTTTCAGCCAATTCATCACATAGTTTTGAAGCTATTCTGAAATGTTGGAATCTCTGGCGCCATATTAACCAGTTTCCAGCATCTGTGAATTCAAAGTTCTTAAGAGGTTGTAATCAAAACATGTTTACTTTTTGCTGGTTTAAGGTTCCTTTTGATATATTGGTATAATATTTTTTTAAATCCCACTTCTGACACCATGTTTCATACATGAGTGTAGCATTTATATGAGCAACATCATTTATCTCGGACTGCCATGACTGAATGCTTGGAATGATAACAAACATGTAGTAACAGTTTAACAACTTTATTAAAACTCCCTCATGAGGTGATCTCACATGGGAACTACCAACAAATAAGGGGCATAATCCTTAATCATTATTATTATCATCAGTAATTACTTACAGATGCAACATGCATCATTCGGTGTCATAAAGTGTCTTGGGAAGCTTTTTTAACCTATCATATCACTTCAACCAATCCAAATACCAAAAACATTAAGTACATTAACATCACCACTGAACAAACAGTTGATGATAAGCTGCTAAAAATTATCAACACTTTCCAAATTATTGACTATTTGTAAAGATTGCAATATCACTGATGCAATCGGCCATGGGGATCAAATGTGCTTCAAAGCATACAATCATTAATTTTACCTGGAACCTGGAATGTAATTTGTAATGATCAAAGATAAAAAAATCACATCAATATTGGTTGTGTCATACACTCTCAGTGCCAGATATCTTTATAAAGTCCTGACTGCATAAACTCCTTTCATATGTAATCTGTATGTGCAAACATCTGTCTAATTATTGGTGACAATTCAAGACCATTCTTGCTACAACTTCACTACCATACCATATGCACGAGACAATGCAATTGATACCGCCCACAAACTTTACTAATTTTTCTCCACTACTAAGCAATACTCTACATCCTATATCCAATTGCAATACACATTTTAATGGTGAAGCTAACTTCTCTAAATAATTGTCAATTACATAAGAACAACATTGTCCATGGTGACCCCAATTCTTTAGCAATATTTAGCTGCAGCATCAAACAATAAAGAACACTTTTTCCATGCTGTGTGAAGGCAGTCACCAAATCTGTCATCTTCATAAATGTCTTGATCAACATTGCTACTAGTTTAATTCCTTATGTCACCATTACTAAGATCGTAATTTAACATCATCATTACTAAACTTGTAATTGTCACCACAATATTAGTTTGTACAAATTACCCACACAAGAAATTACAAACGATTAACCTCGAGTGTAAAGTATGCAAATAAATGCCCTACAAGGCAAATCTACTCTCATATTGCTGCCATGGTTAACATGAAACCGACCACACATTTTAAATGAGTTTAAACCACCTTACATACAAGGAAAAACATGTTTTACTTTATTGGGCACAATCAATCATAGTCCACTCGTTACATCTATTCTGGATAGATAACTTCAAAGCAACCAAAACAAACGGCATGGTGATTCAGGTAAAAAAAAGAAAGAAAAAGAACGAAAGTGACTATATCCCTTTAAGTCTGTTGCCTTGTAGCACACCCAGATCCCTTAAAACACCAAATATTGTGACACCCATCAATGCTGTTGAATTTATTCCATTCTTTTCTGAGGAAAAATCAAACATCAGAGACTCCAATCCCCCATGAAATCCCAAAATTGACATCAATTCATTCCATGCCAAATCAAATAGTTGCAACAAATCCACCATAATCGAATATGCCTGTTTTGAAACATAACACAACGAAAAACCAGTGGACAACTCCGCTTACAATGCACGGATTTCACCATGAACTAACCAACTACATATATCAACTCTTTCATAAATCATATTGCGATCTAGTGGTGCTGTTACATCTTAAATAAAATTCAAATCTTGTAGAGTCACCAACAGACTGCTGTGCAGACAACAATTTTTGTCAGAAAATCCTTCTGAAATCCAATCAACAGATCTAATAATGATGCCTATAATGTTATATTCAGAAGTTCTTCTCATGGACTCCACAAATCTACCATAAGTAGAAGTTTTAATGATCACACAACTGGCTATATATCTCATTCGAACCATGCCACTATGCCTCATGCACAGAGAAACAGTCCACATAACAGAATACAATAAGCATGTATTTACCCAACCCATCCACCAGAAGCAGGTCAATTTTTAAATAGAGTACCGCTTTTTTCACTTCTGAGTCTTCCTTCTCCTTGACTAAGTGCAGTAACGAGTGTTGGCGTTTTGTGATATAAGGCGTGTGCTAAAAGCCCACTTCTACTTATAGACTCTGCGATAATGATGTGACCATACTCTTGACCAATCACTGGCAGTACTCTGCTGTTAATACAGTTCTTCAGCTGAGCATACTAGTCATAACTACTCAAAACTACTTTGAACCTTCGTGGGCAACAGAACATAGGATTATATCACTGAACCTTCATGGACGACGTAACATAGGATTATATCACTGGACCTTTGACACTACGTAGGATTCTATAACTTAGGACTTATTCACTTACCAAAGGATTCCATAGTTCAGGACTTACTTACTTTAAGTCCTTTTCAACTGGCCAAGGATGGCGTTCAGAAACTTAACAGGTTATGGGCCAAGGTACGCTCGGATCTTCTTCAATGGCGACGAGTTGAGCTACGAAATTTGGGAGACTAAGTTCCATGGGTATCTGAGAACCCTTCAGCTGCATGACATAATCAATGCACCATCTAACCAACCGACAAAATTTTAATAGACAAAAATGCAACAATATATGCAGAATTAATCCAGTGCCTGAATGACTGGAGTCTCTCACTCGTAATGCGTGAAGCGAGAGATGATGGCAGAAGGGCAATGGAGATATTAGGGACTCACTTCTTGTCGAAAGGCAAACCTAGAATTGTAGGGCTATATCGCCGACTAAGTTCGTTGAGTAGAACAGATTATGAATCAATTACTGATTACATAATCCAAACTGAGAGCATTGCAAGCTCATTAAGGGAGGCTGGGGAGATTGTTAGCAATGGCTTATTAATTGCCATGGTATTGAAGGGCTTGCCCTCAAATTTCAAACCCTTTGCAACAGTAATAACCCAAAGGGATAAGCCTATGACGTTCACGGAATTCAAAGTCAGTCTCCATAGTTATGAAGAAACAGAAAGTATGTACTCTGGGGATCTGAACATGGAACTAAAGACCCAATTTAAAAAGGGTAAAAACCCCCGCTATGAGGGCAGATCAACTAGATATACCAACTACCAGAATTATCAAGGCAGACCTTGGAAGGATAACAAGAAGTCGCCAATAAAAAAAATATTACATATTATATTTGTAATAAAAAGGGCCACATGTCCTACGACTGTAGATATAAGAAAAAGGACTTTTGTCAAAATGTTAAGTATTGTCCCCAAAGAAAAAAAACATTTTTTTTGCTGTAGGGTATGACTCTTTATCACATAAGGAACATTTGCTCGTTGATTGCAGGGCCACTCAACATGTGATCAACAATAAAACTAAATTTATCAGTTTGGACCCCAATCTTGAGCCTGAAAATCCCTTTGTGGAATTGACATGGAAGCAAATCCACTGGCTTAGTTCGAAAATGCGGGGACGCGTGTATATTTAAAAAATAGTAAGGGGCAAATTTGGGAATGCATTTTAAAAGGGGCATTGTATATCCCCACTTTTAAACAAAACATTTTTTCAGTCCGAGCAGCCACGGCTTCTGGGGCCCACATAAATTTTGGACACAAAACATCAAAGTTGATTGATCCAAATGGCACCATATTTAATATAAAAAGAATGGGCTGCTTGTATTATTTAAAAAATATTAATTCCGCTAACACTGCAAGATATGATATTAATACCTGGCATAGAATCTTAGGACACTGCAACATAAATGATATTAAAAAACTGCCAAAAGTAGTGAATGGAATGAAAATAAAATTTACCCCCTCATGTAAAACCAACTGTAATATTTGTATTCAGGGAAAAATGGTTGAAACTAAAAATAAAGTTTTAAAGAAACTGAGATATTGTCGCTAGTTCATTGCGACTTAGCTGGACCAATTCAGCCCCTTGGAAAATCCAATTTCAGGTATGTACTGAACTTTATTGACGATTTTTCTGGACTTATACTTTTTAGCCCATAAATCTGATACTCAGCTAGCAACCAAACAATACCTAGCAGACGTCAGTCCATATGGTAAAGTCAAGCGCATAGGAAGTGATAATGTAAGCGAATTCCTGTCAGAAAACTTTCAAAATTTATTAATTGAGAATAGGATTAAACATGAACTATCTACCCCCCACTCTCCACATCAGGTGGGCAAAGTTGAAAGAGCATGGCGTACCTTATTTTCAATGGCTAGATGTATGCTGATTGAGTCTAAATTACCAAAAAGTCTCTGGGTTTATGCAATACTTGCATCTGCCTATATAAGGAATCGTTGCTTTAATTCATATTTAGGGAAAACCCCTTTTGAAGTTTTTACCGGTTCAAGACCGAACCTAAGTCATATGCATATTTTTGGGACGACTTGTTTTTGCTATGTGCAAAATAAAAAGAAATTGGATCCCCGTGCCGAGGAGGGTATTTTTATCGGGTATGATAAACAAAGTCCAGCATATCTCATTTACTTCCCTGAAACAGGTGCTATTAAAAAACTCAGATGTGTCAAATTCACTGATTCCTATGCTAAAACCCCGAAATCAGATGAAATCGCTGACTTACTAGTCTTGCCAGCTTATCCCGACCATGTTTTTATGAGTAAACCGCCAACTGGTGAAACTCAACAATTATTAGAATCACGTTACCCAACACATGAAAGAAAAAAGCCAGACTTCTTTGTAACTGATAATTTCAAGGTAAAAAGTTTTGACTATTGTTACTTATTGTCTACCTTTCCCAGCAATTATGTTGAGGCAATGAAATCCCCAGATTCGCAACAATGGGCGCTCGCCATGCAAAATGAATATAAAACACTTCTTGAAAATGATACGTTTGAATTAAAACCTGCACCAAAAAATCAGCACATTGTCAGTAGTCGTTGGGTCTACAATTTGAAATATAATGAAAATGGCACCTGCAAATATAAAGCTAGGTTTGTCGCAAAAGGATTTTCACAGATTTATGGTGAAGATTACCTTGATATTTTCTCCAACGACTAACCTGACTTCCATACAAGTTTTAATTCAGTTGACAATCCAATATAACTTGTGAATCCACCATCTAGATGTCAAAAGTGCTTATTTAAATGCTCCATTAGACTTTGATATATACATATATCCCCCAGAAGGTTTTGAAAATGAAAACAAAAATTGTGTATGGAAACTTAAAAAGGCCCTATATGGTTTGAAACAAAGTGGGCGTTCATGGAATAACACTTTTCATAATTACATGGTTGACCAGGATTTTAAACCCTCTATTATAGATCCTTGTCTGTATACCAAGGAAATTAACAAAGAAATTGCAATATTTCTCTGAATGTTTGAGATGAGGCTTGAAGATTAGTATTATTAGTGTTATTCGGACTATTGTCCCCATCTTCATTGTTATTTGTACAACGTTTCGGCCGATATACCCTCCGGCCTTCTTCAGGTATTTCTTGTTGGACTCGGGAACCTTCTCAGACTCGGGAACCTTCTTTTTCAAACTCGGGAAGGTTCCCAAGTCCGAGAAGGTTCCCGAGTCCGACAAGAAATACCTGAAGAAGGCCAGAGGGTATATCGGCCGAAACGTTGTACAAATAACAATGAAGATGGGGACAATAGTCCGAATAACACTAATAATACTAAAGAAATAGCAGTAATTTTATTATTATGGGTGGACGATATTCTAATTGCTTCAAAAACAGAAGCTGATTTAATAAAAATTAAAAATAGTTTAAGTTTAAATTTTAAAATGACCGACCTGGGAAGGCTGTCTTGGTTTTTAGGGATACAATTTGAACATAGTGAAAATACTATTAGAATGAATCAATCTAGATATATTGAAAGATTGTTGGTCAAATTTAATATGACCGATTGTAAACCATGTCATACTCCATGGGAAATGGATATAAATAAACTGTTTGATAATGAAAATGAATTAATTGATAATAAGCTCTACCATAAAATTATATTATGATGGCTACTCAGCCAGATATATCGTGTATATATATATATATATATATATATATATATATATATTTGGATAAACCAACATCAATCCATTTAACAGGAGCGAAGCATGTTTTGCGATATTTGAAAGTCAGTCGCTAGTATTTAAAAAATCATCTGAACCCTTGAAATTACGGGGATTTTGTGATGCCGACTGGGCAGGTTCAAGTGACCAAAAAAGTATATCAGGATACTGTTTTAAATTATCGGACGAAAGCTCGATTATTTCTTGGAAATCTAAAAAACAACCAGTTGTCTCTTTGTCAACGTGTGAGGCCGAATTTGTTAGTCTCACCTCAGCTGAGCAAGAAGTCCTTTATTTACGGACATTACTGAAAAGAGTCATGGAACCAGGGGTCGTTAATAACCCTGTAACTATTTATTGTGATAATCAGTCGAGCATATTACTGGCAAAAAACCCTATAATACACCAGCGATCAAAACATATTGATATAAAATATTAATTTATAAGGGATGAAATTAAAAAGGGGTCTATACTCTTACAGTATATAGAATCGAAAAAGAACATTACAGATCTGTTCACAAAACCATTGAACAAGATAAAACTTAATACTTTTAAAAAAGATATCATGGTGGGCCAAAATTAAACATGATTTCGCCCTGTCGGCTTGGGCTGTAGAATAGGTCTACTGTATCTATGCATAGGGGTAAGACCCCTCCGAAAATGAATGTCCTGGACATGACATTAAACTTGTCCAACCAAATACTAATTCACTAACTTGTATTACATTGTATGTATTGTATTGTATTTTTCTAATTAACACAAAAAAAAAAAAATTTAAAAAAAGAAAAAGGGGACAATACTAATTTTGGCAGTAATGTTGGCAATCATTACGATTAGGTTAAAAGTTAGATTAGGAATAGCAAAATAATAACAATAATAAAAAATATTAACAAAATAGGATTAATAAAAATTATGATAAGAAGTAATAAAAAAAAAATACTATTACTATAAATTTTTCTGAATGAAATGATTGTAAATTTTAATATTCCTGAATGAAATGATTTAATATTTCTGAATGGAATTACCACCTTATATCAAAAAAGGGGGTGTGTTGGTGTTTTTGTGATATAAGGTGTGTGCTAAAAGCCCACTACTACTTATAGACTTGGCGATAATCATGTGACCATACTCTTGGCCAATCACTGGCAGTACTCTGCTGTTAATACAGTACTTAAGCTGAGCATACTAGTCATAACTACTCAAAACTACTTTGAACCTTTATGGACGACGTAACATAGGATTATATCACTGGACCTTTGACACTACGTAGGATTCTATAACTCAGGACTTATTCACTTACCAAAGGATTCCATAGTTCAGGACTTACTTACTTTAAGTCCTTTTCAACTGGCCAAGGATGGCGGTCAGAAACTTAACAACGAAGCTAAAGAACCCAGTCTGTTCTACTATTTACCTATAGAGGACTACAATAAGTAAGTTATTTGAACTTTTACCAAGAACTTCATTATCACAAAAATGGACATTCAACTGAGATAAACTTCAGTTGTTAAACCTTTACCCAATAAATTATCTTGTTTCCTTCCATATCCTTTTTATTAACACTGATTTGCCACCATTCCACTTTGCTAAATGAAAAGTAGAACAACTGTTGTCCTCTTCACGTCAGTTTCTCAACCTCTCTTCCCTTGCCATAACATACATATTCTAATATAGGTATTCAATAATCCTAACTACTACTATTCTACTACAAGTATTCACATTAGTATTTTAGCAGTTATTTCAATGTGGCCTTGTGAAAGAGATTCACTTTTAGTCAATTCAACCACTTCCCCATAACCAAATCTGTAGCTTGTCTCTTCTATTGCTACATTTAGAGAAGCATGTCATCTTCCCTTTTTTGACCTTCACCACACCAGGATCATATTCCATTCCAACAATTTCTTTACTACAACATCAGCACTTCCAATCTCCAGATAAATTTTAATGAATGAGAAGACTCACTCACTGCTATACATAAGAATGTGACTTCTTTCCTCAGCTCTCAACTGGAAACTGACATTGGATCTTGAGAAAAGTTTTAGTAAACAAGCCAAAACCTGGCCCATTTACAAAAACTTTTCTTGTTGCTCAGTGATACCTGTATCAGAAAAATAGGGTTTAAAAATTTTGCTTCAAGTTATCCTTACTATGCTTTTAACCTGGACAACTGGAAGACAATTGAAATTCCATGATCGTAAGATAAATTTATACAGATTAATCTGATAATGATAATGACTGACTGAAAATATCACTGAAACATTCAATTATAGATTTAATACTCTGCCTACAAAATCTTTATTATTAGCATCTAATGACCAATTAAATAATTATTGATCTTCAACATAAAAAACCTACAGTCATATTCTGTTAGAAAACACTCAAGGGGAAGTTCCAATTCCAGATGTTCTTTAAAAGAAGCTGTTTATATGGAACTTGCACTCGGATTGAAAATATGAGTGAGATTTCCAAGAGTTGGTGAACAAGGTTTTGACTGGAAACTTTTGGATTGGTTGTTATTAGGGTGTGGGGCTTATTTGAACATTTTGTTTTTCTGATCATTAAAGTTCTTTGGTTTTGGGTCAATTCAAGATATTTTAGATGTCTCATTTTCTTTTAATTCCATTTGAAGAGAAAACACTTTAATCTTTATATTTTGCCTCGATTGTTGGCTCAAGATTTTTGCATTCCTATTTGCCAATCATTGATTCATTCATTTGTGAATTCTATAGAATCAAATAAAACCAGGATCAACACATCTTGTGATTTTGCAAATGTATAAATGAATAAACAAAAAAAAATACAGAATAAACCTCTTGATCTTTGTTGTGAAAATTAAGTAAAGAGTGAAACATGGAAATTCACTTCTAAAGGCAAACAGAAAACTTTGGGTTAAATTGATTTTTTTCCTCTATTTTTTTTTTTCTTCATATAATTTTTTTTCTCTTTTTATTCTTTGCATAAATCTAATGTGATTTTATGCAAATGAAGAAATTAAAAGCTTCTAACAATCCTAGAGGAATTTTTAAATTTCAGAAAAATCTAACTTTCCATTTTCCAGATATTTTTGCATGCACACTTTTTAATTGCATTACTGGTGAAGGCATTTGACAACATCTGAAGGTTTGCTTTATAAAACTTTGTACCTACAAAATTATAGTATCAAAGTTAAATGAGTTTGTGAATTACTAGAATTAGATTATATGCAGGTACAATATAGATTTTTAGTTATGTTAGTCAACTGTATTCAGCCATTTTAATTATATATAATTATTTTCTTAAAGTGTATTAAAAACAGGACAAAAATCATCAACAAAAAGACAATAGTCTAGAAGATATAAGCATTGCTAAAGTGTATATTATTACCTGGTGGTTGTGAGTTCCATTCCTGAGTAAAGTAGTGCATGAAAATCACATCCTCAGATTCAGTGGAAGGGAATGTTGAAAATCTGACTATAATTGCAGTGAAGGAGAGGACACTGATCTGAGTACAGATTTTTTGAAAATCAGTTTAGAATAGGGTAAAGCACTTATCCCTATTAGTAAAATTAATAATTCATTTTTAATATATATATATATATATATATATATATATATATATATGATGAATGAGCTTTCATTGATTGTGTCACTGAAAAATTGTCCAACCAATCACAAAAACATAGAGAAAAATTTTACTAGGTAAATTCAATGTCTGAGGACTGGTCTGTTAAACTCAAGGCAAATAAAACGGACTTGGTATTCAAAATTAACTCAGGTTGTTAGTCCTTGGTCAGGAAAATGTTTGTCTATCATCGACTTGAGAACACACTAAAACACCATAGACAATGGAACCTCTGTACCAGTGCTCAGAAAGTGCACAGTCTTGATTTTGTTTCATACATGAGTGTAGCATTTATCTGAGTAACGTTGTTTATTATGACTGGATGCTCGTAGTGACAACAAACACATGAGGTAATCTCACACAGGAGCTACCAACAACAGCAACAAAACGGGCATAACCCTTAATCATTATAATCATCATCAGTAATTATTTACTGATGCAACAGACTTCACATGAAAGTATATATTCTAATGTCATGTTTATTGTAACTCATTCAAATGTCTCTCCTATACTCAGATTAAAAACAAGATCAAGTCTTAATCAGAGAAAGAGCCAATTTTCATCTCAGATTTTAAGACTGTTTTGGTGAAATAGGCACATTTAACCACATAACAGTGGATCCAAAAGTAAATCCAGTCATTAATCCCCCGTGAAGATTACCTTTTGCTCTTAAAAATAAACTCAACTATGAACTTCAACATATGACTCAATTGGGTAAAATAACTCCAGTAACTGAACCTATGGGTATTCTCTCTGATAGTTGAGGAGAAACCTAGCAATGCCCTTAGTGTTAGCCTTGACCCATGTAATCTAAACAAGGCCATTAAACGGAACACTACAAGTTACCCATGGCAACAGATATAATTTAGGAAATGTCAGGTGCAAAATTCTTCATAAAACTAGATGCTTCAAACACCTAGCAAGTGGATGAAGAAAGCTCCAAGCTTCTCACTTTTAATTCTCTTTGTGCACAATTCAGATTCATACACATTCCATATAGCGAGGAAAGTGTGTCATGTTCTCATTGCATCCATCATAGGATATATTAATTAGAGCAAGAACTCACCAAATGATGTGTAGGACAAATGAAGTCCTCCAGAGAATAAGAAAATCAGGATTGAAACTAAATCAATGAAAATGTCAATTCAACATTACAGAGCTAACATTTCTGAGGAGTTGAGAATAGAGGAAAGTGTATTCAAATCCTCCATTCCTCACATAGAGGAGTGGAACCAGACAACAACAACAAAATAAACATCATTATACATACACCAGAACCAAACAACAAGAATGAGTTTTTAAATATGATTACTTAGCTGGAAAGTATAAACACTTATATGTTGGGCATGTTCTTGTGTGCCATGGAATTCTGGGGACACAAAGCCTCACTGTTCTGTGGATAGTAGATGCAACTGGTTCTTCTCTCTTGGGTGTAGAAGGTTAAAAAAAAAGGACCTTTTACTTTGGTGCTTACATTTTATACTACTATTCACTAAGCCACCTTGTGCCTTCCGGTAGACATGGGAGTTAATTACCTCTTATATACTCTAACGTCAAATACAGGGAACTGTGGCAAGTAAGGAATGTAATCTCCACAACATACTTATAGAGTAATGAATAGTTGAGAAAAGATTTAAAAGTAAGTAATTTCAAGAAATATTATTTGTGTTTCTCATTATTTTTGTTCACTCATATATTGATGTTTCTATTTAAGAAGAAGCAGAGAATTATAATTAGTATTTCATCATTACCTCTATAATATCAAGAATTTGGATCTTTAAAAAATACATCTACAGCATATTGATCTCACAAAATTTTAATTGCAAATTGTCCTGTAAATTACGCTATTCATTAAGTTAGAGCATTCTAAGTGTATTGATCCAATAAAAATCTGGTTATGATATGCCATTTTTTCTAGGTTACAGTTATTTATATATATATACACATATACAAATACGAAAATAATGAGAATCTTCATCATATATATATTATATATATATATATATATATATATATATATATATATATGATAAAACAAGTAATTATAAGTAGGTCTATAAAAGTTAATTCCTTTTATCAAACAGTAATCAGAATCCTTGAGTCTTGCAGAGCTATTCTATTATTAATTTGAAATCTATATTAACCTGTACAGTCTAAATCCAATCAAATAAAATTATTGTTTCAAGTAAAGTTTATGCCCATCTTACGAGACATATAAAATATTTTAGATATAATTGAACCATCACCTAAGCAATTTTTTTAAAAATCCTTTATTAAATGTAAAAGTTAAATAAATTTCTACAATATGAAATCAGTGCACAGAATTCTTCCAATTTTTCTTTCTTCAATAAGTGCTGATAAATATTTTCATATTTCAAAATTTCTTTTTTTTCTCTTATGCCACCAAAACTGGTTAGTTTATTTCAGTCTGCAAATATAGTTGACCCATATTTCTCAAGAAACCCATTCTTAGCTGGACGTGCAGTAAGCTTGTATATATATTTATTCTGCAAACTATCAGTTGAAATGACTATTTCTTGCATGTTGGGAACAATATTATTGAATCCCTGGAGAGAACCTCCAAAGAGGCACCTCACAAGTCATAAGTCATGTTAGAAAACAAGCACAGTATTTTTAAACTCCGGAAATATCTATTGAACATAATAAATGACTTGCGCAAGTTACTGTGTTAGAGCCATGTTGTCCAGGAACATGTGATTCCTGCTTCTGATTTATTGCTTCTGTCTACTAAAGGGGGGGTAGGTGGTTGTATTTTAGCTTTATGCTGGGAGATGATATTGCCAAATGTTATTGGTATCGTCTCATGAAATTTTGATTCTAGAATTGGTGTCACTAAATATTTATATTCAGTTAGTTTCATGGATATTGCAGGTGGTAGACTGACAGAAAAAAAAAAAAAAGAAAAAAGGAACATGAAATGCTAAGCTTTTTGAATGTATATATTAGGGTTTTTTTCTTTGTTTTTTTGTGTTTTTTGTTGTTGTTTTTTTTTGTGTCAGAGACACAGAAAAAATTCTTCTTTATATCAGTCCAGTTAGACTTGATCAATTCTCTGAAAGTTATTGATGTATTTGGTCACCCAGAAAATAACTGAAAATAAAAGCCAGTATTTTATTAATGTGTAGTAACATGAATATTTATCATTTGTAAGTTTTTTATTGGAAAGTTAAGCATAGCTTTTCTATTCATTAAAATGTTGATCTTCTTGCAGTTTTACAGATAAACTTCTAAGTTTTCTTTGTAAATTTGAGCATTATTTTTCTATTCAGTAGCAATCTGATTTTTCTTGCAGTGTAAATCCATGTATTAGGAAACCCTCAACTTGAAAAGAAGAAAGAAAGGGAAATATCTATCATGATACCATATTATCACTCATAAATATGTATACCCCAACAAAAAAAAAAGTTATTATCAAGATACCAGGATTTAAATATTTCTAGTGGAACATTATCTAATCATTATCACAAAATATTTATTACCAAAATCTACAACATTGAAACACCATAACCATAAATATATACCAGTCCAAAAACAAGTACATCCCTTGTATATATTTACGCAATTCTATTTTTGATTTCAGAGGTGTGGCAATTTTATTTTTTGTTATAGAATTTTATCTATTGGTTACAGAGCTTCAGTGATGGATATTCTGAAAGTAAAATCTATAATTTGCATGGAAACTATAACAGATACATGAATTTGACTAACGTTGTTTTATAGAGCAAGTTTTGGAGATGTATTTTTGCCAGAACTTAACAAGAATAAGCTTGCGAAAGTCAGCAAAAAAGCTAACTTAACCCACATTGATGGAGAAGAAATAGCAAATTCTTTTCCACCAAGGAAATTGTTAGTAACAAAGATTCAATTTACTGAATGATTATTCTTTGCCAGGAAGCAAAACTGGTAATTACAATATTGATTTAATGTTTTTTTTCCCTTCAAGAGGTTAATACCAACAATTAGCAAATACTGCTAAACACTTAAGTTTGTAATCATAAAATTTTTCTCTGCCTTCCTCTGAGTGACTTAGATTCTCAATATAGCCAGTTGTAAGTGATGTTCTTGCACTAGACTTTTGTGTTATTATTATATGGTGCCGTTTTGACATCACAGTGACGATGGCCAGCCGGCTTTGTGGTGTCATCAAGCCCAGTTGTAATGACTTTGTCCTGCTTGTTGCACAACTGTTGTGCAATATATCAAGGTTCAGGTAAGATGCATCTTCCAAATAACGCACGATTGTTTGACGACTGGGGAGCTTTTTGAATATCATCACCACAGATCTCAAATTCTTTATCACTGTTGTCACTGCTATACAGTTTGTCATCTGAATCACAGGTTCAATGAATGATCTGCATCCATTCCTAACTTTCACATCTGGGAATACAAGAGAACTACCAGTGGCGGTATCGTCTTCTGTGATGAACAAAGTTTTCCATTCGTAAATAGAGTTCTTTTTGATGTGGGTTGTTCACTCTTCTGGAAATTGCATCTACTTTCACAGTTTTCATTCAAAACAGATACCAATGCATCTTTCATCATCAATTGATCCAGTTCTGACTGCTTTTTTTTTCCTCTGTTGTAAGATGGTTCTTCTTTGGAGAATATTTTCGGCTCTTCTTTCTCTTTTTTATCCTTATCCAATCTTTAGGAACTGTGTTGGTATAAACTGCTTTGTAACTCTGATTACAACAGATTTTTCATTCAAAGGTACACATTTTTGTCAATCCAGTCATGCCTTAGTTCATTTGCTACAATCTTACTAGCTTGTTCCCTACTTACTTGTTCCTCTTCTATTGTTGACACAAATGCAGCATTTGGCCAATAATCACAGTCCCACGAGATAATTTAGATGTAGGTTTGAATTCCTTAATATCTGTGTATGTAGAACCAAAAAGTTATTTTCTGCTTACATTTCTTGATTTTCTTTCTGCCATTTTAGACTTGTCTACTACTTTAGGGAACTCCTTCACATTGATTATATGAGGGGCCATGTTCTTTTTGGCTTCCTCATCCTTGAACAAATATAAAATGACAGACTGAAATGACTATTTGCAATTTACCATCTCTGGTACAGAAAAGCATAAAAATCTAGACATAATTGTATCATTTTCCCTTAATGCATAACAAAAGGATAAGAGTTTATTAAAATAAATGTATTTTCATATTCTGTGACCCAAAAAACCTATACTTTGATATATTACACCACCATAACTTATAAAATTGTTATTTTCTTAATATCAGAATCAAAATCAGCAGCAAAAATGGCCACAGAAAACACTCAGTACAAAAAAATCGACCTCCATTTGCCCCCTTCCTATTATCATATCAAAACAGGCTGTAATATTAGTGACAGCCTGTTTTGATATAATGAGTTCAGTAGTTATTTTCATAAATGTGGGTTTATAGAAATGGTAAAAAGCATACCATGGTCATCTGTTGACAGGTGATACTGTAAGCAAGGATATTCATATTTAAAAAGAATTTTAAAACTTACAATTAAAATTTCTCAATATTTTAAATATAGATATCTTCAGGCTGCAAGGAGCTTATTAACTGAAGGGCATGACAGTAAAATTCGGAGTGGAATTATGTATGATAGAAACAAAGAGAATTCAGAAAGAGATTCAGTTCAAGAGGCGGTTGTAAACCAGGGTAGTTGACAGATAATGACAACAGGTAATTAGTTAGAGCTTCGATGAAGGGAGTAAAATTCAGACTCCAGCTCATAATATATCTATCCATACTTGGATGGAACAAGAAGAAGGAATCAGACCCTTATGAAATGAAGCTTGTATTATAGATACATACACTAGTGAATAAGAAACCTGAAGGAAAGCATATGCATAATGTGTTCAGTTGATCTTATCAGCAAACCCAGTATTTAAATAAATAGCACCTCTAATAATAAAAAATAAAAATAACAGGTCCAAAACATAATGGGGAAAAAATTCTTCTTATTTGTATGGAACTTTACAATGGACAATTGACTCAACCAATTACCCAAGAAATAAACCAGAAAAAAAGCTGGAGGGCAAATGGTCAAAATGTAAACAAATAACAACACACACACACATGGAAAATGGTCTGTCTACCAACAGAAAATGAATGTATATTTATTTACTGTAATGATTCACAACATTAAAACACCCAGCCCACTGCTCTACATTGGAGTTTTATCTTGAATGAATGCCTTGCCTGCATATTTGAATTGCTCTATTGTGATCTTATCCACATTTATATTTGTTATAAAGCTGCATGCTTATATGCCATTTGCAGTGGATCAATAATGGAAAACACAAATGTGCATTTCTTTGAATGCATGCAAGAAAAAGTTTCATACTAATGGAAGATTAAATGAAACATTCCTTGACAGCATTAACAGAAACATATTCTTTATAAGAATCTTTCCCCACAGGATTCTAAGAGACATAGGGAAGCCTGTCATTGGTTCTTGAGAAAGCAGTCTTGCAATCTTTGAGAAATTGAAAATGATTCTTTGCCTTTGCTCTAGGATGTTCTGCTCCTCCAGAACAACCACTTCTAATTGGCCAACCAGTTCCAATTCTCCTGTGCCTCAGATGCCCATTGGTTACACACTCAAACCACAATATAGGGGCTTGGTTAATCTAGGATCTTCACCCACACCTTTGGGAGGATTCTTGAAAGAGCTGACTCTTCAATTTTAATAGCTTACTGTGTAATTTTTCCTTTGAATAAAAACATTCCTATTGGTAGAAATTAAATTCTAGAACAAAATTTTGTTAAAGAATTTTGACATTGCCAATGCCATATTGTTTTAAAATAACATTCTTGTTAGTTTATTTTGACAACACCAATGACATATTTTTCCAATAACATTTTTGTTAGTTGATGTTGACAATATATGCAGTCACCCTGATAATAAATTGAATGTTGAATTATTCTTATCTTTTCATGTTAAAGATATTTTCCTGATTTAAGAAAAATATCATTTCACTTTTAATCCCAGTCGAATATCTCCCATATTATCATAGAGATGGATTCATGCATTTTCTAAGAGAATTAGTGTGAATTGAAATGCAAACAACTTCATCTGCAAAGAAACATATTCTATTGACTTGTGTTCATAATGGCATCAATGCCTTCCATATATATGAAACCAAGAAGATCAAAACATTGTTTATTTCTCAATTCTATGAAAATTATTCTGTTAGAAGAAACACTTTACCTATTTCATATATATTAAGCATCAAGTTTGTCTGACTCAAAGTTTAAAGTGTTTTTAAGACCTTTATCTAAAGTGAATTTCTATCACTTATTCCATTTATATGCTCAGTGAATAAGCAGTAAAACAGTATTAATCAACTGGATGGCACAACTGCAAAGTCAATATTCATACTCTCATTTTAGTCTTCAGCACACACCTTGTTTCTGGATTTGTTTATTAAAAGAATGTTTTTTTACATATTGCAGTTACATATTGCATGTTGCAGTTTTTGTGATATAAGGTGAGCTGTAATCCACCACTTAAACTTATAGACTCAGCGAGGTCACATGGTTTAAACCCCAGCCAATCAACAGCCCAAATACGTGGTTAGTTAACTATTTAATCGCTGATATTGACAGCTGTTCATTTGCATGTTATTCGACATTGACACCAAGGAACAACCAAAGGATCATACCCAACACTAAGGGACACCAAGAAACAACCAAAGGATCATACTCAACACTAAGAGACACCAAGGAACAACCAAAGGATCATACCCAACACTGAGACACCAAGGAGCAACCAAAGGTTTCTTCACTAAGGATCACGCTCTGCTTAACACAAAGGATCTCCACTGGATAGTGCTCTTGCTTGAAGCCTAATGATGGCCACAAAAATCTAATAATATTTAAGCACTATTTTAAGGAACACTTTTTGCTGAGGAACTTATTTACAATTTATTTATGATTGAAATAATAAACTGTCATTTGTTTTTGCTATAAATAAAGAATGTTTCTTATTTTTATTTATGTAACATAACAGCCCTCACCACCCACAACAATCTGGACATCAGATGTGTTAAACATCAATGAATTGACAGGTGACAACTCCATCACTGTTGAAGTAAGCTTAGGAGTTGTGTGGACATGGTTCATTAGCTAGAGGTAGTCACATGGGAATCAAGAGATGAAAATTCTGTTTAGTTGAGGTCTTCAGAATGACACAAAAGTCATATATATTTTAAAGGTTTAATACTTAAAATGTCCTTTTAGAGGATTCAACAGAATTTTAGAAGATTGCAAAGAGTTATCTCCTCTTTATGAAAGATAATTGGAACCTCATTGAAAGGTTGGATTGATCAAATTAAAACTTAGAAACTAAATGCTTATTTGTCAATTTCTTTTATCTTCTGGTCAGGAATAACAATTGACAGCTTTTGAGTCCTGTCTGGGAACAAGTGCCAGCAAGATAGCCCACAATGTTACATTTATAGCAAATTCCTTTTCATAGTGCTGCTATATACAGTACACCTCTTACAATCATTTTATGAAAAGTTAATTGTATTTATATATTTCATTAATTATATAATAAAAACGGATCTTATTATTCATTACCAAACTTAACAGCACCAAAAACCAAAAATACGAATATGTAGCAGTCAAAAAAAAAAAAGAAAAAAAGAGCAACTTTTATATATATTTATACATTATTATAGTAAAACTATTTTTGTCATGAATGTGCTTATTTATAGATAATACACTCAGATAATCAAATATCAGTCATAATTTGATTTTCTCAGGATCTTTCTCTAGAGGGAATACAATCAATTTGAGATTTCAAATAAGAAAAAACACACTTGTATGAAAAAAGGGTTGGATTAAAAAAAGGGCAAATTAAATGCCTTTGATGACAACCATGAAAATAAAATCTTCAGAGCTATCATTACAAAAATACACTAAAAATAATAATTTGCTGAGCCTCTAAGAAAATATAAATAATTTTGAATTTGATTATTATTTAGAATATCAAAATTTGTTCTAGAAAAAGAAAATGTACTGACACAACAAATGCGAATTGTAATTGGAGTCAGCCATAATATGGCAATTCCTTTGTCATAAACTAAAAGTGGTGGGAGAGGCAAGCATTTAAGGGCTTACACACCTTCTGCTTTTGGTCCGCTACTCACACCACCGGTCAAAAATTAGAACTGCTATGTCACAGCTCATCACCCATTCCCTTTTAGGGACCTTTGAAAGTTTTTACAGTCAATGTTGCTCTCGGACACTGTCATACTAGTAATAAAAAGGTAACTGTCCAACTTGGTGGACATCTAAACTTCTTCTGTTGTCAAAAAAAAAAAAGTTAGAAGCTGCCGAGGAAAATTCACAACAATGAAAATATTAAAAGACAGTGGTTGGTGTGACAACTCACAAGAGGATTAGGATCAAAAATAATTTCTCCTCCCTCACAGAAGGGGATGAAGTCATGACCCTAAGAAATTCTACAAGAAATTTCAATAACAAACTTCAAAGAAACAACAAAAAGGAAAAACCCAAAGAAATCAACTCAATTCTGAAACAATTCCTTTTCGACTCAAGATTCAAACAGACAACAACTCTATTACAACGCTAAATAATAGTTAACATTATTAATTGGACTGTGAGTTAAGTTCCTGCAAATCAAACAAAATTTGCAACACATATTTCTCTCAGACGTATATTTCTCTTTATTGTCTTTTTGTATTAAATTTGTTATATATGTATACCTTTTATTCTGTTTTATCTTTTCATCCAGAATCCAAACTAGAAAGCTGCCATAACTTATCTCGAAAATTTACCCACTAAAGCCCCCTTAAAATATTTCCCGATATACATGAAATACAGTATTTTACTCATATATTGAAATTTGGATTGATTTCCCCAATATATTAAGAAATTGGTGATTTACTTATATATTGAAATTTGAAATCTACCCCCATGTGTAAAAATTAATCTCTTCCTATTTTTAATTTTCATAAGAAATCAACATGACTTTACACTACAAAGAACAATTATTATTATGGAATGCCAAAGCACCGAAGATCATTCTTGCAAACATCCTTGAAACGCAGCTGGGGGCAACCAATCTGTCTCTTACCAGACGAAAGCTCTGCATAGAGAATGTTCTTCGGGATTTGTCCATAATCCATCCGTAGACATGACCCAGTCATTGGAGATGACACTGTCTCAATATACATCATTGTTTATCATATACACAACAAAACATGTGGCTCCTTGATGAATATGACACTTTACTGCATCCATAGATGAGGCTCTTGTTTCTGGCTCTTAAAACATTGACATTGCAACTAAATATGAAGTGTTTGTAGTACAACTATCTACAAACACCTTCCCAAAGATGGATCATTTTCATTGGAGCCTTGCACTAATATGTATCTGACATTGTGAGCAAAGTCAGAATGGAAGTCAGGCTTTGAACAGAACACAGTAAAAGCGAAATATACCATCATGGCTGCCCAGGTAACTTTTGACCACATGCGAATGAAGTAGGACAATCCCAAAGGAGCAGAAGCAATGAATTTGTTTTATCAGCAGTGTGAAATAGTATTTAGACAGAGGAAAATAAACGACCAGCAGGACCAGTGAAATTGAAATCCTACAATGCGCATGAGGTTGGCATTTTAAAATTCAATAATTGGTGTTTATTTGACACATATAATGCACGGTCTCAGGTAATATGGTTGAAATTTGGTGAATATGGACGTTCGAGCTAAAACTTCAGAGTAGCTCACTTAGCACTGAGAAACATGAAACAGAAAATAGATGCTAGCTCAAACAAACTCAAAACCTTTGGTGAATTTTTAGGCTTCATTTACAAACTGCAGATAATAGCAGGGACGAAGTACCCAGAGGCTTCATTTACAAACTGCAGATAATAGCAGGGACGAAGTACCCAGAGGCTTCATTTACAAACTGCAGATAATAGCAGGGACGAAGTACCCAGAGGTAAAATCATATCTGCTAGCACAAGACAAAATCATGATGTTAGAAAAAGCCATGTAAATAGCAAAAAGTCATGAGGCATCAGTGAAGCACACAAAGCAGTTACGGCTCATACAAAATGCCACTGCTATTATTTACTACTTTTGTAGATTCAGTACAGAGAGCCATGCAGTGTATGAAAGGTAGGGGAAGCGATAGAGCCAGTGATAAATGTCCAGCCATTGGCATTGAGTGCAGAATTTGCGGGAAACACAACCTTTGGACTAGAAGTTGCAATGCAAAAAGGAGAGATGACAGGAAACCTAGCTTCTGGCCACAACAAAATAGAACAAAAAGATATCCTCAAGGAAGATAAAACAAAGAAATCTACACTATAGGAAATAACAGTGATACACATGATGAGAGTATAGACACATTAGGGTTCCAACCATACAGAAGTCACTGCAAAAATCCCTGACAATGAACACCAACCAACAAGACTCTCAGTTAAAATGAACACTGGAGCAGAAGAAAATATCCTGTCACTCAGGATATTCAAACATACCAAGAGCAACCAAGAAAGTAAATAAATCAACTGATTACAACAGAAACACCATCCAGCACATCAGTATGCTTTAATTTAATTTGCAGATACAACCGAGGACCAAGGAAATGATTTTTATTTTCAATAACAAAGGTCCAATCATTCTAGGGTTACCAACTAGCCACAAACCTGGGGATGATACTGCATGATAACAGAATCTGAAACCCAACAAGGAAACAAAGGACCTGATACACGCATACCCAGTACAGTTTGACCATATTAGCTGTTTCCCAGGTAGTCATAGACCTTTTATACAAGTACCATAAAAAAATCAAATCTCAAGGACACGGTCAAGTCAGAGCCGATAGAATCACCAAGAAATTTGAGGAACCAACAGCCTTACATATAGTAGAAAAGGCAAACTGGGACTATGGCTGAAGCCAAGAGATCTGAACAGAGTAATTAAATGATGCCACCACAGAACACCTCCCCTGGAAGAGATCACACACATGTTAGCAGGAGGGGAATTCTTCAGAAAAATGGATGCAAAGGCCTCATTTTCAACAGCCCCAAATGCAGCATAAAAGCAAAGTTGATAAAATATTTGGTTCAGTGTATGATGAAAAAGGAATGCACTCTGACCCAAAGAAAGTAGAGGATATCCAAGCTCTAACTCCCCACCCCAGGAACATTGTGGAACTCAACACATACTGGGGATGATTGCCTACATGGCCTCATTCATTAAACAAAAGCTACCTCAACCGAATGCATTCTTACAGGACCTTTTAAAAAGTACAGGGTGTTCGTATGGACAAAAAGCCATGAAAAGTTTTCCAGCAAATCAAAGATCTCATAAGTAAGGAAAGCACATTAGCATATTTTGACCTGATCAGGGCAAGTCACAAATAGATGAATCTGGCAACCTAACTTGTACAAGATAGCAAGGTGCTTGTGTTTGCATCCAAATCCTTAACACCACCTGAATTGAGATTTGCAAATATCAATATGTTTGCGGTAGTATTTGGATGTAAAAGGTTCCATACCTACATATATGGAAAATCTTTCACCATGAAGACAGACTAGCTCTTTGAAATGATATGCCAAATAAACCTGTCATCAGCATGAAACAAACTCAAAAGGATGCTGATGGAGATACAAGATTATGATATCACAATAAACTATGGTCCTGGAAAGACATGTTAATAGCAGATGGACTGTCAAGGCAACTAAATAACAAACAACAACAACCCAGTAGAATTGTTTGGGCAGTTCAGCACCGGAAAAGTGACCAAAATAAAAAAAGACCAGAAATTACCCTGACATAGCCTAAAAAGAGCAAATATTTGCTGGTCAGTTCGAAAGGCCAAAATACACTTTGACACCCCTCCAACAATACTGGTCATTCAAAGACAAGATCTGAATAGAAGATTCATTCAAACTTAAATGGGGAAGGATATTAATGCGCACCAGAATAAGGTAGAAGAAATACAAAAAAGATATGACCTGAGGACACGTGACCAATCAACGTTCTACGATGGCAAAAATGTTATTTGTACAAAACCAGCAGACAGGAACATGGGAGGAAACAGTGGTGACTGAAAAAATATACAGAGCCAAGATCTAAAATCATCACCGAAATAAGATGAAACAGGCGCCACCTCCAGAGCCTCCCAACAAATAAGAAGAGAAAGGGCAGGAAAAAGTCCACTCCAAGAAACCACACAAGGAAAGGACATCAGGAAAGTGCATAAAAATACCAGCTTGATATGCAGACTTTGTGCTAAATGGCAAAAATGCCAATCTGAGAGCCAACCCAAATATAAAACCTACAGACACACACACACACACACACATACGTTGTTGTAGTTGGTAACGTTTACAGAATTTAAACTTGTCCATGCCTTGAAATATTTTGTATCAGTTGATGTGCTGTTTTTGTTATTTGGCCCTTGTAATGGTGCATCTCTTACAACTGAATCAGTACACAGGAATTGAAGACACAACTTTCTGGTAAAAATAGTTGAAGCTCTTAGCCAATTCCTTTATCCTATCACCCATTTAATGATGGAATAATTCAGAGACCATTTTAAGAGCATTAAACTGAATGTCATTTTTATCTGATAACCAAAGCAACTATGCTTTTTTGCCTTGTACCCCCAAGGTTTGCAGAAGGAAATTAGTACAGTCTACAGTTGTGGATTAAATAAAGGCTTTAATTAAATTCTCTGAAGATTACCAACAACAACAAAAGAGACATGCTTAGTTTAATGGTTATTACCTTAGGTAATAGAATCCACCATCTAAGTTCAAATTCTGGACAAGGCTGTTTGCATGCCCTTGAGAAAGGCATGGATTCATCTGTTCTCCCCCCAGCTATGGGTAAATAGTAGTATAGACTGGATTCTTTAGCTTTGGTTAGCCAACTAGTCTATAAGGAGGTAAATTGACCTTGTATCACATTCTGTCTCAGGAGAAGTAGTTGGGTAAATACAAATAATAGATGCCTGAAGAAAGTCAGCAGTCAAAATATTGCAATAGAGATATAAGCTGTGTACAATGTTCTTAGAAATATAAGTGGTATAAATAACCGTTTGACAACAAGCATTAGTTGTTGGCAACCACGTTTCTTTGTTGAACAAGAGCCTTACTGATTCTACATATTTATAAAGCACAAGGGGGATAACTCCAACATCTTCCTAACTCACATGCAGGCAAGACCCAATGAGGAGTGGACAGCTTTTTAAGGCCCACACTGTTATATGGGTATAACCTGGACAGAGCCAGAGGAATTTTTGATGGCAGTAATCACCATAGAGCTACACCAATGTTTATCCTTGGGGGTTGAACCTTCCTTGAGGTGGATGTGAGCTGGAGGACCAGACATAACAAGATATTTCCTGCAAGTTGTTGAAAACCATTGTAGCAAATTGGTCTAACAACCAACCTTTAAGCTTATCTGTTTTCACTGATTGTTGGAAAAGTAAGGGTTTTAAGATAATTAGATTGGGAGCTTTTACTTGGCTCAGGTTTAAATTCACGGGTTAGGGGATTTAGGATTAGGTTGTGTGATGCTACAGATCTGGGAGTAAAGTGTCAAATGCCATGGGATTAATTTCAGGGGTGAGTGACACTGTCATAGATTTGGGAAAGCATCAGGGTAGTATATCTACATCAATGCTGGCTGTCTTGCTGAGGTATACTACTTTTATTTTTATATATTTATAAAGTACGTGTTTTGAGGTCATTCACCTTATTGTGAATATGTATATATGAAAGGCAGCCAACATACTGAGGAGAATTCTCCTTACTGCATGCAACTTTTTTGTTGAGGAGACCAACATTCTTTCTGAGAGTACAATGTGCTGTAGGTTTTTTACCCACTAAGGCATATGATTGCATCACTATCAGGGTAGATCCTAAGCCTAGTAGCATAGGTGGTGGGGATGTCCTTGGCTTGGCTAGGTCCAGGCACGAGGAAAATGGGATTAATGTTGCTTCCCTATTTTTTGCAGCCATTGTTAGCATGTACCCTATGCTGTGCACATTTGTTACAGGTCTACCATGCTGATTGCTACCAGGGTTGGGGTTGTGTTCTAGTTAAGTTATTTTCATGGTTTCAGCTAGTGTTTGAATAGACTAAATTTTGGGTTGGTTTTTATCAGCAATAAACTGAAATCTGAAGTTGTACCATGTTCGATAAAGCCTGATTATTTTGGTATCTCATGGCCATCTCAAATGCTTCTGCAGGGTCTTAAGTGACCCTGTTTAGCCAATACATCTGCTTGTAATAAATTGATCCTTAATATATATGCCAGATAAATCGTGATCACAGTTGGAACATATGAAATAAGAATCCTTTGCTCCTGACTTTAGATGAATCAAATAGTTTTAAACAGACTTATGTCACTCTGTAAAATAAACAAAAATGAAATTCTATGCACAATGGAATTCTCTATGACCAACATTTCAAGCATGTCAAGTGGCTAAACTCTCATACGCATTTTTACCATTGATGGACAAATGCTTGCAAAATATAAAATTTTTAAAAGGTTCAAATTTTACACAGCAGTGATAACAACCTTATTATTCTCAGGGCCCTTTGGAAAGGCATGAATCCAAATATTCTCTCCAGCTATGGGTTAAATAATAGGGCAGACTGGGCTCTTTAACTTTGGTATCACAACCGGTCTAGAAGAAGGAAAACTCTGAATTTGAACCTGTTAAACTCTGCTAAAAATTAACCTTTTGATCATGCAGAGGAGTTAGGTAAATACAAACATCTTTCATCAGCCTTATTCATGGAGATGAGCTGATCTAAGAGAGCTCTTCATTTAATGGGTTGATAGCATTTTTTAATGTGGATTGTCCCTCACACGACTGAAACACATTATCCACTGCTTAACTGTACTTTTATCTACTATTTGGTGTTCTGTAAATATTCAATAAGCTTTGAAGAATGTCAATAAGTGCAATTTATTTCACATGAAGGAATTCAGTAAGAAACCTCTGCTTTCATGTCATACACTATTTTACCAATCAGCCACAAGGTAAAACAAATATGAATTATTGATGGAAATGTTTAATATCTACTGCCATAGCACCAACATCCACCTTTGAGATTGTGGGACAACATACTAGTATGCTATTCATTTATAAGTAGCATTACTTTTAGAGTGACCCACTTATGAACACAGTAGAAAGGATCTTGTTCATATTTCACAAAAATGCATAGCTAATGATAGTGACTGTATGGGAAAATAGCACTTTTAGCCGTAACTGAAAAGTTCCTCTATCTAATGGTCTATAAAATTTCAGATGGCTAAACAAAATGAACAGATACGATTATATAGATAGGATTTGACTGAGAACAGACTTGTCATTCAAGAAATGGAATAAGTTTTGCAAGTTGCTATTATAATCAAAAAATTTTTCCTTTTTATAAAAAGGAAAAATTTTTCCTTTTTATAAAAAGGAAAAATCTTGATAAGTAGGTTTCATATTATCAAACCTATTAAATATATTATTATTTTCCAGGTAACATCATATATAGATATACTTTACTTATCTTATAAATTAATTATATACTTTTCCAAATTTCTAAAGCTCATTTATTCCCTCTTAAAGGAATACAACAAAATGTTATGCATAACTAATTAAATTCTACCTAAGAAAAAAAAAATGGTGAAAAAAAATAAGTAACTCAAAAAACATTAAACACTTCAACTAATAAAATCAACACAAAGAAATTCTTAAAAATAAAACTAAATTCCTACATAAAATAATAATGTTAATAAAGTTAAATGAAATTATAGAATATTTTTTTTCTTTTATGTAACTTTTTGACCATAGTATTATACAATGGGTACTCTGAAAGTAAAATCTATAATTTCCAGATACATGAATTTGAGTAACATTAATTGATAAAGCAAGTTTTCAGCTATAAAACACTGTTTTTCCACAAAGTCACCACCATTGGCTATGTATTTTTGCAGGTAATGAATGTAACCTTTATGCTGTACTTGTAAAAATCTGTATGAAAGGAGGCATCACTTTTGGAGCAAGCCTCTTGCATGGCATGTAAGTAAAGTCAGTGGAGTTCTATCAGCCAGATAGTGAGGTGTGACCTGATTCAGGGTTTGAAATTAGAAAAAGAAAGAAAGAAAAAAAAAACGGAAATGTAAAATCGCTGAGTGGCTTGAGTCGGAGTAAGGTCAAAACAGATGGTAGCAATGATAAGACTACACAAAGCGATTTGGAAATGTCCGTATCGAAAGTAAAATCTCAAATGGATCAGAAGACCTCCCAGAAGTCCACTTGAATCGGCTGCGATTGAGACAGTCTTTTTGATGTGACCAGACGAATGGCGCCGAGTCGCACAGAGAGAAAAGATAATCCGGAAGTCGGTTGACCATGATTATTTTGGGCCCTTGAAGAAAGATTTTTACTATTTTCCTTTTTCCACTTAAGAAAAAGATAACTTCTTTGTTTTATGGATGACCGAAAGAATGAGAAGATTTTTCTTAGATAAAAATCAAGCGAGGTGTTTTCCGGTAAATTCTTTGTCAAAAAACCACTCAAGTAACTGGAAGAGATAACACTTAGATTGGTGAGCGGAAGTGAATTCGATTGGCTGATTAGAACTAAAGGAGGGTGGTACTTTTCCAGAGTAGGAGGTCCAGAGAGAGTTACTAATATCTTCATGCCGGCCGGAAATAAAAATGTTCCAGGTTGGGAAGCTATTTCTGGATAGAGCAGATGCAGCTGAGAAGCTAGATGAAGATGAGACGAAGTCAAGCGTGCTCGGAGATTAGCTTACGGGGCTAGTAGAGAAGATTAACGCAAATACCGAGAGCTGATAGAAACTGACTTCAGCTAAGACCATTGAAAAACTTAGTCAACTTTACAAACTTTTTTGAAAAATATCTTTGCAGAGCTCTGGTTGTATTCTGATCAGAAGTTATTAATTTGAGGTCCATCACTCCCACAGCTTTGAGTAAGAATTGTTTGTATTCTTTTATTTGAATATAAATGTTATTGAGTTTTTTAAAAAAGAAAAAGAGTTGTTTTTTATGTGACCACAAGGCCGCCGTTAACCTTGGAAATCGGTTTCTATAGCGGATTTCTAGTCGTTTGAGTTTGAGAAAATCCGATCTTGACGGCCAATTTCGGAAATTCCATGAGCCCTTTAGCTCAGTAGCAACCGACGGGTTATAGAGGGAGTATATCCCCTTTTCTCTAGCATTAGACCAGGGAAATGGTCTTTGCATCTGAGCTAGAGCACCACACCTACCATCAGCTCCTCACTTTACTGCACAGATCCAAACTGTGCTACTCAGGCACTAATTTGGCAAATTAGGGCTGGTATCAAAGACGGTACATTGTGGTTCCTAGGCAGATGATCAACCGAGTTAAACCGGCTATTGTTATAAAAAATTTAACATGAGACAGAAAAAACTATAAAACCAGAAAGCTTGTTTTGACACATCAGTTTGAAAAAACAACAATTTGAAAAAACTTAAATTTGATTCTCTTTTGAATTAAGAATGACTGGTGATAGATAATCAATCTCCATTAAACAATATGAAGTGGTCAACAAAAAATCTTCAAATAATCTCTCATCAAGTATCAAGAATATTAATCCACTGGAAAATCTTCAGAGAATCCTCTCAAGAGATATAGTCTTAACCATATTATTAAAGAAAGACTAATTATTTCTATAGCAGATAGTAAATTTACCAGAACAATGAGTACAAGAGAGAATATCTTAAATTATTAATAAGAAAGAAAGACAAAATTGGGGTTATTTAACACCCAATTTTGCCAACTGGGATTTTATTGTACAGTAACTACAACTCTTAACATACCTTTTTCTTTTTCTCTGATAATGAATTTCCCATGATGCATATAAAGCCTTCTATAATTTAATTCCAATTTTTGTACTATTTTCAGTTTCAGGTTATTTGTTTATTGAAAGTGTCTGCTAAGTGTTGGCCTCAGAATCTGTTAACTTTCTTGTATTGTTTCTGATCATATTCCAAATACATAATGGCATTTTTGGTGGAGTGCCTTAAAGAAAAACACAAGTGAATCCATTATAGATAGAATTGAAGAGCATTTGGCAAGTACTAAAACAAGAATATAAGAACTGCTATTGTTTTCTTTATTCTGCAAATTTTCTAACACACAGATAAATCTTTCTGGAAGTTCCCATATATATATATATATATATATATATATATATATATATATATATATATACTAGTAGTGGCTACCCGGGCTTCGCTGGGTAGAGGGGAAAAAAACATGGTTTAATAATCGTGTGCAGATCTATTACTACTGAATAGCGAGTTCGATCCTTGCAGGATGACTCATAAAAATCACCACGTAAAAAAGATCTTATTTTAATCCAGCCTGGTGGGAAGTCAAGGAATTTTTTTTTTCGTCAGAGTTGAGGGAATGACATAACATAATGATATAGTAAGAAATTTTAATTCAATGATTAGCTATATTTTTTAAATAAAATATAAATGACGTGATTTGCCAAATTTCAAATTAATATTTCAAAGCAAAAAAAAAAAAAATTGAATAAAGTAATTAAATTAAATGTAAAACGATAAATAATCTTTAAAAAAATAACATTATTAATTCAAAGCATAGCCGATTGAATATCAAATTATTAGAGTATACTATAAATTTGATACCAATTTGATAAAAATAATATACTATACTAAGTATAGTATATTATTTTTTAAATCGAAAAGAGCACTGACTTGAAAACATTACGAAAAGAAAAGAAAACTAAATGCAAAAAAAAAAAAAGAAACATATTTTCTTAAATAGAATTTTTAATGTGCTTAAAAGTTAAATATCAAATAACAGTTCAGATTTTGGTACAAATACAGAATAACGTGCAATAGATAATATCATTAGAATCGTATTTTATGAATAAATAACATTAGATTACAAAAACTCCCGAAATAAAAATTGTATAATGAAAAAAAATGGAAAAAGTATTAAAATATTTACTACAACTTTGAATCAGTAAAAATGTAGATTTAATATGAAAAAAATGAAAAGAAAAAAATGATCAAGCTTCTGTTATTCATTTCATTTGTTTTGTCTGGTGATATTTAATGTGTATATATATATTTACTTTGTTGTTAATTGTTTTATTTTCGAAGTTTCCTCAGGACATACAAATTCACACAACTGCCCTTTATATATGTATAGATAGATAGATAGATAGATACACAGAGTGTCAAAAAATATTGACATCATTTCACTGGCCAATAATTTTGGCAATTACAAGTTATTACAGTTCTGAGTACTGAAACATTTTTCTTTTCATTTTTACATTAAAATCTGCAATCTATTTTATGTATAAAAATGAAGAAAAAAAACTTAGTACATCTCTTTTGTTGGTTGAAAAATTGCAATGGGCACACCATTTGTTTCATAAATCAGTAAATAGTAAAAATTTCTGACTACATAACCAACAAAATAATAATAATTAATAATACTCAATAAAAGAATTACCAAAATTATTGACTTGTGAAATGTCAAATTATTTGGGACACCCAATATATATATATATATATATATATATATATATATATATATATATATATAAGAATAATAAATAAAAGGCTTAATTAATATCAGTCAAAATGTTAACAGTTAAGAATTCATTTCAACAAAAGATACTTATTTTTGAGAATCCTCAGACCATGTACAATAATAAATGCAATATTTTGCCAAAGCAGGATAAATCTGTTAGTAGTTTGAATCATTGTTTATGTCTATTAGGTTTATGATGCTTATATTTAGGGTTGGGCTATACACCATTTACATTCCCCTGTATTTGAGTTTCAGTAAATAAAAGGGATTTTTTGGAAAAAAAGCAAAATACTTTTTTTTTTAGAATTTTTTTCTATAAACATCCACTCTGCATTGCTTGAATTTGGTTTATAGCAAACATCTAATTAATATGGCAAAAAATATTTGTTTGAAGCTGCAAATCAGTTCTCCAGAATTCAACAAAGATTTGTCATCAAATGTTTAAAAGCTGAAAAGTACAAACTATGTGAAATTTACAGAAAAATCTGTGATAGCACTGACTCTCCAATAAAAGATTTCTGAGTACAGTTTTCTGGTACACAACAGGATATATCCCTATTGATTTCCTTGAAAAAGGTGCAATTGTATACAGTGCTTCCTATTTCCAAATCCTTAGGCAATATTCACCTTATTTATTTATTCATGCTTAAAAAAAAACAATACAAAGTAATTAATGTTTTTATAACACAAATCTGCAAAGCATACGCAAATCCCTTACGACTACATATATATCTATATATATAAAAGGAAGTTTGGTATATACATGTCGACATATAACTCCAAAACGGGAGGTCCCAGATTCGAAATCTTGCATACACCTTGATATCCTTCTAACTAAGAAACACACCAAATTTGGTTATTGATTTTTACTGATTAAGGGATATAATTAATTAATTAAACCAAAATCACCCAATTTGCAGACCTGTCCATATACTAGCTCCTGCTCAAAATAAAATATTGTTCACTGCCTGCTTTTTGTTATAGTAATACCAGCAGTGAAATTTAATGTTAGTGAATAAATTTTGTAGTCTAAGCCATTCAGCTCGGAATTTATCGCCTATTTAAGGTCCAAACTTTAAAATATTTATATAGTTGGAAAGAAAAGAAAATAATTTTTCTAAATATGTAATTTGTATGTGTTTTTACTAACTTTAAATATTATCTCTCTTTGACAATTATACATTTAAATGTATGGGTGGCTGTATTCGACATAATTGTTTTCTTGTGCATATTCAATAACCGATTATTGGTTTTCAACGATTTTTGAAAGAAATTTTTTGTGGTAGTTTCAGAATAAAACGGAATATATATATATATATATATATATATATATATATATATATATATAGTGTAACTGAAGCAAAGACAATAAGTACTTTACTATTAAAATTTCACAGTGAAATTGATTTTAGAATAAAATATGCTAGTAGAATTTGCGCCCGTTCAAATTCTAAATCGAAAAAGAAATGAAATGTATGAAAATTTTAATTACTACTAAAATTTACTACTGAACTTTATTATTAAAATTTCACAGTGAAAGTAACTTATTGCCAATTATGCCTGCGGTTTAGGTAAATTATAAAATCGAAAACTAAATAACTAAACTAAAAATATTTTTTCTAAGAGAAAAACTGATAGAATAATAAAGAGTTACTTACTTTTATTTTTTACACTTAAAAAAAAAACAATATCGTAGACGGGGACATGTCTCATCTGTACTTCCAAGGTAAAAAAACAAATATGTCAGTTTTGCTCTTCCGTATATTCTAAGAATCATACATTACTATTCAACAATAAAAATTACAAATTCTTTTAAAAATATTAATATATGGTGGATCGGACAAATTTTTAGTTCACCTGAATTCTAAAATTCATATATTTAAATATCCGTGAAAAATTCGATTTGTACACACAAAAAAAGATTTTTGAACATTAAAAAAACAAATTATTTAAGCACACAAAAGATTTAAAATCGCTTAAAAATCAATTTCTTTAAAAAAAATTTTTTCTTGAAATTTAATAGAATATATCAATTAAAAAAAGCAAACAATAAAGTTTTTAAATAATAATATTATGACATTTTTTTTTTGCACTTTTTATTACTGATTTCATGATTTTTTCCTAAAAATTACAATTTCTTTGATATAGTTATTCAGACTCTTATCTATAGAAAAAAAGTAAAAAAGTTTTCTGACGGTTCATTTTTTTTTATCTCATAAAATGAAATAGACCTTGAAAAAAAAAAAAATTCCCCCAATGTATTTTCGGAAAAAACTATTTCAGATATATTTACATCCAGTCAATTTCACTGTGAAATTTTAATATTAATTTTTTTTAAAGTTTTTATTCATTTTAATAGTAAATTTTAATATTAAAGTTTTTAAAGATTTTATTCATTTTAATCGTAAATTTTGGCTAAAAAAAGGATGTCCATTACGGCCAGCCATATGTAGATGTATAATCGTAAAAGGGAAACAATGTAATTTTTTTGTCTAAATTGCGGCCTGAAAATTATCCTTTCGCATGTAATACGGATAGGTTTATTTATTTTTTAAGATAACGAGGTAATTTTTCCCAATCGGATAATTTAATCTTTGAATCAACTGTTTTTCTTTGTAACAACCCTGTATGATCGTTAATTGTTTTTTACGAGATTTTTGTTAAACAAAGTTCGGAATTATTTATTTCCGTTTTTTTCATGATGGCCTAAACTGATCACGTGACCGTTTTGGTGATACCTAGTATTCATATATTGGTCGGAACACAACTGGTATTTCAAGCAACTATATATTTTTCTAGGCAACATGTAGCTATACCCATTTTTTTGTTTGCTTTTCATTTTAAAAACGAATTAAAATTAACTAAATCGATTATTTAAGGTAACATTTTTGTCCAAATCGAAAAGTAGTAAAAAAAAAAAAAATAATAATAATAATAATAATATTAATCTAGGTACCTCCATTTTCTGGGGAACGTGATCATTTTAAGCTATATTTCATAAACGAAAGTAAATATTTTTAACTTTGTTTTTAAAAATCTCGCAAAAAAAAAGGAATGATCCTTCAGAGTTGTTACAAAGAAAAACAGTTAAATCAAAGATCAAATGTATGAAAAATTACATCGTTATATTAAAAAATAAATAAACCTATCCGTATTACATGCGAAAGGGTAATTCGAAAGTCGATATCTAGACAGAATAATTACATATTATTCCCCTTTGACAATTGTACATTTAAATTGTACGAGACATAATTTTTTTCTTGTGCATATTCAATAACTGATTATTGGTTTTCAACGATTTTTAAAATATTCTTTTTTTTATCTTGAAATATTATCTTGAAAATTTTTTGTGCATTCGAAAGAAGAAACATAAAAAAAAATGATGATTTTTTTTTTTTAAATTTTCAGCTTAGGAAAATAATGAAAATTACGAACGAAAAACAGTGTTTTCTTTTTTGCACCGTTAAATCAATTTAAATTTAACGTATCCCCCCAAAAAAGTTATGACTACCAGCTTTATAAAAAATTCTATGAAAAATCAATTTATAGTCCAATTTTCACGAAATTTTTCATAACTTTACTTTAGGATGAACTTGAAAAATGGTCGGAGAATTAGGGTGACCCAGAAGGAACGGAACCCACACATTTTGTAATAAAACTGCTAATTTGAACTAGGGGGTTTAGGATTAGGGTTAGTGTTAGTTTAATGAGAAAATAAATAAATAATTTGGGTTCTGTTTTTTCTGGGTCACCCTGTAATATGTTTTAATTTTCCGACCGATTTGCAAGTTTAGCCAAAATTTACTATTAAAATGAATAAAATCTTTAAAATCTTTAATATTAAAATTTACTATTAAAATGAATAAAAACTTGAAAAAATTTTATATCAAAATTTCACAGTGAGATTGATTTAAAAAGAAAGTCTTGGTTTTTAAAATCGAAAATGTCAATAAAATGAAAATTTGAATTTGTTTTCTAAGAGAAAAACTGATAAAACAATCAATATACTTACTTTTTATTCTAATAGGTAGAAAAAGTTGAAAAAGATTTTTTTACCTTTAAAAATAAAAAAACAAGTGTTAATAGACTGAGAAGCGTCTCGTCTCTTTGTATAAAAACAAATATGTCAGTTTTGCTCTTCCGTATATTCTAAGAATCGTACATTAGTAGTCAACAATAAAAATTACAAATTCTTTTAAAAATGTTAATATTATATAGCGTGTATCGGACAAATTTTTAGTTCACCTGAATTCTAAAATTCATATATTTAAATAATAATTTTTTTCTGCGTGAAAAAATCGATTTTTTCACGCAATAAAAAAATTATTTAATTTATTTCACGCAGAAAAAAAATTTTTTAAGCACACAAAAGATTTAAAATCTCTTAAAAATTAATTTCTTAAAAAAAATTTTTTTTTTTTTGACAATTTAAGCAAAAAAATGTTTTCAAATAATAATATTATGACATTTTTTTGCACTTTTTATTTACGATTTCATTAATTTTTCCTAAAAAAAACTACTGCGTTGTATGTTATACAATTTCTTTGATATAGTTATTCAGACTCTTATCTTCTAAAAAAAAAAAAAGTTTTTTGACGGATTATTTTTTTTTATCTCATAATATAAAATAGCCCCCCCCCTATTTGATAGACCTCGTAAAAAATATATTACCCCTAATATATTTTAGGAAAAAACTATTTCAGATATATTTACATCCAAAGGTAAATTTTCGTGAAAATCAGACTATTAATTGATTGTTCATAGAATTTTTTAAAAAACCTCTTATCGTAACTTCTTTTTAGCTACGTTAAATTTCAGTTGATTTAACAGTGCAAAAATGAAAACATTGTTTTTCAATCATAATTTTCATTATTTTCGTAAGCTGAAAATTTTTTTTAAATCATCAGGAGTTTGTTTAATGTTTTTTCTTTCGAATGGAATTTTTTTTTTCAAGATGATATTAATTTTTCTGCAAATTTCATTGTGTTAAATTTAGGGGGTGGTAAATTTCACATTGTAAATTGGTGGTACCTATGATACATTAATGAATAAAACATAATGCACCAGTTATTTTATTTATAAACTTTTACATTTTTTCAGGTCAATTAACTTTGAACCACGTATGTTTGTGAATCTTTGTTACGCCTCAAAGATACGTGGTTAAAAGTTAACTGACCAGAAAAAATGTAAAAGTTTTTAAATAAAATAACTGGTGCATTATATTGTTTATTTATTATTATATCAACACTGAAAAATTCATTAAATTCGGTTAATTCCTTGATTTTTAGTAATTTTTTTCTTTCGGCGGGATGACATACGATGGTGGAATTTATGTCCGTTAAGTAGGAATTAACCATTAAAATACTTAAATAGCCTAGGAAACTAATGTTATTTTTTTAATGTTAAATTTTATAATATTTTTTAAAAAATTAGACAACGATTGAAACAATGGACTAAATTACGAAACGAGAACACTTGATACCCCCACCCTAGGGGGGACCTTTTAAAAGTCAATAGCAAAAGGATTTTCCCTTCACTTTGTATCAACGATCAAGAAATGTTAAATTCCGAAAAGATTTGAAAACACAGTCAAGAACTGTTTAATTGAAAGCCAAATTTCGAAAGATTTTGTATCCTTTTCATTTTCAAGGTACCAACATTTTTTTACGTCATATATACGTATTTTATAAAATCAAATCTACCCTTGATTGAAAAAAAAAACCAAAATCCGGGAATGATCCGATGTTCAGTGATGATTTATCAATGAATTAATTTTATAATGCATCAGTTGTTTTATTTCAAAACTTTCTGATTTGTTTCAGGTCACTTAACTTTGATCCCCTTATTTTGGGGGAGCAAAATATCAGTTGGGTTATATTAATTGTAGGCACTCATTTTCATTTTAAAAACGAATTAAAATTAATTAAAACGATTATTTAAGGACAGATTTTTGTCAAAGTCAAAAAATATTAACAGAAGTATTAATATCAGTAAAAATAAGTATTAACATAAGTAAAAAAAAAAAAAAATAGGCAAAATAATATATGTAATTTATTTTGAATACATTTTTAAGCATTAAATTTGATTCAAAATTTTATGAAATGCGACGAAATACGACATTAAAGTGAATTTAAACAAATATGTTAATATTTTATATACTTATAAAACTTTCTTCTTAGCAATAAATAAAAAAGAATATTAAATACACTTTACAGAAAAAATACTCACACGTTTTTAACTTTTTAGACAAGTAAAATCCGGTTTTTCATTGAAAAAACTAAAAAAAAATGCCTATAAAACAAATTCTATGTAAATGTCTAAACGATTTATCCCGCCAAATGTAAAGAATCTCCAAAGTATAATAATTGGGTTATACATTTTAAAAAAAAAAAATTGTTGTTTATACATAAAGTTCATTTAATTAAATAAATATGTATTATATTTTAAAGTTGTTCATAATTTACTTAAAACATTTTATGCTATGAAAAAAATCATTTAAATTAAAAACATTAAACAATATTCACAACTTGAATTTTAAAAGTTGATTTTTTATTATATAAAATAATACATTAGGTATACCCTAAAATTTACCCCCCCCCCTATATTTAACACAATAAAACTTGCATAAAGATTAATATTATCTTGAATTTTTTTTTGTCCATTCGAAAGAAGAAACATTAAAAAAAAATTTAAAAAATTCCTGATGATTTTTATTTATTTATTTTTTTCAGCTTACGGAAATAATGAAAATTATGATTGAAAAACAATGTTTTCATTTTTGCATCAACTGAAATTTAATATAGCCAAAAACAAGTTACGACAAGAAAATATTTGAAAAATTCTATGAAAAATCAATTAATGGACCGATTTTCACGAAAATTTCCAGAATTGCTTATCTTTCGATGAAAATATGTCTGAATTAGTTTTTCCTAAAATATATTAGGTGAAATATTTTTTTTTATGAAATATGAAAAAAAAAATGAACCGGAAAAAAACGATTTTTACTTTTTTTTTCTATAAAGATAAGTGTCTGAATAATTATATCAAAAATTTTTATGAAATTCGAGCCCGTAGTTTTTGTACAAAAAAATCATGAATTCTGAAATAAAAAGTGCTAAAAAATGTCATTATTATTTGAAAACTTTTTTTGGCGGACCTGAGCATCTGGAAAATTTTTGTTTTTGATTTTTTTTTTTTTTTTCTTCAATGGATTATTATCGATTACACACCAATCTATCATTAAAAGTTCTTTATTTTTCGAGTTTTCAGGGGTGCTCAGTTACCCGTATAAGTTTATAGTAAATCGAACTCCCATATCGGAACTGCTCTATCTTAACAGTTGGGCTGAATTTGCACTAAGGTGTCAAAATTAAGGTGACACAGAAAAAACGGAACCCACAAATTTTGTAATAAAACTGTAAATTTTAAATAGGGGGGGGTTAGGGTTAGGGGTTAAGGTCAGATTAATGGGAAAATAAATAAATAATTTGGGTTCTGTTTTTTCTGGGCCACCCTAACTTTGACACCTTTGCGCAAGTTCAGTTCAAGCGGTTCCGATATGGGGGATCAATTTACTATAAACTATTTACTACCGGGAATTGAGCACCCCTGAAAACTCAAAACATAAAGAACTTTTATGAATTTTTTAAAAAAATCTGATAGATTGGTGTGTAATCGATAATAATCCATTGAAGGAAAAATAAATTAATAAATAAATAAATAATTTTTTTTAGCGTTTCCGATATGGGAGTTCGATTTACGATAAACTTATACCGGGAACTGAGCACCCCTGAAAACTTGAAAAATAAATAACTTTTTTGAATTTTTTTTTTTTTTACAATCTGATAGATTGGTGTGCAATCGATAATAATCCATTGAAAGAAAAGAAAAAAATTAAAAACAAAAATTTTAGATGGGGGTTCCAGATGCTCAGGTCCGCCTTTTTTTTTGCCTATTAAATTGTTGAGAAAAAAAAATTAAGAAATTAATTTTTAAGAGATGCTTAAATAATTTTGTTTTTTTTAATGTTTAAGAATCTTTGGGTTTTTTTGTTTTTTCGAATTTTGGGTTTTTTTCGAATTTTTCACTAATAGTTAAATATATATTATATATTGTTATATAGTGTTATATTATATATTATATAATATAACACTGAATTTTGGAATTCAGGTTAACTATCCTATCCACGATATATTAATATTTTTAAGAGAATTTGTAATTTTTATTGTTGAATACTATTTCATTGAATCAATGAATAGTAATGTTTGATTCTTATAATATACGGAAGAGCAAAAACTGATAGACACAGTTGTGTTCCTTGGATGTTTTTCACTAAGTACAAATGAGACGAGACGCGTTTTCGCGTAAAATATTCAATTTCAACCACTTCGGCCAAGAAAAGTAAGTACTTCTTTATTATTTTATCAGTTTTTCTCTTAGAAAAAATATTCAAATTTCATATTTTTCATTTCTTTTTCGATTTAGAATTTGAAAGGCGCAAATTCGACTGGCATAATTTTTTAAAAAGTCAATTTCACTGTGAAATTGTAATAGTAAATTTTAATATTAAAATATTTCAAATTTTTATTCATTTCATTTCTTTTTTGATTTTAATTTTAAAAGGGCGCAAAGTCTACCGGGTTAAAACTTTAAACCTAACTTGTTTCTGGCTACGTTAAATTTCAATTGATTTAACTGTTTTCATTTTTGCACCGTTAAATTTTAACGGTGCAAAAATGAAAACATTGTTATTCGTTCATAATTTTCATTATTTTCCTATGCTGAAATTTTTTTTCAAAATCACCAGGAGTTTTTTTAATGTTTCTCTTTTCATAGCACAAAAATTTTTCAAGATAGTATTAACTTTTATGCAAGTTTCATTGTGTTAAATATAAGGGGGGGGGGCAAATTTCACAGTGAAAATTGGTGGTACCTATAAATTACAATTAGTAAAATACTTATTTTCTTTTCTTTGTTTCAGTTACACTAATTACAATAAGTTCAACTAAAAAAATATTCCGGAGTTATTCTGAAACTACCACAAAAAACAAAAAAAAAATCTTTCAAAAATCGTTGAAAACCAACAATCGGTTATTGAATTTGCACAAGAAAACAAATATATCGAATACAACCACCCATACATTTAAATGTATAATTATCAAAGAGAGATAATATGAAAATTTGTGGTCCCGGTTCTAAAATAAACTCACCCTAAAAATGGATGTTTTACTTATTTTTCAAGATAACAGTGACTAATTTTTTCCCAATCAGATAATTTGATCTTTGAATTAACTGTTTTTCTTTGTAACAACTCTTTTAAATCATATTTTTTTTTGCAAGATTCTTTTTTTTAAAAGTTCAAAAATATTTACTTTCGTTTATTCAATATGGCCTAAACTGATAATGTGACACGATTTTGGTGATACCTAGTATACCCAATATATCGAAAAATCCGTGTTTTTACAAAACAAATTTAGTTACAGCTGTTTCCTTGTTGGATGCTGTTTCTACGACTTGTTCAAGACTGCACGCAGCATTCTTGTGCAGGTCCCATTCAACTTATTCTCGAGGCACTTTGTTAGGGTCCAAGCCATACAGCAATGCTGTATGGCTGCACCACAGCAATGCTGTATGGCTGCACCACTTGGACTGATATAACCACAGCCTGGACGAATTGTCGCTTTAGCTTGTCAGCAAGTTCTGACTTCCTTATGACTGACAATTTGTTTGTGGTTAGCCATGCCTTTCCTATTCGTGTATTGATATCGCTCTCTGTGGATAAGATATTACTACCTAGGTACTTGAACTGTTCCACTGGCTTAAGAGGCTTACCATCAAGTGTGGAGATG
Source organism: Doryteuthis pealeii (assembly GCA_023376005.1). NCBI lineage: Eukaryota > Metazoa > Mollusca > Cephalopoda > Myopsida > Loliginidae > Doryteuthis > Doryteuthis pealeii. The sequence goes on from CM042164.1 coordinate 23,339,027, forward strand.
TCTCCTTTCTTTTTGAAGTTCATGAACTCAGTTTTATCAGAGTTCACATAGAGGCCGATGTCATTTGCAGCCTCCTCCAGGCTGTGTAGTAGTGACTCAGCCTGTGCCGTTGTATCTGCAAGAAGTGCGAGGTCATCAGCATAGTTTGCATCTGTGACTGTGCGGGATATTGCCTGCTTCTTGCCTTTCTTAGTGTGAAACATTTTTCTTTTATGGTATCTAATGATGTTCGGAGTACATAGTCTAGGCATATTATAAACATATATGGTGCTAATGTATCTCCTTGCAGGACTCCTGTGGCGATGTCAAAGAAATCTGTCACCATCGGGTGAGCGCACCATTGCTTTAGTGTCTTTGTAGAGCATCATTATAGCGGCAACCGTTTCTTTAGGGAGACCATATGCTAGTAATATTTGTTCCATTTTCCCTCTGTGTATGGAATCAAATGCTTTGGAAAAATCTATGAACACTAGCGTTGCCTTTAGATTCTTTGCTCGAGCCCCTTCTATGATTCGTCGTATAGTCAAGATCTAAGAGGTGGTGGATCGATTTCTGCGGAATCCATTTTGGTTTTCCCTAAGGATTTTCTCTATTTCAGGTTGGATGCAGTTAAGAAGAAGGGCATTATATATCTTAGCTGCAATAGCAGTAAGAGTTATACCTCTATAGTTTTTAGCGATTCCTAGGTCTCCTTTTTTGGGGAATGGGAGGATGCATCCTTTTGTCCATTTATCTATTCTATTTTGTTTGCCATCTTCCATATCTCGGTGGGTATTTCATCAAGGCCTACTGCTTTTCTACCTTTCAGTTTCTTTAAGACTTTGTGGAGTTCTGTCATAAAATCCCCCAGTTTGATGTCTAATTGTCTATCTACAATGTTTTGGGTATTACTTTCTATGATATTAGGTGGGTTCCCCAGAAGTTTCTGGAAGTGGTCTTTCCATTTCTGAAGTCTATCTTTCTGGCTGGAGGTACTTTTCCTACCACTAATTTCATTAACTGTTTGCCATGCTAATCACGGCTGTCTGTCTTCCACCGATTGTCTGATATTATTTATTTGTACTTGGATGTATTCTGTAAGTACAAATAAATAATAAGAAACAGAATACAACAGAATATATATATATATATATATATATATATATATATATATTTTATAATAGATGATAAGTTTTAATTTACGGTTAGTATCAATGGAGGCAACATTATTTCGAATTAATTTTTTTAGTATGATTTCATCAAGTTTGTAGTTTTTATGCATTTGATTACAATAGTATATATTTTGGAAGGAGCTATTATGTTTGCTATTGGTTTCATTGTGGTTAATGTTATAGAGTGTTTGTCGGATTTGTTCGTCGACAAAATGGTTGGGGAATTCGTTGTTGATAAGTGTTTGCTTAATGTTTTTAAGTTAACAAAAATCATAATATATATATATATATATATATATATATATATATATATATTATGATTTTTGTTATTTCTTCTTCTTCTTCTTCTTTTTCTCAGAAATTTTGGAGGGCACTTTTTCCCCAAATTAGTTCTGACTTGTCTGAACAGCAGTCAAGATATCTCTAAATTCTATAGGTGATATTTTATCAATTCTTCTTCATTTGAATGTTGCAACAGAGTGCGAATCATTATTTACTCAAAATAATTTGAGTCATTTTATAGGGTGTGGCTGAATAAACCACCATTAATTGGTCACCCAGCCCCCAATCTTTTTTAATTAAAAAGATCAAAAATACACACATTTTAGAAAATGCAATCATTTTATATATTCACAATTGATTTATGTCTAATTGGTACGTTTTGCTAAAAATAACGTAATTTGAATTTCTAATTGAATAAATTGTAATTTCAGCTGATTAAGAATTATGTTATCACACTATTTATCATTACTAAAGAAATTGCAAAGCAAGTGAATCTCTCACAGTATGATAAATGCATTCCAAAAATTACTACAATGAATTAAAAAAGTATTAAATAATAAAGTAGTGTGTATCTATTATTTGAGCAATAATGTAGATAATTTAAAAAGGTTTTTTTAAAGGTTGTTTCAAATGAAAATCATTAATGTTTAATTTACAACTGATGAGTCAAAATCATTTGAGAATTTTGTTGTGATTGGATAATTTCAGTCAAGGACAGAAGGGATTCTAAAAGTTGGAAGATAGATTTCAGCTAAGAGTTATCCCAGAAAAGTTGTGTGGACCTAATATCCATTTATGGTTTTAGAAGGTGACTAATTCCCCAAATTCTTGATCCAGGTAATGTGGGGAAAAGAACAGGTCTATGATAATCAAGAAGGTGCACACAAAAGGAAGTGAGTTTGTTATTCATTCCAATAAAGAAGATCGAACAATGTGGAACAGCAAGATGATGATCAATGGCCAAGACAAACGGTAGAACATGATGCCAATGTAACATCTCACTCAAATTGATTATGACCAAATGATTCAACAGAATAGTGACTAACTACTAAAAATAAATTATGTAAGATGTCAAGACTTGGATTACAAATACGGTGTAACTAACAGACAAATATCTTATTACATATAAATTTGGTTCCTGGATAGTAATATGTTATTTCTTAATTACTAAGTATAGAAAATGGACATTACAAACAGTAATTATTACTATACAAAATAGATCCACATAAGAAAAAAGAGATATTTTTTATGAAGTGAATATTTTTCAGTGAATATTTTTGCAAGGTTTTATAGGCAAATATTTTTTGAGAGAGCGACATTAAAGAGATTTATCAATTTAAAAATTTAAGGTTTTAATCCGGATTGTTAAGTTCAAAATAAGCAGTGATATTATGTAGATATTTGACATATCTGGCTTAAAAATATGATTAGCAATGTTTATCAACTGGGAATGATTATTTAGTAGAGCATATAAATCATTATATTTTTTATTTTGAAGTTTGGAAATTTAAATCTCTACAAGGATTTATACCTTGCAGCAACATGGATAACTAGTGATTATTATAGCCAGAGGTTCAAAATGTATAAAGCTATATTTATAATGTTATAATTATGTTTGGTTATGTACAGAGGATAAATTCTTTTCAATTATTTTCACTCAATGCAAGTTTTTCACACCAGTTTTAACAGGAGTGGGAAGGGTTCACTGAAGTGTGAGTGACAGCAAGTCTCCAAAGGTCTCCAGGACTCTTCTATTCTTGCTGATTTTACCAGTGCTGTGGTCTGGATGGTCTTCCTCTGATCTCCAGTTCCTCTTTTCCGGGTCTTTAGAAATCATTTCAAGGGCACCACCTACAAATCACTGTCATCTTCATGTTCCATAGCATAATCGGCTCTCTGGCAACATCCAGGTATTTGTCTATCTTTTTGCTTTCATTTATTTTCACTCTATCATTCACTGGATGACAAAATCAACTAGATGACAAGTTCTTTTCTTTTTGCTAAGTAACACTAGGTCTTGTCTTCTGGCTGGGATTGAATGATCCATTTGTATTTCAAAGTCCCAGAGGATGGTATGCCTCACATATTCTAGGACAGATACATCATCATCATCATCATCATCATCATCATCATCATCATCATCACCATAAAAATTTAAGAATACATTACACATTAGACAATTCCTGGCAATTTTTTAAAAAAATTGATAAATAATCATCTCTTATTAGTTAACACCAATTTTCCCTGTGAAATTTACCCAACCCCCTATATTTAACACAATGAAACTTGCATAAAAATTAATATCATCTTGAAAAATCTTTTTCCATGCGAAAGAAGAAACATTAAACAAACTCATGATAATTTTTTTTTAAATTTTCAGCTAATGGAAATAATGAAAATTATGATTGAAAAACAATATTTTCATTTTTGCACTGTTAAATCAACTGAAATTTAACATAGCTAAAAACAAGTTATGATAAGTGTTTTTTTTTTTTAATTCTATGAAAAATGGGTTCTGTTTTTTCTGGGTCACCCTAATTTTCCGACCGTTTTTCAAGTTTAGCCGAGATAAATTCGAAACCATTTTTGACGGTCTTTAGTAAAAAGGAAAGAGAAAAAAAAGAAGTGGAGACTTAATTTTTTTTTAAATCTGCCTATTTATTTATCATTAGAATTATGATAAATTAAATAACAAATTTTCTTAAATGTTAATTTAAACTTCTTCATATAATTTATTCAACTACATCGTTTTTTAAATTTTGTTATTGTTATTATTATTGTTGTTTACTTATTTACGAAATAAGTAGTTATATGATTTAATTACCTATTTTTGTATAAGGCTTTTTTTCTAAAGCTCCTTTGTATATACGAAAAAATTAAATACTATTATAAACAAACTTGAATTATTAAATGTTTTCGCTTATTATTGTTATTTACTGTAAAAAATAATTCAATTGATAAAACCACATCTTTCTTACCAAATAAATATTTGTAAGATAGATTATTTCATTTTATTTCTAACTAAATTAATATTTTAAAGACAGGAATAAAAAGATTGCAATATGAATAAGATTTGATTTTTCGTCAAAACATACTTTTGCTGTTCGAAGCAAAATAATTTTTTTTCTAACTCGCTATAAAAAATAATTCAATGGATAAAGACTCATACAAATTATATATTGAGAAAGATTATCTTCTCTTCTTTTCAACCATATGGATATTTTCAAGATTAGACTATAAATAGGCGATAAATTCCGAGCTGAATGGCTTAAGACTGCAAAATTTATTCACTAAAATTGAATTTTCATTGCTGATATCCGCTATAACAAAAAGTCAGGCAGAGGACAATATTTTATCATCAGCAGGAGTTGGTATATTGGACAGTTTCGCAAATTGGGTGATTTTGGCTTAATTAATTATATCCCTTAATCAGTACACATCAATAACCAAATTTGGCGTGTTTCTTAGTTAGAGGGATATTAATATGTATGCAAGATTTCGATTCAGAGTGACCTCCTGTTTTGAACTTATACATTGACACGTACATACCAAAAACTGACTCTTATATATTTAGATTAGACAAATGATGAAGAAGCATATATTTTTGATATAATCCTCCTTGAACGCATTTAATTTCCTGGTGAATATTAATCATATATATTGAATATTATACAATGAAAATATCAGATCAAATTTCACTCAATAACTATATGCAATGACATTGATATACCCTCTCTCTCTCTCTCTCTCTCTCTCTCTCTCTCTCTCTAGTGTATATATATATATATATATATATATATATATATATATATGTGTGTGTGTTTATTCTACTCTCTTCACTTCATATTCATTTTGCCAATTAATGTATTCAAAAGTAAGAAATAAAAGAAAAAAAAAAGACTGAGGGAAGGCAAATCAGTTCTTTGGTGTTTGTTCCTAATTGAGCTGATATTAAGTAAAAGAAACAAAACACAAAATACTTATCTGACATTGAAGTATTGCGTGGAAAACATGGTAGGTTCTTAATTGATCCATACACAAACAACTGTGGCTCTTCACTGACATTCATGTAATTCATAGAAACTGTATATATGACTAATTGACCAATAAAAATTGAAGAAAGTTAAAGTAAAAAGAAAAAGAAATATCAACAAGGGTGATTTCCTTAATTACACTATATTTTCTGAGAAGGTTAATAAAAGAATGATGAATAATTCAGAGAAAAAGATGGAGACTTAAATCAAGTCATAGTTATCTTTACTTGAGGTGAGATCAGCCATTTGATAGGAGAATTAAAGGTTGTTCATCAGAGATAAAACAGGGAACAAGGTTTAGGCAGTTGATTTTTAGAAAAGAATTGAACTGATTAAGACAGTTGATCACAGCCTGGACTAAATCATATGTGATTTTAATGTTGTTCAAAAATGATCAACCTGAAATATAAATTAAAAATCATTTCCTTTGTCTTTTTGCATATTCTATTTATGCTGACTGAACTTGGAGTATTTCAATAAAAAACATGAAATGTTCAGATTGCTGACATCTTCAGCAATTTATTTCTCTGGATTTAAAAGCGTTGTAATGTTACAATAATCTAATTTGATGAAATGACATTTTGAATGATTTCACGTTTCAATAACCTTTTCCCTTTTCTCTCATTTCTATTCATTGAACTTTTTATTTCAGCAACAACACTGCCCCTTAGAAATATTGGATCATTTTCAAACAAAACAACATAGATTAAAAAAAAAAAAAGAATTGCACATTTTTTGTGGATGTTAAAAACTTCCGACTGATTTACTTAATTTTAATTAAATTTTGAGAAATCAATGGAAATAACTTATTTTTCGTTACCCTTGAAAATAATAACAGGTTCATATTGCTTTTAGCATGAGCAATACACAAGGGTCACAAAAATCAATTATGTAAATTAGCTTATGATTCAGTGTTTCAATAGAAACAACCAGAGAATATTTTGGCCATCACCACATGACTATATTCAAGAATGCCATTACCCAAAAGATTTTGAAAGTATTTTACCTATACAAGAAGAAAAACTAAGATCTAGAAAAAAATTGTTTTTAATGTATTTGAAAAAGATTAAATTATAAAGAATTATTCTAATTGGGTAATTTATCTTTGATCAATATTTGACTGAAAATTCCACTTCTGAAGCAAAGTAGATTTTAAAAAAATATTTAATCCTAACCCTAACTCAAGGAAACAATCATTTTAAAATATCTATTCATCCTACCCATAACACAAGGAAACACACTTATTTTTTTAGATATGAATTTTCTTTGATATAAAACTTTTCAAATTGTCTATATTTGCTTTCCTCCATCTGATGAGACCTTCAAATATCATTTTGATGAATACATTTCTTCTCTCTATGGGTAAAACTATTCTAGAAACACCTACAATGCTTTAGTCCTGTTGGCTGCGGCTTTAGAATATATCGATTGCACTTTTGCAGAAGGGTAAGACTCCCACAATGGGCCACTTGTTGGCCGGAGGTGAAAAGTTGTGATGTTTAAGGACGGAATCCTGGTGGATGAGCAGTCCATGACATGCAACACTCCACTTAGACCCTTACTGAGGCTAGACGGGCAGTCAGAGAGGCCCTCTCCAATCAATCGGCTGGTTATGTCAAGCCCTAGCACCTATATGATTACCCCAACCCTATGGCCCTTATGGCAGGCCCCAACCCTTTTATTATATGGGTGCTAGAAGGCAGTGGCTGAGGGCTTTCATGTCATGGGAATGACATTAAACTCTATCTAATGGTGAGGTTCCAGTTCTGGAGGTCTGGGGAATGTAGAGCACCCTTCATCACCATTGCTCCCTGGTCCACTCTGACCCGGAGTGGTAGTACCTGTTAGGGTCCCATCTATGGGTTAATAGAAAAATGTGTTTATAAAAAGAACTGAGTATCCATTGATCCATTGATGAATTTATTTCAAAACTTTATCAGCATTAAATGACCCACTGAGGTTGAGACGCCATAAAACAAACCAAACCAATAGTGTTTTGTATTAGAACAGCGTTAGATGTTGTGTGTGGACTAATTGAAAGAAATGTATTTGGCATGTGATATCTATGTTGGTTGGTTTTTTTCTTTAGCATGTCAAACCTTTGTTGAGTTATTTTATACTGAAGTTAGTGTAGCAATTATGGTTTCCATTTATACATGGTACAAAAATCTATCTTCACAATCATTTTTAACAGACAAACACTTTGTACTATTAGTTGCAATATCAATGTTTTAGGAACCAATGTGTTAATGTAATTCACAATCATTTTAAACAGGTAAACACTTCATATTTAGTTCCAGTATTAATATTTTCAGAATAAATGCTGTTCAGAATCATTTTAAACATTATATCAAACAGATCTATTTGTCCCACTGGCTGTGAAAGAATTTGTGAATAATGGCAATGAAAGGGTGACGCTACCCTAAAGGTCATTAGATTCAGTTTTTAGTGTTATACTCTTGATTCAACAAAAAATGTTATATTCACTGAAAACCCTCAGTGACTAAATCTTTGCGATATAGATACATCTGAGAAAAAGGCTATCAATAAAAAATATTGTGTATAATACACAATTATTGTAAAATTTGTTACTCTTAATGAAATAAAAATGCAAACAAAAATACATCCCAATTTTTATTTTATTTAATGTATCAACTAGGAATTGTTTATTTCGTAACACAAATTTTTTTCTGGGACAAGAATACATAATTGTAAGGATAAATGTTGGGTCGTCTTTTCGTGTGTGTGTGTTTATATGTGTCTGGGTGATGATTATAACATCACTTTTCTGCATGAACAAAGCTCACCATGATTGGTCTGACTGTTTCTCCTCTCAAGATCTCAACCATCCAAATATATTAGTCCCTTTATCTGTCATCCATCAGCTTAAATTAGCCATTCATTTTCCAGATGCTGCTACAGTCACACACCATGAAAAAGCAGCTTTAACATTTTATCTTGTTAAAAATAGAATATTTACAGAATATAATGATAAAGGTGAATCACTGAGTCATACAATAACAAAACAGTTAATGGCTCAAAATAACCATATTGAAGTAAATATATTTTGTTGAATTATGTGAGTTAGTGCACTGTTGAACTGACAACAACTAACTAAGCATACTTGCATCTGGGTGAGTTCATTCCTTGAGTCCTGATTGGCTGTTGGTCTTAGGGTGGTTATTGTGCTAGATAAATATCTATCATTCTGTATTATGCTGGTGGCAATGCAAGTTCTGTATAGAGTTACAGCTTGCTTGCTGCCTTGTTTGCCAATTCAACAGTAATTGGAATCCTTCTGCATATATATATATATATATAATCAAAATTTACAGAAAAAACCATTTTAAATCAGTGAAATTCCTTGTCTATGCACAAAAATGAAGAGCAATATCACAATATTTCAACTAAAAAATGAAATAAAATTCTGAGTTTCACATTGTCAATCCACAGGTGAGCTGTAACAAAATGTGAAACTCAATGTTGCCATTTGTTACCCTGTTTTATTTTATCCTATAGTTGAAATATTGTACACACACACGTGTGTGTGTGTGTGTGTGTGTGTGTGTGTGTGTGCATCAATAAAATATCTGCTTATGAAAACTAGATGTATGTTTGCTTTCTGAAATCTAGTTAGATTTTATGTCATAAAAAAATAAGTTATTTATAATTCCAATAATATGTTATCCAAAATAAGAGAGCATGCTGAAAATGAGTTGAGCTGCTAACTCATGTAGGAAAAGCATCTATGCATGAAAGGGGGCGGGGTGATATCTAAATTAATTTAATCCTTCTTCCCCACTTAATATGATATATACCAAATTAAATGAAGATGTGCAAAGATGAATAACTTATATAATAAAGTGATAATGTCTAGACCTTCTGCTTAGTCATCTGGACAAGTTATGCCAATTCTCAATATTTTTTGATCAGCAGTCTTAATATTTTTTCATCAACAATTTTTGGTGAAATTCAGAATTGTGCAAGTGCAGCACCCTCATCAATTTAGCTATGTTTGACTTTTTCTTGTTTCCGAAACTGAAAATTCATCTCAAAAGTTTTGAAGGCAGAAGACATTAAAAGAAAAATCTTCACATCATATCAAAAGTTTGAAAGGTGATTCAACAAATGGAAAACTCTATAACTCAATTATGTGTTTTGAATGCCAACGGGACTATTCAGAAGAAAATTTCTATTTTGTTCATTATTCAATTCTGTCTTGGTAAATACAGCTTCAGTCTTAATACTTTTGAACATCCCTCATAATTTCATGATATATTGACCAAACATGACATATTATTTTCAAATAAGACTTTATTTTTTAAATCCTGTTATTTGAATGAGAAATTTTCACAGATTATTTGTGGAAAAGCTCAAATTAATTTCTTAAGTTCCATTCATTGTCTACTAAAATGCCTAATCAATTTCATTTTTACAATTTGTCTCGTCAAATATATTTCTTTGTCTAAAGAGTTGATTTTTTTTGTAAATAGCTGTCATCAAAAATGACTTAATGGTTAATTTATTGCCAATTCAAGTAAACTTTGACTTTAAAAAAAAGTCCAATTCTACATTAAAATTAATGAAAATTTTCTTTTCTTTCTTGAGGAAAAATCTGATAAAATTAAAAAATTAAAGAAAACTATGAGGAATTTAGTAATAATTCTAATTAAATTCTTAAAACAGGGCATCAATTTATTGGTGAAAAGTATCCTCATATTTCACCACTCAAGATTGAGGTCGTAGGACCTATCTCCCACAGATAATGAGTTCCTCTGTGTGTGTGTGTGTGTATGTATATATATATATATATATATATATAGAATCAACTTATCATACTCACCTTCACAGGAAGGCTATAACTAGCATCCAGTTACCAGACAAAAAAAAGTGGAGACTGTAACTAAATACAGGCCCTGTATTACTACCAGAACACAGTCATGTGTTGGGTACATATGCAAAAACATCCAGCGGCTTTATTTTAGCAAGGCAGCCTGCATTGACGTGTGAATTGTTACAATCTTATGGGCCATCCTGTAGGCTTTAAGCCAGATCCAGTGGAAATCCTCAAAGTATTCTTTGGTTCTTCTTAGTATAGTAAGTTCCTCCTTAATGATTACAAGTGAACTGGGGCAAGTATCAGTGTTTAAGTAGTGAATCAGCCACACATTATGGCTGTTGATTGTCCGGAAGAATAAAATACGTGACCTCGGCTAGTCTATAAATTTAGGTGGGGAATTGTAGTACACCTTATATCACCAAATATTCCTGCATGAAAATTTCCCAAACCCTTTAACAGACAGGCAACAAAAGAATTAGGCCCGAAACCTGCCACATTACCTCTAAAATTCACTCTTTCCCACAACGGAAGAAAACATTAGCAGACTTAAGAGCTGGCTCCTGAAAAATTTTACCAAGACAGCATTAAAAAATGATGAGGTATTCTCAGCTATGTCTGTCTCTGCTGCCCATATTCACCTCAAAGAGAGAGCAGTCTTTAAAGCCAGGCACAACCCAATTCTTGTGCCTTTCCATTTCACAGATCCATTGAAGCTAGCCCTTTGGAAAGATGTGGAAAGAGGCATCATAGCTCCTGTACCCATGGACATGTGTAGCACAATTGTCATAACTGCCAAAAAGAATGGAAAACCACAAAGAACTATAGGTTACCAGCATCTGAATTCCCAATGCAGATGGGGTCCCACCACACTGGGTCACTGTTCCAGTTGGCACTGTAAGTGCTACCTAAAACGAAGAAAACAGTCCTAGATGCTGTTGATGGGTACCACTCAGTCACCTTAGACAAAGAGTCTTCATCATGGAGTGAGGGAGATTCATATATCTCAGGATGCTTCAAGGTTATCTTGCATCTGGAGACGCCTACACTCATAGATATAATCAAAGATATCCTATGCAAGGTGAAGATTGTAAATGACTCTCTGCTATATTCTAGCATCAAAGAAGCCTTTTATCACATCCTTGATTTCCTGCTCTGATGTGTGAAGAATGGAATCGTGCTCAACCCAGAAAAACTCAGTTCTGCCAGAATGTGGTGCAGTTTGTAGGCCTGCAGATGATGCCATATGAAGTGACCCCTTCAGAATCCATGCTAGAGGTGATACTTAACTTTCCGGTCCCAAGGACAATCACTGATGTCAGATCATGGTTTGGGCTAGGAGGTACCCTGGGCATACTCATTAGGTTCAGTCATACTGCCTTTTTGTGACCTTGTCAAACGGGACTTCCATTTCACTTCGGACCAAAGCCTCGAGAGGCGTTTCATCACTCCAAATGAGTTATAGTTGACTTAGTTTGGAAAGGTGTTGCAACATTTGACAAGGACGGGGTGGTTTGCCTTGCTCCAGATTGGAACAAAGAAGGCAGCATTGTTTATGCACCATTGAGAAAGCCCAGTCTGCTATCCTGAAGGTTGCCACCTGATATTTGTTGGCAGCAGATTTTGTACAGATGCTGAACACTGAAGGGATGATTTGGCGATAGAGATCTGAGAAAAATTCCAAATCCCCAACTGTTTAGATTAAAGGAAAACACTCTGAGATATTGATTCATTATCCAGCACTGCCCCAGGAAGTAGCACAGAGGCTCTGGTATGGTTTACTGCCACCCAGTGGCCATGTTGCAAGCTCTCTCAGTCAGATGTTCTAGAGTTTGATGATATAAGTGCTGGTTTGATAATTTTTTTTACTAATTCTGTATTCCACTGAATATGGAATTTTCTTAATTATAAATTATATATATGTATGTATAGTGTCATATATTATATTATATATTATATTTATATCATATATAGTGTCCCCAATTTTCCGTTTCAAATTTTTCTTAATTCCGTTTTCACTTTTAGTCAATTCTATTTTTTTCCATTTCCACTTTGGTAATTCCCATTTTTATAGTATTTTGTGTAAAAATTGAAATAAAATATGCTATAATTATTAAAACTGAAAACAAAAACATAATTCAAAGTTTTATTACATATAAAGAAATAGCAAATGTCTATAAATTTTTTTGAAATTGTGAAATCAAAGTCCAAAAATAAATTATATGTAAAAATAAATATGTAACATGACTAAACAATAAAACAATGAAATGTTGCAGTGTATAATTATCTTTGAGGTAGAACTTTTAATCAGAGCTTCCTTTTTTAAGAAGAACACATTCAGATTGTTTTTGTGTCTTTAAGTAAAGGGATCCAGATTGATTTATAATCATTGATTCGCAATATTAAAATTAACAGAAAAATTACATTTAAAGAATCAACAGCAAATAACTTGAATCTCAACAATAAATATCTGAGAAAGTGAAACATTTTGACTAAAATTTTACAAAACAAGAATTAAACCATAATAATTGAATCTTTGTAACAAAATATAAAAAACAAATTTGATATATTAATTCAAAATTTGAATAAAATAACTTATGTCAAGTTGAAATACTGCTCAAATTTAAAATTGGATATTTCCCAAATAAAGAAATTAGCAATCTTCAAATCTCTTTTCTGAATCTCCAATGTAATACAACATTGTGCTTGGTGTTTTCAGGAATAAGACTTTAACGTTTTTCATTTGGTAAATGTTTATATTGAGAAAATGAATGTTCAACATCTATGCTGGTAACAGGCATCCATATGACCTTATTGGCAATCTGTTCCAGAAGGGGAAATCTACTCTTATTTGCATTCCAAAATGCTGGGATGTTAAAAGGATTTGGTAAGCCATCTTGGTAATTCACATAAATTTGGAATTCTTCAAGAAGATCGGTAGAAGGATCTTGCAAGTCCTTAATGGCTGCAAAACTATCAATGTCATAGCTTATACAAGGTAGCTGTCTAGGATCAAACAGACGAGATGCCTTGTAAAAGTTATATACAGAGTGAGCATCCAGGTATTTATTCAGTTTTGAAAAAGATGTGCTAAACAAATCTTGGAAATTTGAAATAACTCTCTCCCTCTCTGTATTTTCTAGTTCAGACAGAAGACAGTCAGTTTCTACACCAAATGTTGATTTTGATGTACCAGTATGCAAATACTGTTTTACATCCTCCATCATGTTATAAACAACACATGCAAGTGGAGACTTGGTTTCTTCTAAGCTTGTCAAAACTGTTATTAAACGGATGCAGTTCTCTTTTATAAAATGCAGATTCAAGCGCAAATTATGGTAAGAGGCATGATGTAGTCGATCATCATCCACTAATTCCAGAATCCTATCTACTGCAAGGCTATGGCTCTTTTCTTGTTTAAAGAACCCTTCATAAAATTGCACAAAGGATGAAGTGATATTTGGCTGCATTAAACCAGGAATTCCATCTGGTTGCCACTGGCACACTGGCACAAGGGTAATTTCATATGTTCCTTAGGCAAGGAACATTCAAGCCATTTAAGGTATCACTTTTTTCAACTAGCCTTTTTAAAAAAAGGCTGACTTGATGAATGTAATGAGCTGGGTAAATTATTAAATGCTGACCAGTGTGAAAATACTTCACCAACATGATTTATGATATGGGCTAAGCGCAACACATGGTAACTGTTAGAAAAGACATTTAATCACACTTCCCTATGAGCTTTTTTAAAATAAGCTGCAAAATCAATGTTTCCATTTGTTATGATGCTAACAGATTGATTAGCAAGCTTGGTTTTCAGGGCAGCAAAATGAAGAGCAAACAATTTTGGCAGATGAAGTTGCCTAACACAATTGACACTTGGAATAGCACCACCTTCCTTACAATGTTTTAATATAGATGGCCTCATTTTGTCAATTTTGTGTATGGGAATGTCAGACAAAGTACACATTTTTAAAGAACCAGAACAAAATCATGCCGTACTTCTTTACATTTAAACAAAGTTGTAATTGTCTTCTGTTTCAATTGAGAAGACTTTTTTGAAGACTTTTTTGCCAAATAATTTTTGGGTTTTATATGATCTTTGATTGTGTCAACCCTAAAAATGTCAACACTAGAAGAGAATTTGCAAAATAACATATTTTCTTCCGCATAAAAGTCATCAGGAAATTGCTCTATTCTGGCTTTAGCACAGATTTTAGATACTGGGGTCATTTTTTTTTTTTTAGAGGAGCAGGTCCAACTTTTGAGGTTGAAGGTGATTCACTATATGATTGATTCAGCCATCTTGGCAATTTGTTGCTTATTCATACAACTGGTTTTGAAAAATAGATAATATATGAAAAAATAATCATTTATAGTTAATGATATTAGAGGATTTTTTCAATTTAAATTTGTTTTACAATGGTAAAGTGATGCAATTATGAATGAGAATCCCTGGGTAACGGTAAGCTTGGTGTAGACGAGCCATAAAATGGCGTTTGAAAAGTTTTTTCTTTATTTCTAAATTGTATGGTCACGTGATAGTAGCATTTACTTTTCTTTTGTCATATTCATAAAACAAGGTTACAAGTTATTTAGAATCTTTTGTAAATTTCGTAAAAATCAAATGGATCCTCCAGGAAATGAATTTGTTAAACTTTTTGATCTTCATATCTACATGTCTACCTTCCCGTTTCCACTTTACCAATGGTATGAGTACTCACCGACTGTTACATTTCTACAGTTTCTTAGAAAAATATAAAACTAATCAATTTCATCAGAAAATCTATGACCCACTTTTCTTTTTTTAGGTAAAAACTTTTGCTCTTAATTCTTTTTCGGATCTTAAAAGGAAAAATAACTCATATTTGTAAAATCAATTTTAAAGGAAATAACTAGGTTATGTTATGTTCTATTTATTAAAACGTTTAACAAAAAAATTGGAGAGACAGTCAAGTTTTGAAAGAATTTGAAAACCAAAAAATCAATTTATTTATTATTTAAAATTTTATTAAAAATCCCAGATTCCATTTAAGATTAACGATTCCACGATTCTGTCCGCGATTCCGTGATTGTGGAAAATTGGTCCCCCTACATATATGATTAAAATATAAAATATATAAAAATATGTAATTATATATATATATATATACATATATTATATATTATATTAGGGACTAGCAAAAAAAATCGGATACTACGAGTTTTAGAAGCGAATTAAGAATAATTAAATCTATTATTTAAGGTTAAACTTTGTCTAAATCGATAAGTAGTAACATAATAACCATCATTAAAAAAAGAAAAATATAATTACATATGCAGTTTATTTTTAAAAGATTTAAAACTATTTGTTTTGGTCAATTTCGACACGATCCGCCATTTTTGCTGTTTTTCAATGGTTTTAGGCGCTTGTTTACAATTTTAATGTAACATTTGGGATGGAAAATTTTTTTTACCAAAAATCAGGTAATTATTCGATTTTAATGAAATTTTCAGTATTGATTTAACAATTAATGAATTTTATAATTCATCAGTTATTTTATTTCAAAATTTTAATTTAGTATTTTTGCTATGAAAAATTAATATATAAAATTCATTTAAAATAAAAATTTTCGGATTTTAAGTTTAAAATGTTATATTTTTAGATTCTAAAAATAAATATCTACTTAATGCAAACCTTATTTTTTCAAAAAAAGTATATATTTTGAAGAAAAACTCGATTGAAAATGTACCCCCTCCCCTTTTTAAGCAGAAAAAACATTGATGTATAATTTTTTCTTTTATAAAATAATAGCCAATTAAATAATTATCGAAATGAGTAAAAAAGAAATCCCCAAAAAATAAATTATTTATCATTTTTTTACATTCTATTTTTCGATTTTCGGTACTTATTTTCTCATAGAAGCGCAACCATAAAACATTTTTTTTGTTTCTATTCATAACTTCGGTCTTTTATTTTTATACTGTAATTAGTACAATATATGACCAACTTGAAAAACATTTTATGCCCCCAACATAAGGGGGTCAAAATTAAGCGACCTGAAAAAAAATGAGAAAGTTTTGAAATAAAATAAATAATGCATTATAAAGATCATTCATTGATAAATAAACACTGAAAATTTCATTAAAATCTGATAATCCCTGATTTTTGGTAAATTATTTTCTGTAGGGGGACTAAAGACTAAATATATATTAAGATAAAACAAACTATATATAAATTAATAATACTGGGCATGTATTTATCAAAACTTGTTTTAACAAAACACCTTGGATCATCCTTTCTAGCGTACTACTTTCTGAGCATATATAAATAATTCAGTGTTTCTTTATTCTATGTAGTAATAACATTGACTATAAATTAAATACTCATTGATAAAGTTACGTAATTCCTGAAATTACTGTGACATAAGCAGTGACGTAGTTTTGGTTACAGACAAATAAAGACCGAATCTCTATTATATATAGATATAAATCATATATAGATATATATTATATAGATATATATATACCCCCACTGCATTGTGGGTATCCTGTGGATAGAAAAAGACTAAAGGAGAAAACCCTGAAAGAAATCACGGTTTGGACTCTGTTAGGAAGTTCAGTGTGTAAAACATTATCTGGCAACTCCTTCAGCCAAACTGACGCTGAATGTATTGGTTCACCATTCCTTCGGATCACGCCAGCAAAGCAGAGAGGGGGGCCCTGTCATTTGGATAACCCAGGGCCTCCATACATCTTGACCAGGCTCTTTTTTTTGTGCCCTGGAGCGGAAACTCCTTTTACACTGTGCTGTGATATAGAGAGAGAGAGAGAGAGAGAGAGAGATAGATAGATAGATATATATTATATATTACATACAAACACACACACACACACACACATATATATATATATATATATATATATATATATATATATAATATATACACAGGAGATTCAGGGTCTGTCTGATATATAATTGATGAATAGATTTATTCTGTTTTCCAAAACAAGGACATTCTAAAATATAGAATATCTATGTATCTATGTACATGTATTATATATATATATATATATATATATATATATATATATATATATATATATATATATATATATGTGTGTGTGTGTGTGTGTGTGTGTACAATAGATAGATAAATATTTTAGAATGTTCTTTTTTTCTTTTTTTTTTTTGAAAAACAGAACAATTCTTTTTGGCAATTTTAATTATTTGTATGCAATGTTCTGAGATTTTTGAATGCCAAACAGACTTGAAGCTTTTGTCATTATTTTTGATAACTTCAGAGTATCATACACGTTCTATTGATATCCTTTTTTTGCTATTTTTGAACTAGAGAGAGAGAAAGTTGAAAGAATCATGAAAGAGAGATTAAGATTTCTTTAATTTCATCCAAGTGGATATACATTCTGTTGAAAAGACTTTTTCTATTTGCTATTTTTTCTTCCTCTACTCTGTGGTGTAATTGATACTTTGGCTCAGAAGCCAGACTTTTGCGGACAGTTCTCTTGAAGTGCATTATATTTTCTTATTGTCATGCAAATTCAGACTTGTATATATAATGCCTCATTTGTAAACCCTTTCCTTGTGTGTATTGTTATGTAGAGTAGCTTGTAAGATGGTAAATTGGCCCTTTTATTCCTTAGAGCAAAAATGGAATCAATTACAGACCATACAGACTTGACTATTTATCAACTGGAACAATTTGTCTCCTCTTTGTGAAAAACTGTTCACTGGGAAAACTTTATCTTAAGGAAGAAGTCTTGTTAGTATGGATTAAAGAGGCTGACTAATCAATTTATTGGTCACTGTAAATGTGCATGTTCATAGCACTACATGTTCTAATCTTACTGGATCATTTAACAACATTTGACTGTTGTGCAAATGTCAGTATTAATTATTTCATTTTCAGTTAATGGATTTAGCAGCTTCAGATTCTTTACCTCTCCAACGCCATATTTAATACATGTTTTTCTGGACCATAATATAACAATCTACTTATATACGAAACATAATGTGACTTATATATCTGGCATGAAATCTGATCTTATCACAGAGTAATGGTAAATTCAGTTGTTAATCTAACACAAAATGCTTTGTGTTATGATTACAACATAATTCCATATTTTCAGTTGTGACAACAGATTGCTAATCCATTTTTAAAATCTTCAAAGCTGTTACAATTCCTATCAAAGCAGTTGTAGATTCACAATGATCTAAATCCATGTACCAAAAATGATTACTGGACCCATAATCCATTTCACACACATATCCATTCACACTACTATCCATTCCATGTAGATAATCATAAACAGACAATTGTTTGTAAAGTTCTGATTCAAGTTAATAGAAAGATTATTGTCAATGGAAATGCTCCATATCGTTTTTAATACACTTTAAATGCCAGTGTATTAACTCACCCGAAAGGTTAATTTCATTTGGATTTGTAGGTGAGACAAATATGCTGCTCTTGATAACAGGTTGTGAGAGGAGGAGTAATATCAACAAGAGCAGAATAATATAACAGTAATATTAATATCTAATTGTGATAAACTTGAGATAAAGTGAAAAAGAGCCACCTAAGATAGGGGAATTGTGTGGCTTTTTTCTTTTGATTTTTAAAATTATCCTACATCTAATTTAAAGTTTATAAGGAAGGAAGGAATGTAACAACATGAGCACTGGTGTTTGTGTTTTATTGCCCTGGAAGTGTTGTTTTAAGAGAGTACTGGTTGACCATGAGGAGGTGAGGATTTGAAATTTGGCTAATAAGCAGCTCAACTTGATAACTTAGCACTTTCTGACACAGGAGGAAAAGGTAAGAAGAAGCACTTTGTAGAATTAGGGATAATTAATAATAAAAAAATAAAACTGTCCACAGGAAGATTCTAGAAGAAAACTTGTTTTACAAGGGTGGATAAATAAGACCCTTGTTTTTTAGGAAGAGGGCAGATAGGTTGTAACCATCAGAGGGGAGTACTCAGAGAAATACAGATATGTTTAGATGATAGAAGATATAGTTGATCAAAGAAGACATGAGAGTAGTCAGACCAGAAGAAAAGAAGAGCTTATGACCATCAAATAGTCAGGACAGACTTTTGGTCTGGCAGAAATTAGCCACAAGACAAAAGAATTTAACTGAAGAAGAAGTAAACATTACTATTGGAGAAGATTTGAATTGAGGGTTATTTTAAATTCTCTCTCTCTCTCTCTCTCTCTCTCTCTCTCTCTCTCTCTCTCTCTCTCTCTCTCTCTCTCTCACACACACACACACAGCAGAGTCTTCAAACAAAATAAAGCTAACAGTGAAGAGAAATTTTTGGCATTTGTGTTGGCTAAATATTAACATGCTAAATTGTATGTTATCCAGCAAGGAGCCAGTTTGGTTTTAAAATGAGGCTTCAGTTTTGCTTTGCAAGTCTTAACACCCTTAACCCAAACAGCCCTTCTGCAGTCCTACTCACACCAAAGAAAGGAGGAAGGTGATAACAGCCCACAAACCCTGAACACCTACCTAACTTCTGAAAAGAGGAAATGATCAGTCTGCAACTTATGTCATTGACCTATGTCATTTCAAAATACATCACATGAGTGCCATGACGAGGAGGGTATGATTAACCCCACATGGCTATATCACTGTTATACTACATATTTGTCTTAATACCCTGAATACTAAGTCATCTTAGAATGTGACTTCGGTACAAGCAGAGTTTCTTATAAAAGTCTACCTCTTGCTTGTTTATCAATTCATTATCTTTCTTTCTCTCTTTTCCCATGAGAAAACACAGTAAACATTGTTCTTATTCTTTTTATTGTCTTTATTAAGACTTACCAATTTTGCACTTGCTAAGAAACCAGTGTTTTATACTTCAGATTTTATTCAAATTTCTAAATAAATTATGAGTAGCATAAGTCTTTTGTGTTTAAACTTGCTCTGTAATTTATATCAATACTTGGGAAGAGTTTAACTTTACTCTATAGATGATCAAATGGTTTAAGAAATTCTTCCACATTGAAAAAAAAGTTCTTATCAAGAAGGAAACTCTAATAATAAACAATAATCAGCAGGAAGCCATGTTCTTGTAAAACACAATTAATTGTAAAGAATTGAAACTTTCAAGCTTCAAAAGAAAAAAAAACTTGAATTATTTGTTTGACTAAAAATAACTATTCATACAAAAAAAAAACAAAAAAAAAAACAACAACACAAAAACATTACTAATAAGGTTTGTAGGTAATTCTTCAAGCTGGAGATGTAAAATAATTATATAGCATTATAACACTCCAGACAAAAAAATAAAATTGCATATTTATAAATCTTTAGAGTTATTCCTTTAAAGACTCATTTTCTATTTTAGACTATTTTAAACTCCAGACTGGAAACTAAAGGTAAATCTTGGGTATAGTTGAAATACTCAGATCACATCATACAAACACTCATCACAGAAATGATATAAGCAAGCAGGTGATCATGTGCAAATTAACCATGCACTTAGAGGATCATCTTTTGGAAAGCTCATGAGAAGAAGCTTGTCTAGTGCCAGGAGTTGGTGGCACTAAATAAGAACTGGAGAGATGGCAGGCTTTATGTGATCCAATAGAAATGGTCTGTCAGAGATGTACAAACCACCCAATCTACAAAGTGTTGGCTAGATTTAGCATAATAGGAACTGCTAAAAACTTTGGGCCAATAAAGAACCAACACAGTCTTCAAAAATAATTACTAGGTGGCTTTGAGTTCTCACTATTGGGAAATGATTAACCTTAGCTGGGTCACATGGGTGAAGGGGTTTTAAATACCCTTATGAATTCAGGAACATTACTGATTGTGCATCCCATCTTTTTAGATGTGTTTTGATTACTTTGTATGATAATATAGATTAATCACTTTTCTCTTATGGGGATTTATCTTTTTATGTTAAACATTCAGTGTACATTTTTAATTGACAACAAAATTATGAAATTGAAATTGTTTAGATATAAACAGAAGGGATTATTGGCATTACAAATCATGACCCCATTGACTTTGGAGACAGCTACTTCAGCCATTATTATTGGTAAATTAATTGGTTTGCTTTGTTCTTTGAACAAATTTCAGAAAATGTAATACAAAGATTAAGCATGATTTATAATCTTTATTAAGATTCCATGAGCTGATAGAAATATATAAGAAGTGGGGAGGATAGGCCTTATGTGATCCTATAGAAGTGTTTTATTAGGGGTTTACAAGGCACTCACTCTACAAGTCTTTGACTAGACAATAATTTGAATTTAAAATACAAATGACAACTGAAATAAATTTATTTCTATTATTAAATTACTTTAAACCTTTCCAAAAAGATTTAATTTACTCATCTAACATTCTGATGAAGAGATATCTTCAAGAGTAGAATCAATATCTTCTTTCATGTTCTTTCATCTTTTTTAAGCATCCACTTCCTGAAAATAATTTTCCCTGGAGATTTAGCTTTCTCCCAAATAATTTCCTCATAACCATCTCAACAAATTCAACCCATATTTTTAATTTAATTCACTTCTAAGGGTCTAATCAATTTGACATCCCTTGCCTTTAGTTTACACAAAGAAGAAAACACCTACTCACTCAAACAACTCTGTTGGATTATTACTTTTCTCTAATGCTATTCTATAATTTGTTGTCTCTTAGCCAATCAGTACAAAACTATTGATTTGAACATAATTTAACCATTGGGAATTTCAAGTCACTGTCAGCATAAAATCATTGAACTGAGTGAGTCAATATGCTGTTGAAGTGATCAACAACATCCAGCTAAGTCCCAAGTGAATTTAGCGTGACGCAGCTGGTATATATGGAACTCAGGAACATTCCATATTTGCATATGGGTGATATCATTCCCTGAGTCCTGATTTGCTGCTAACTTTAGTGGGGCTATGTTGCTTATGTAAATAAACCACCATTCTGTACTATGCTTGTGGCAATGCAGGAACTGAGTTACAGCTTGCTTGCTTGCAACCTATGTCTGACAATTCGACAGTAATTAGGCTTCTACAATGATGAATTTGTGTAAAGTGATACAGACACACACAAAATATATATATATATATATATATATATATATATATATATATATAAAATGGCTGAATATTTCTGAAGTGATGTTGAATAATTTTCCCCATGATACATCAGATTATTGTTTCAATCTTTCAATAAATATTGGCAGTTTTATATTTTTTACTCTAATCATTACTCATGTATTTTCTGTTGAATAACACATTTTTGTGCCTTGAATTTACTTGTCAGCATCTCAGAAATAAAACTTTCTTAAAAAAAAGAATATTTTTGTTTTTCTCCATTAATACAAATTAATGTTTACAAATTACAAATGTAATTCCAGGTTTAATTCTTGATATCAAATTCAAAGCTCAAAATAAAGGTGTATTACCTATATATTCATTTATATGTCAAATCTTGAAAACTTGAGTATTTCATGCCAGTTATTACCAAACTCTGCTTCATTGGAAATCTGTAACCAAAATTAAGGTTGAGATGACTAAGTAAATAAAGCAAATAAAACCAAATAGAAAATTAAATTGCAACACACCTATAATAAGAAATAAAATAAAATTAATATATGTATAAGGAGGGTATTTATTTTTTTGTCTGCTCCAAAATCTGTACCATAGACGCTATACCAAAATGATGTATGTTACATAATGCCTTGCAATGGGTACTGACTTAAATTAAATATGTGTGATATTCATTTTCAGCTTGACTTAGGACCCACAAGCAACGTATCACAACAGTTACAGGTTGTAATGACAGATGTCAGGGTTTTTCCTTCCTCCTTGTAGCCACAGTTGGGTTAAATGCTGAGTTTGCAGACTTCTATATTCAGAATGTACAGGATGTTATGGTACGGGTGTGGAAACTCTCAAAGCACACTCGAGTTTGTTGTGAGCTTTCTTTTACCTTCTGAAAAGCAAACCAGTTTCTCTCTGGATAACTGAATTGTGGTTTATCACACCAATATTTAGTTGACACAAACATCCGGAATTTCTTTTCCCTGTTGACTTTATTTTGTTGGTGGAATCTTGAAAATAAAGAGAGAAATCATCTAAAAATGCCCATTGATTTTTATCTTTTCATAGTAGCAAACTAAATTATTCTTTTGTCTTCTGGCTAACTGCAGTCAGTTCTAAATTGTCTCAGTCTTTGTCATTGACTATCCCTGTCCAGGGCCTGTTTTATCTCTGCAAAATTCTAGAATCTTATAGTCTCTTATAGTGAACGGTTCTAACGATGACTGGTTTCTAATTTATCTATTCTTAATTATCTCTATTCTATAAAGTGTTTCATATTCTCTCTTCTTCCAGTGTCAGCAAATGCTCAGGTTACTAGCCTGCTAGAATCTTCCAGTAAGATCCTCATCCAGGTCACTAGACCTTTAAAGGGTCAACCAGTACTCTTTCACTGGCATCACCCAGTCTGGAAATAGATTATCCTGTTTCGTAGTCTACATAGTTTTTTGGTGGGTACAGAATTTTAATGCTATAAATTTTGGTAAATGGTTGTTTGGTTAGTTTTAACGTATGTCAACCGTTTTTGTGTTATTTAATGACAAAGTCAGTCATTTTTTTTACGGAATTATACTAATGTAACTAATGATAATAATCATTTGTAAACAATTATAGCTTGAAGTAACAATTCCTAATACAAATAATTAGTACACAGTCTTACCCTCTTCAAAGGATGCTGTCATATGCATATTCTTGGTCCTCTTAACAGGGTGCAGAGAGTTTGGTTATAAATAATGCCTAATAATATCCATTTATAATGCTCTACTTGAAACACAAAATTCAGGTATCGTTGGTTATAGAAGTAAATTAACTTTTTTTTATCAAAAAGTTGTTAGGATGTACATATTTCTGTATATTACTGTACATTGGAATTATGGTTTTAATAATAAAGATAAGAATACCTTATACTGTTAATACTGTCTGTAAAGTTAAGTATGCTGATCAAATTGTTGTGATAGATTGATTGAATAATTAAATATCATATATAGTGGCCAGACAATATTAGGCACCTTATGTAAAAAATTTATTAAAACTTTGAGAATAGAGGAAAAAGACTGTCGTCACACATAACTAAATATATTGGTCCACCTGTCTTTATTCTAATTCTCTCAGTATTTCATTACTATTGTCTTGTTGTTGTTGATGAAGAGAACAAAAAAGCTAGATGCAAAGAGAAATTAAAGGAAGAGTTTGTTTTGTTTTGTTTTACGGCATATCAACCTCAGTGGGTCATTTAATGCTAATAAAGTTTTGAAATAAATCAATTCTTAATGGATAATACAATTTTTTTATAAATACATTCTTCTATTTAACCCATAGATGGGACCCTAACAGGTACTACCACTCCGGGTCAGAGTGGACCAGGGAGCAATGGTGATGAAGGGGTGCTCCACATTCTCCAAACCTCCAAAACTGGAACCTCACCATCAGATAGAGTTTAACGTCATTCCCAGGACATGTAGACCCACAGCCACTGCCTTCTAGCACCCATATGATAAAAAGGGGTTGGGGCTTGCCATAAGGGCAATAGGGTTGGGAAAATCATATAGGTGCTAGGACTTGACGTGACCAGCCGATTGATCGGAGGTGGCCTCTCCGACCGTCTAGCCCAAGATAGGGCCAAAGTGGAGTATTGCATGTCATAAACTGCTCATCCACCTGGGCTCTATCCTTAAGCATCACGGGTCGCCACCCACAGCCAACAGGTGGCCCCATTGGGGGAGTCTTACCCCTCTGCAGAGGTGCAGTCGGTACATTCTAACGCCCCAGCTGACAGGGCGGTTAAAGGAAGAGATCATGTATTTATATAGAAGATTTTGCTGACCTTTCAACAGCAAACAATTCAAAATCTTTTAAAGTCATGTAACTGACTAATATAGAAATGAATAAACATTTACAGATATAATCTGGACAATACAAAAGTAATTAAAATGAGTCGATATACAATTGTTTCACATTATATTGATAGTCTATAATGTATATGATCAAAAATAGAATATAAAGTAATTTACGTCTTTTTTAATAACATAGAAAAATAAAGAAATTTCTTTAGCCTAGCTCACTAACCATTACGCCACATGAGGTTCCCATAAACCATGATTTGTGGTTATTACCAAGTTTAGCTTAGTTTAGCACTAGGCCAGGAGTATGAAACCTTCCACGAGAATCAAACTCACTAAATATGATCTGTTAGCCTAGCTTGCTAACCATTACTCCATGTGGGATGCCCAAAAAGTCTCTTTTGTAATAATATTTGAATTTCATAGATGAAGCATTATCATGATTAACTAGTATAGATTCATAAAAGATTATTGGATTATTTACATGGATTAGCACATAAGCTCTATCTAAGATCAGAGTGTAGTACCTGTATCTCTAGAAATCTCAGTTACTTTAAAAACTATATGATATAACATATACAAATGTACAACAAAACTTAAAAAATGAATACAAAGTAAAAAAAAAATAAAAAAAGCACAGAGTTCCACTTGGATTGAGTGTACAGATACTGCACTCTCATCCTAGCAAAAGTTATAGAAAGTCAAAGAAAGAAAGTTTTTCAGATTTTATTATGCAAGTCAATACTTTCCCAATAAAATTGTTATTAATCAACTGATGTCAAAAATTTACAGAATATATTTATATTTACTAAAAAAAAAAAAAAAACGCCTTTCAGGTGGTGTAAAAATTAATTTTTGAAATATATTGCCTGAGGGGGGTTAAGAAAATTAAATAATAAAATAAAACGTTTGATATTTTTTTAAATTTATTACTTATTAAAAAAAAAAATCATATTCACTCCACTCCACTGAGATATTTGTTTTGTTTTACGACTGTAGAGACCTCCAAAACATATCTAAAGAATTTCCCATTTAATTATTCAGATTCCTATCTTAAAGAAAAGTTTTAAAATCTTACAAGTAAAATATATTTTGTTCAGATTTCATAAAATTAAATAAGGGTGGTGGTCGACCTAATAAAAAAAATAACAAAATAACAAATTAAACAAAAACATTAAACAATAACAATAATAAAAATAAAAAAATTTAAATTAATACTTTCATATTAGAATAAGATATATCCATTTTTAATCAGTATAACTCAGACCTTTTTTGAAAGAAACAACTCATTCAAAAACATCCATCACCTTTTTAACAACAAAAATCTTTTTTCCTTTACTTGTTTCATATTGTCCTGAAGAAGGTTTCTATATAAATCGAAATGTTTAAATGTCAACATTTCAACCAATAATAAAATTCCATCTAGTATAACATCCCATGTTTGTCTAATTTTCTCCACACACATACACACACACATATATATATATAAACAGATAAGAACAAACAATTGTTTAAAAAACAGTAGATAAATCAAAAGTGCTTAGATATTGGCCAGCAGAACAATATAGAAACTAAAAACAATTTCCATCTCATCTTCTTAGGTTTGTTCTATAAGTTATGAAACAAACCTAAGAGGGTGATATTTCAATTGTTTTATACATATATAACCCAGTAAAAATTGGCACATTATAATAAGATTTGTATGAAAAGAATTCCTTTAAAATGCACTAATTTAGAGAATGAAACAATTTTTAGTTAAATTTTCAACTAAGTAATAATTTTATAATGTCTGCATTTGTTTTAAACATCATTTTTTAATCATTTAAATTTTTCATGTAATATAGATGATCATGAAATGCTAATTAGAATCCTTTACTCTTTTCTAAATAGAAGCATCAATATCATCATGGACCATTACTACAATTGGAACCTAATAGAGACACAGATTGTTTGAAAGTGAAAAAGTTTATTTTCTTTATTGATAAGATGCTATTCTTCTTAATTGAACATAATAGGAATTTGTCTTTCTACAAACTTTTTTCACTGTTGATTTTAGTTCAATTGAGCTATTAGCAGTTTGAATGGTTACCACTATAATTGAGTTATAGAATTGATTTTCCTGATAACACTCCAACAATAGACTTTCAGCTTATAACATTTGTGTTAAATTGGAATTAGTTAATGTACATCCTATATGGACTTATTGCTTACAAATTCTCAGCTGTTTATAAAATTCAAAACAAAGTGAGTAATTCTGTTTTAATTTATTTAGTCAGTATAAAACAACAGTCTAAATTCCTGAGGTGAGAAGTTGTTATTATTTATATTATTTACATGTCTGGACTATTTACTTATGTTGTTTGTAGTATTCAAAATGTTTCAGCCACTGTACCCTATATAAAGGAAAGTATGAGCAATATTTTAAGTGAAAAAGGAATATGTAATAAAACAATCATATTTGAATAGAGAATACAAATACTTTTACTTGTATAATTTCATTTTTAAAGATGTCTAATGCAATAATATTTTCTACATTTGATTTGTTTATTTTTTTCATATTGCAATATTTATGTTCTGAATAATTTCATATTGACAGAATTAAAACTTTTCAAAATATTTTTCATCGATGTAATTGGATAGTTGTTTTAAAATAATTGTTATTTTCTTCATCTTTGTTGAATTTTTAGCTGGTAAGTAAATCTTAGATATAAACTTCAAATCAAGAATTTCGGCTATATTATCAGCGACAATCTCAAAATTATATTTTACATTCAGATCTGCAGCTAATCATTTGAACCAGTATAAATACTATTTTACTATATACCATAAGCCCAATATTTTTGATGCAGAGAGATCATATCAGACACTAAAGAGAAATAAAAATATTCACAACCTCTCTTGTAATGGGGTTATAAGATGTAAAGTTCTAAATTTACTTATCATAAAACCTATTTTAAACAATCAAAAAAAAAGTTGCAAAGGAGATCTATATTTATTTACTTTTTAAGTTTTTGAATGAAAAAATATTATGGAAACTCCAGCACTTTGTTTCAAGAAAGATAAATAGGATTTTGATATATTTATATATTATATATATAGGATATTATTAAACTGTTTTTTTGCCTGTAAAAGCAATTTGTTCTATTTCTCCATGAAATAATTTGTAATTCAAATATAATAAAAATGATAATTTGTTGCTGAAGAAATTCCCATGGGCATGTGAAAGAATTTCATTCAGAAGATTATTGCCAATATGGGCACACACATTCACAAAAAGATTTGCCACTCTTGGGCCACATGTTCAAAGGGTTAAATTAAAAGAAAAAGAAAAGAATTATTTTGCTTGAGAGACATGAATGTATTCACAAGCTGAGTCACAATCAGAAAAATATTTGAACAATAATGAAAACTCAATCATGATAGTTTACATAAAAACTTGATGAAATCTTCTAAAATCCGCACACTAGCACTAAAATGACATTTACTTGGTTCAAAATATTCTTTTTAGTATTGTTTTTAGCTCTTAGCTACATGTTGTAGATCAGTTAAAGGATTGGTTGAGACTAGGATGAATGATGGCCCTTTAATCAAGGGAAATGATGTGTAATGCAATGGCCCTTGAGGAGAACCTCAAGATGGTTACCCATTACTTTCATCAGACTCTAAGACCTTTCCTGTAACCACACACCCAAACAAACAGGATAACATTCACAAAAGTCATGAATAAACACCAGAGCCAAGTTACAACATACAGAAAAACTAAAGACACCAGGAAATGTATAAATGCTATCCAGGACCCACTATCCCAGAACGAGATATACAATGTGAAAACATACATGGTGTCTCAGCTAAAAATACCCACATAAACCAAACGAAACTGATGATATAGTTGATGTAGCAAATGACAGTGCCGCAACAAGAAAACATGGCATTTTACAGAGCAGACCCTTGGTCTACGAGTGGTACCCACTGTTAAAAAATGTGACCGACCAGTTATTGAACCTGAGTCTTCCAAGAGTAACTGGGTATTATTTCTTGACACCTAGGTACAATACAAGGATATGTGTTGTATCAATGACCCCACTGAAATGCAGAATATGTTTGTGCAGAGGAGCTGGTAAATATATATATAAAGTTTTTAAAAAGTCGTCAGGGTGGCCTAAAGTCGGTATCAGCCAATCAGCGAGGGAGTCTATCCCCTTTTCACTAGCACTAGACCAAGGAGATTGTTTTTGCATCAGCTCCTTACTTGACCGCACAGATCCCTGTGCTACTCACACACTGAGTTGGTGAGGGCTGGTATCGAACTAGGAACCTTGTGGTTTCTAGCCGAATGCTCTACCGACTGAGCTAACCCAGCCATAGTAAAGTAAAGTCGTTGGGGTGGCCTAATGTCGGTATCAGCTAATCAGCGAGGGAGTATATCCCCTTTTCACTAGCGCTAGACCAAGGAGATTATCTTAGCATCTGAGGTGGAGCACCACACCTACGATCAGCTCCTTACTTTACTGCACAGATCCTTGAGCTACTCATACGCTGAGTCGGCAAGGATCGGTATCAAACTAGGAACCTTGTGATTTCTAGCTGAACGCTTTACCAACTGAGCTAACCCGGCCCTGTATTACTTTTTGTATTACAGTTTTGAGAAGGAAAAAGAACATTATGTAAAAAAGAAGAAATTTTTATTACAATTAACATAATAAAACATTTAATCATATTTTGTTATTCTCATTTATAAATTTCTGAGAAATCTTTTTTTTTAGTAGAATTGTTAAATTTAAAAAAATTTTTTTTTTTTTTCAAATCTTTCTAAAATCTTGTTCAGAATTGATCAAAGAGAATGAAAAGACCAACTAATTACCAAATTAATTAGTCAATTTGAATTCCCTGACCCCCCATCTCAAAACATTTAATGGCCCCTGTAACTTCAGACTATAAAAACATATTACATATGAAAAGATGTGCTTAGCATAGTGCTTATTGTCATAGGAAACCCAAGTTCAAATCCTGGACATAGCTGTTTGCATTTCTCTTTTGCACTTGAGAAAGGCATGAATCCACAGAAATACAAAATATTTCTGTGGGGTCATTGATCATATGCTTGTATTGTACCTAAGTGTCAAGAAATAATGCCCAGTCACTCTTGGAAGATTTGGGTTTGATAATTGGCTGGTCTGGTTTTTTAACATTGGATGCCACTTGTAGACCAGAATATATTCAGTGTGGATTCCCGAAGATGGAACACAAACTTTCCTCATTTGTGATGACCTGTATTGTCTTGAAAGAGTTCTAATTAAAGATAACAAAATCCTCATACCAAAATCACTCTCAGCAAAGGTGCTCTAGTCCCTACTCACTGTACACCAAGGTGTTAATGGTTAATGACAATGGCTATTCTGGCCTGTTTTATATACCAACATCTGGCAAACTAGATCCCAATGCATGGAACAACAAATGGGAACTTCTTAGGCCACCATCTAACCCATTTCATTAGACAGTTTCAGACTTTTTTTATCTACATGGTAGATGCTATGTGGGTTACACAGATTGCTACACCAACTGGGAGGAGGTGGCACTTATACTGTCAAGTAAGGCCAAAGCAGTCTGTGACTTGGTTCTGCCCATACGGTGCACCTAGGGAGCTTTCCTTGGACAGAGGACCACCATTTCATTCTCAGAACATTTTTAAGGGATTCAGGCATGCAGAAATAGATCTTCTCAGTCTCCAAAGAATGACCATGCATAACTTGCAATCAAAGCAGCTAAGTGTGAGACAATACAGATGGCAGCTGCTATCTTAACCAGGTCTGTGTGCCATTTGATGTGCCTGCTGACACATCAGAACACCACAGTCTACAACCTCAACATCTTCCCAGAAACAATTCTCTGTGTCACCCTATAAAAGACCAGTTTCCCCTCCTGTAAGACAGGTACCATGTTCAACTACAGAGGAGAATTATCTGCAACTTGCAAGAAGCAGTGATAGCCAAGAGACACATACAAAACCAGCAATTTTATGATAATTGTGTATGCTTGCTACAAAAGTTACAGATTGGCAATACTGTGCAGTTGCAGAACCAAGTTGGCCTTTACCCACACCATTGGTACTATTGAAGTAAGTAAGTCTATTGTTGGTTTGAATAACAGCAGCTAAGTACCACTTAAGCAGTGTCCAAGACAGTTGGTATATATAGAAATCAAGAATGACCCATTCATGAATTTGGGTGATTCCATTCCTTGAGTTCTGATTGGCTGCTTGACTGCTTGATTTGAATGACATTGTGGAGTCTTATAAATATCCTGTCATTCTGCAGTAGACTTTGTGACTATTCGGGTTTGTATTTAAATTACAATTGTTTGTTGCCTTGTCTTCCCAGTTTGACGGTAATTGGAACTTTAATTATTCTTCAGGTACAGGACTAGAAACAACCTGCTAATGGTACACAATTGCCAATTTCTATGTAAGGTACACCCAGTCACTGACACAGCATACTACCCCACACTGCGGGAAAACACCCTTAGATGCAACCCATATCCCTCACAATCAGGCTATTGCAACCACTCAGAATGTGAGTCTGGCACATCATATACCACAGCAGACCACATTCCAACTCTACCTTGATCTGAGGAGGACCCACCAAGGTCACTTGGTACCCCTTTATTGGTCATACCTCAAATTGAGCAAAATGACCCAGACATCACATCAATCACACTTGAAACCTCACCACCCTCCCCTAAAAAGGGGTCCAGCAATCATAAAACGACCCCCACTTCACCGAGTTTGGAGCAGGCGCCACATGCTCAGGAACTGCGCACAGTACATGGACTGTATGACCACCTCAAACCTACTCCCTACATATGCAGGGTCTCACACATGGTTACTCCCATATTATCCCTGACCATATCCACTCAGCCGATAGTTATGGGGTGGAGAGGGGCATCTAAAACAGTTGAAGAATTGGCTAAGAGACCAAACTTGATGAAATCTTATAAAATATGCACACTAGCACTAAGATGACATTTACTTGGTTCTACTAGGCTTAAAATGATTGTTAATATTATTTCTAGCTGTTTGCTACTATTGTACAACAATTAAAGGGTTGGCTAAGGGACCAGGAGGGGTGATGACTCTTTGATCAAGGGAAGTAATATAATGGGTAATGTCCCATAGGAGAATAGAAGACTTCTCCTCAAAATGGCTGCTTGCTATATATATCACAGACTCTGAGATCTCTCCTGTAAATATACACCCACATGTCTTAATACTGCTTTTTACTCTAGTACATCTATTATATGTCTGGTCAAAGATTGTTAATATAACAATATAACCTGTTATATTTTACTTAGTAACAACTGTTGTCCTGAAAAATGTCATTAAGAGGAAATACTTGGCATATCACATCAATGACGTAATAGGTTATGAAAAACATTCACCTATATTTATTGCACAATAAAAACACGAACAATTTAAACAAACCTGTATACACTTACCCATATTTTTATTTGAGTTTTTGCTTTGAAATTAACATTGCATAAATGATACAATAAAAATAGATTGTAATACATGAAAATTGTTTTAGCCTTCAAAAGAAATGAAAAAGAGAGTGTTAAGTGTTCTAATGCAAAGAGAAGACCCATTAACACAGTGTAAGTAAATATTCTTGTTTTTTTTGTTTTTTATTCAATAAACGTTTTTCCTGAAATACTTCTAAGATTTAGATAAGACTTCATGAAAAATATTGATACTGTTGTAATCAATTTTGTTTATATTCATTCAATTTTATTAGCATACATTCTAATTAAATCAGAATTTGCAAGAACAAAATGTTTGTATTTCAAGACAAGCTATTATGTGAATCAGAAAAATACATGGATTTTAGAATTCTGATTTTTTTTACTGATGCTAAATTCTCTATATATACAAAGTGTGTCAAAAAAGTATTGCGATTTTTGGTACTTTTTCACACACGCATTCTGAAAAAAAAAAGTTCCATTCATTCTTCATTTCTATCTTGGTAAATACAGCTTTAAATTTGGTACTTTTTTGACACACCTTGTATTCTGAAAAAATTAATGAATAGAATTTTTATTTTTTCAGAATACAAGGTGTATCAAAAAATTTTTTAAAATCTCGATACTTTTTTGACACACTTTGTATATATATATATATATATATATCATCATCATCAGGTCGTGCTGTTAGCATGGATATCCATGACAATCTCTCTCCATCTAGTTTATTCTCTAGTCGGTTCATTAGGGTGCAGGTGGTGCAGGCGTACAGCAGCACTGACACGACAACGGCTTGGAAGAATTGTCTCTTTATCTTATCTGTGAGTTTGGATTTCCATATGACTGATAATTTATTTATAACAAACCATGCCTTTCCTACGCGTGCATTAACATCGCTTTCTGTGGATGAGATATTACTGCCTTAAATTGTTCTACCGAGTTTAGGAGTTTACCATCGAGAGTTGAGATATCTCTTTTGTTTTTAAAAGACATAAACTCAGTTTTATCAGAGTTTACATATAGGCTGATGTTTCGTGCTGCCTTTTCTAGGCTGTGTAGCAAGTATTCGACTTGTGCTGGTGTATTTGCAAATAGTGTCAGATCAGCAGCATAGTCAGTATCCGTAATAGCCTATGCGGGATATCACCTGCTTCTTGCTTTTTTAGTGTGAGGCCTTTTCCTTTTATGGGATCTAGTGATGTTCAGAGTACATAGTCTAGGCATATTATGAATATATATGGTGCTAGTTTATCTCCTTGTAGGACCCCAGTGACAATGTCAAAGAAGTCTGTGTCACCATCAGGTGATTGTACCATTGCTTTAGTATTTTGGTAGAGCATCATTATGGCATTAACTGTTTCCTTGGGTAGGCCATATGCTAGCAGTATTTGCTCCATTTTCCCTCTGTGTATGGAGTCAAATGCTTTGGAGAAATCTACAAATGGTAGGGTTGCCTCGAGATTCTTTGATTGGACTCCTTCTATGATTTGATGAATGGTCAGGATCTGTGTTGTTGTAGATCGATTTCTGCGAATTCCATTTTGATTTTTTCAAAGGATTTTCTCTATTTCGGGTCAGATGCAATTAAGGAGAAGGGCATTATATATCTTAGCAGCTATGGTGGTAAAAGTTATGCCTCTCTAATTCTTAGCGATTCCTAAGTCTCCTTTTTTGGGGAATGGGAGAATGCAGCCCTTCATTCTATCGAAATTTGTCTGTATACTGCATTACATAGTTTATGCAGTATATCATCAAATTTCCTTATTTTCCAGACCTCAGGGGGTACTTTGCCGAGGCCTTTCTATTTTTAAGCTTTCTTAGTGCTTCTATAAATTCTTCTGTCGTAAAGTCTCGTAGCTTAATGTCTACTTGGTTATTCATTATTTTTTGTATGTCATTTTCTATGGGTTTGGGGGCAGTTTTGAAAGTGGTCTTTCCATTTTTTAAGTCTATCTTTTTGGCTGTTTGCCTTTAGTTTTGATCTAGAGCTACTTTTCTTGTCACTAATTTCATTTACAGTTTGCTATGCCAATCACGACTGTCTGTCTTCTACTGCCTGTCTGATTTTATTTATTTGTTCTTAGATCTAATCTATCTGTTCTTTTTTGTATATTTCAGTTAGTTCTACCTGGGCTTTCTTAAGATTTTCTTTGTTGGTGTTAGTTGGTTTTTTTTAATGTGTTGGGATGCTTTTTTAATATCTCTCCTTTTTATTCTAACTGCTTCTGTCTTCCAGCGAACAGCGTGTTTGTTTTTTTGTTTGGTCAGTATGCATTCTGCTGCAGCTTCCAGGTGGGTATTGACAAAGTTTTTGTATTCCTCATTTTGTTGGCAAGTGAGGACCAGTTGTATCATATCGATTTACTGGTTTGATTTTTGTTTTTGCATAGGCTTAGGCATATTTTGGCTGTGACTATTCTGTGATCGGAGGATATTCCTTCAATAGACGAGTATGCTTCGCAGTTCATAGCACTGTATGTCCATTTTTTATTTATTAGGATGTAATCTAGTTGCACTTCTGTACTATTTGGGTAGGTGTATGTCCATAATTTGCCTTTTCGCTTTTGGAATTTAGTGTTTAGACATACAAGCTGGTTCACAGGGGAAAATTAAGCTAGGAGTTCACTATTCCTGTTTGGGGTGCCATGTAAACAGAATTTATTGTTTTCGTTTCTGCCTATCTGCACATTCATATCTCCCTCAATGATAAGTATGTGGTGTTTGGGAGTATATCTACATAGGGAGGATAGCTCAATGTAAAACATTTCAACGTCCATTTCATTGCTGATGTTTGTTTTTTTCTATGCTGTTCAGTGATTTTAGTGCTCGAGGGCTGAGAAGCATTCCTACTCACCCTGTGGTGGCATTAGCAGAGTTTTTCCATGCACATGCCAATACTAATGTCCAGCCATTACCAGATTCATGGTATTTTATTTCTAGATCACTATGTTCAAGTCTGTGTTCTTGTACACATAGAGCGTCTATATTTTTTTCGGCTGCAGACGCAGTTAGCTTATCGTTCTTAGTGTTCGAATATTAAATGTTAAATTTTTGCATCTAAGTAGGTTTGTATTGTTTTTAGTTTCTGTGACTATTTTCAGATAATATGGCCAGAGCGGTGATCTTAGTATGTATGTGCTCTGTCTCTCTGTCTATATATATAGCAAACTATATTATCTATCTGTATATATATATATATATATATAGTGTGAACAAAAAGTATTAAGACAATCAGGAATATTTCTTGTATGTTGTTTATTCTCAACTAGTTTCGACCTTAGGTCATCGTCAGGAGAAAATTTCTTATTTGAAGAAATTGTTGATAGATTATTAGAAAGGGAGCATTATAGAAGAACTATAAAAGTTGAAGGTTTTTGTGGGTTTGACATGCTGTTAAAATCCGGGTAGGCGAGTGTGTTTAATAGTAGCATGTCTATTTGTTCCGTGAAGAACCTCTATGAGGTAGGTTATTTTTTTGGATGCTCTTATATATGTGAGGGGGGGTTCATGGGAGTTGTGTGTATGACTGTAGGTGTATACATATAAATGTATGTGTGTGTTTACATATACGTGTGTGAATGTGAGTGTGTGTCTGTATCACGGTACTGTGCGCATGACTTCTAGATTTTTAATTGGGTCAAGAGTGGCTTGTTTGATGCATGGTGGTCAGTGTTTGTTTATTTAGGTGACATCGGCCACCCTTGTAGGTGTAGACAGGTTTATTGCCCTATGCTAAAGTGGGCCTGTTTTTTTATTAAAGTCGTACAGATGAAAGCTTTTTAACTTTTTTATTCATCTGTACTCATGGTTTTCGATTACAGATTTGGTGTCAGTATCTCTTTGAATTCTTTCAATGAGGGTAAACTTGGCGTCTCTATTAAAGTCGTGGTCATCCAGTCGGAAGTGTTGCTCAATTGGGATGAGCTTGTTGTAGTCAGTATTTTTTATTCGGTGTCTGTAGTTATTAAGTCTAAAGTAAAATTCCCATTCAGATTTCCCTACGTATTGCTTCTTGCATTTAGTACAATCTAGCAGGTAAATCACGTTTTTGCTTTTGCAGTTTGATTCATGGTAGATTTTAAAGGTTTGTTTCGTTGTTGAGCTTGTAAATGTGTCTGTTGTTTTTATTTGTTTGCAGCATAAGTTGTTTTTTGTACTACAGGGCTGGCAGAATTTTGTGGAGTTAATTATGGGTCTCATGTTGACTACTTTATTGTTTAGTATGTTGTTGCCTCCTATCATTTCTCTGAGGTTATGAGGTCGCCGATAGGTCACTATACCGGGTTCTTGGAAAATATCTCTTAGTTTAGGGTTTATTTTCAGGATGTTCCAGTGTTTTTTGATTATTTGATTTAGTCGTGGGGGGTGTTATTAAATGTCGTTATTAGGGGGATGCGATGTGTCTTCTTTTTGTGTTTTGATTTTAGGGTTT
This sequence comes from Doryteuthis pealeii, assembly GCA_023376005.1. Taxonomy (NCBI): domain Eukaryota; kingdom Metazoa; phylum Mollusca; class Cephalopoda; order Myopsida; family Loliginidae; genus Doryteuthis; species Doryteuthis pealeii. Next base: position 23,376,170 of record CM042164.1, read on the forward strand.
CTTGTCTAGGGATGGAGATAGCTTTGGCTACCTGGCTATCTATTAAAGTGTGGGAGTATCCACGTGCTGAGAACTGTTGTCTTAGTTTATTTATTTGTTGTCTTAGCTCATTGTCGTCGGTGTAGATTCTTCTCAGTCTTATAGCTAGTGAGTAGGGGAGGCTGTCTTTGAGGTGTTTGGGGTGAGATGATTTGTAATGAAGGTAGTTGTGAGTATGTGTTGGTTTAGTGTGTAATGAGGTTTGAAGTTGTCTGTTTTCATCTATATATATTAGAATATCTAGAAATGCTATTGCTTGTTTTGATTTTTCATGGTCAAATTTAATGGAGTCGTGTGTCATGTTTAGGTCATTTAGAAAGTTATTGAATTTGTCTTCTCCGCCCGTGTATATCATGAATATATCGTCAATATATCTTGCGTAAAAGAGGCAGTCATCTTAATTTTCGGGTAGATGTGTGTGTTTTCAAATTTGTCCATGTATATGGTTGCGTATGAGGGAGCTGCAATCGTTCCCATAGCACATCCTTTGTTTGTATGTAGTGTTGACCGTTGAAATTGAAGATGTTTAGTGTTAGTATGTGTTCCATCAGTGTTAAAATTACTTCTGTAGATGGGTTTTTTGTTGTTCTCTTATTTAGGTGTTCCTCTAAGGCTGAGAGTCCCTCGTCGTGTTTAATGTTAGAGTACAGGGATCTAACATCCATTGTGACTAAGATCGCTTCCTGTGGTATTGTTGTGGTGTGGTTGATTTTATTTAGGAAGTCCGTGGTGTCTCTTATGTAGGATTTTATTTCTTTTGTAAGTGGTTGTATGTAGTGGTCTACATATTTAGATATTTTTGTTGTGTGACAGTTGATCGAGGAGATCACTGGTCTTCCGGGGTTGTTTGTCTTATGAATTTTTGGAAGTAGATAGAAGTGGGCAGGTTTTGTGTTGCTGGGTTTTAGTCTATCTGCTGTTTCTTTGTCGATTAGATTTTTTTCAACCATATCTTTTATAGAATTTTTGATGATGTTCTGGTGGTTTTCAAAGGGGTCAGCTGGAAGTACAAAGTAGAATTCCTCATTGTTTAGCTGGTTTTCGGCTTCTCTGAGATATTCCTCGATACCCCAGATGACCGTTGCACCACCTTTGTCAGCTTGTGTAATGACTAGGTCTTCTCTGGTGAAAAGTTCTGTGAGAGTTTCGCGTTGTTTTTTTGTTAGGTTGTCATGTGGTAGGTGTTGTTTTTCGTGTGTTTTGATTCCTCTTTTACTGCCATTTCGAATGTTTTGATGGTTTCTTGTCTAGGGATGGAGATAGCTTTGGCTACCTGGCTATATATTAAAGTGTGGAGTATCCACATGCTGAGAACTGTTATCTTAGTTTATTTATTTGTTGTCTTAACTCATTGTCGTCTATATATGTATATATATATATAGCAAACTATATTATCTATCTGTATATATATATATATATATATATACAAATATAGCAAACTATATTATCTATCAGTATATATATATATATATATATATAGAGAGAGAGAGAGAGAGAGAGAGAGATAGATAGATAGATAGATAGATAGTTTGCTATATTTATGAGTAAAGAGTGGTCAATATCATTGATAGACCATATAAATCTAAGTTAGGCTAGTGAAGATATAAAGTCAATGGTGTTAGATAACAATCAGTTTATTGCCTATGCAATCTTAAAATAAAATGGTTTGAAAATCGCATAGTTACCAAACGACATTGACTTCACTATTATCTTCACTACTCTAACTTATATATATATATACTTTGTATTAACAATCAAATATAACTGATGCACACTAAGATGATGTTTTAAGCCAGTGATAGAATGGTAGTTCTTACCATGTACTGGATACTGCTGATCAAAATGATCAGCAGTATCCAGTACATGGTAATGTCAAACTGATTATATATATAACGCAGTTTATATGACAATGTACCCCATCCTTTTTTCGTCTGAGTTGGTCACATCTCTATTTTTCTATATTAACTTATTCCCATTCATATCTGTCCCAATGTATCTAACTTTTTTCCTAATGTTAACTAGCAATACTCTTCTTAAGTTCTCTCCTTTCGGTCCAAATTAGCTATAATTCCCTTTCATCACAGCTTCTTCTGTTCTAAAGAGGCTAATCTAGCAGTGCAGGAAATATTGGAGTGAGAGGGAAATTATCATCTTCCACTGAAAAATATTAAAATCATGACTGTTTGTTTAATGCTAATTACCATTGAGTTATTCAGTGACAAATGTAGTCTTGGTGCTATCTGAATAACTCTGATGGTCTGGACTGCGTCACTCATCTTTTCAGAGTTTTCTTCTATCAGCAAGGTCTTCTACTGGCAAAGTTGTCTTCTGTCAGTAGTTTTAGTGTTGCTTCTCCCTTTGTCTTTCTTCTCTGGCTAAAAAAGTCTTAGAGCCCATATTTTACAGAAGAAAATTTGACCTAAACACCTCTGATTAGTTACCCAATCAGAACTCACAGAGATTAAGGTGAGGAGCCAAAACCCTTGGTCAATTTTTGATTTGAGAGTAGATTTTCATACCTAAGATTGAAGGAAGGAGGAAAAACACAACCCTTTTGATTGGCTTGGCTTCTGACATGTCTTGATTTCAAAAAAAGATCATTTAAGTGCACTGAATTTCATCAGAGAGATCATGTAGAGTGATTTACCTGCATTTGCAATTCTTGACAGCTTTGACAAACCCATCAACTTAGTTGTTCCAGTAACCATTACTTGAATTTGTAAAATCAGTCAGAAGAATAACCTTATCCAAAATCTTGGTTAAAAAAAGTGACTTTTTTTCTTTTGTTAAAATTTTTTAAATGCCTTTGGAAATCTTCATTGTGTCACTCATATGTACAATGTATATATGACTTATACACACACACACACATATGTATATATACATAAAATGAATGAATACACACATATACATACATATATAGTATCAAAAGATTTCAGTATGTAGACACATCCATTTTTTTGTTTAACATGAGCGCTCTATGTATACATATTTATGAATATAAATATATATATGTTTTGGTATCACTCGATGGAAAAAAAAAATCATTTACCAATATTCTAAAACTATTAATATTATCTGTAAATGTGTGTCCAAGTTTCCAGTATCACCAGATATCATTATTGTTGCAATGAGTGTATCATATTTTAATTGATTGTAAAGAATGACCAAATGACCAAATAGCAAAACATTTGAATTAAAGAACTCATCTTCCAGAAATGGGTTAAATAGTACAACTACTATTCTTCTACAAGGATGTCTTTGGCAATAATAACCCACAAACATTGATGTGCCATTAAACAAAGAAATCAAATCAAAGAAAAGATTTTAGATTTTGAAACATTTTAATTTAATTTAAAAAATTTTGATCATTATACTTGAAACAAATTATTTTGAACAGTTGAAAAAAGAGTACACTCTGACAGAAAACAGTCAAGTTTTCAGTATATATGGATAAAAATATCCACACCAAAACCACTAGCAAATGACAATCCTGGGAATAGACTTGGACATGCTACACAGTAGAATAGCCCAACCTGCTATTTAAACCTTCTACCAAGTCTGGATTCTCAGAAACTGATTCAACTTACAACACAACTGAATACTGATCACCCAACACACATTTCTACACCCTTATATTCTCTATCAAATTTAGATATGATTCTTACAGACCATTCAAGAGTGCTTATTTCTGCTTGAAACACCTATTTTATTAGTGTTTTGACAACATCCAAGTTTCCAGAAATCAGTTCTTCCAGTACATTTGTAGGGGCACACACACACACACACACACACACACACACACACACATTTTTATATATGTATATATATATATATGTATGCATGTGTGTGCTGATGTCACCTTCTCCATATTCTAACATCAGGTTATCACCATTTTTACAATGGTATTTGTTGTATGGATAAATCCTTGAAGTGGTTATCATTTTTGTAGTAATAATGAATATAATAACATTTTGTACAACAAGTTTTATTGCTAGAGCAAACTAAATAGAAAAGAGGATACATAAAGAAATAAGATCCAAAAATACTAAATGACAGTGTGTATATAGAAATGTCCTTGTATACAAGGGTGTCAAATTAATCAAAGGTATAAAAGTTTGTGAGAGACTCACATATTTAAGAAGAGTTCCTTTGTTGGCTGTTTAAAATTAAGGATAATGTCAGCATGTATGTAAACTTATAGCATTGTATTATCATGTAGTGTTCTATTCAGTGCACCACAAGGTTCCAGCAGGTGATGGACGTCTCAGGTCCTTGCTCCTAGTTCATTGAGAATGTTGTCATTAAGCCATTTCCTTTTATATTAGGTTGTGTCACCACAAGTCATAAATAGAATAGAAGTTAACAGATATTCTATTGCAGGCAAGGGAGGTAAACCCTCACAACATGAATGCTGTAGTTATCTTGTAGTCTAATGAAATTCTTTCCCATTTTCTCTTTTATAAATGCTAGGGTTTTTCTTTTGAACTGTTATAATATTTTTCTACCACTCAAGCTACAAGTCTCTGTTGAGAAAGATCATACCCCTAACCATAACCCCCCCCCACACACACACACACATTTCTCTCTTCTTGAGATAATATCAATTTCCAACCATATACAGCATTTATTGAGTTCATCAAACATTGAAACATTTCTCATCTGTAAAAACGACTTTTTTAAAAAGTAAATACAGTTTGTTAGCCATTTCTTTAACACTCTCCAGTTTTTGCCTCCTTGTGTTTCTTTATTAATCTAGTTTTCTTCTTAGTTTTAGCTGACTTGAATCCTGTTTCATGTAATGTTCATATCTCAAACATGGATGTCAAGTTCACACTTTTCCTTCACTTTCATTGCTGTCACTCTCTTTGTTAAAAGTATCTTCATTTCAATATTGAGAATTTGAAGAAAAATTCCAATTCTCTTATTATTTTTGGTATAGTAGGTGTTTCCAAAAAAACAATGAAGACTGAAGCTGTATTTACCAAGACAGAAAAGAACAAATAAATTTTCTTAAGCAAAAATGAATGTTATGCTACAGACATAATTTCAGAGTATTTACTCAAATGGCAAAAGTGGTAAAATCTAGAAGATCATCTTCAATCCTATCCTTTGCATAATAGTTTTTTTGTTTTTTTTTAAATAACCTTTGGATTATGACAAGAAGTATTATGTGACATATTGTTGATATAAATTCAGATATGATGGGTTCCATGACCTGAATGATTTTGATTAGAGCCCAAAACAAAAGAAAAAGATCAAATGCTTATGAATACTTATTAGAAATAAGAAAAAGAAAAAGAGGAAGTATAAGAAGAAAAAGAATACTCACTAGTAATGGTTTGCTAGTCCAGTTTGATAACCATTATACTATGCAAAGTGCTGAATATATTCTGTGATTATACAGAATAATAATTTTAATTCATCCTTCTTATATACTATAACAATCATTAGTAGAAATTCTTTCGCAAACTGGAAGTGGGGAGAATCCCAAACGTTTTTGATAAAATTTGAGTTCCACTAAATAAAGAAATTGGAATAATTGAAGAAAAAAAGAATTCTTTGATAATTTATCTAACTAGAATATGGAAACTTTTACATGCTGCTTAAATTCTGGAAGAGTTTAAAACAATTTAAAACTTTCACTACAACCAAATTTTTTAAAAAATTAGGTAAATAAAGTATTGTAAAAAATAAGATCAATTTTCATCAACAATTTTTCAGGGCCGATAAAAAATAAATCCTCACAACATGTATGAATACTAATTTCATTGATATTTTTTTGTGTTATTATCAAGAAAGATGGGATAAAATGTTGATATAAATCTTATTTGAGGAAATAAAAAAGAACCAGAAATATCATTATTTAAGTATTTGTTTAAATTTTTGAGAATGTCACAATAACCAACATGTGTTAAAGGTTAAGTGTGTGATGGGAATGAAGATTCCAACAATTTTCTGTTGACAATTGCCATAATGATAAGCTGTCAATCAATTTTTTACTAAGTCATGTTACAAGGTGAGTGTAGTAAATTAAATTGTAATAATTAAATGTCTTTTTGGGCCATCTTCTAATTTTGAAATAGTAAAATGAGCAGCAATTGGAGTTGTAAAACCACTCAAAAAATAGCCCTTCACTACATGGGCCCAGTAAAAAAAAGGGCATGTTTCTAGAATACACAACTTTTTGGAGGGCTTCTTTTTTATAGCTTTTTTGTACCTTTCAGGACATTCGCTATTAAAATTAAGTGTAGTGGAGTTAACACTTATAGGCTATTTATATAGGTATGTGGTAAAAGTGCTTTTGCGGTTGTCAATCAATACATCAAGGAACTGGAGTTGATTATTATTGTTTAGTTCATATGTAAAATTGAGGACAGAGTTTTTTGGGAATGCCTGTTGGAGTTCGACTAGTTCATTTGTGTTGTTGACAAGGACGATAATAAAAAACCTAATATATCACGCAAAACTCATTTCTTTCCCAGAGCCGATATTCTACTCCAAACTCAAAAACATCAAACAGACACTGGTTAATAACAGACTTCCTAATCATGTCATTGATGAACAAATCAAACAGACCATCTAAAAAAAAAAAGACTAACTACAAGGAAAAACATACTACAGCAAATACTTCTTCAAATAACACTTATTATTGTAACCAGATGCACAAGAATTACAAACTTGATGAAATAGCACTAAAAAAAATTAATTCGAACAACGGTGGTCCAACTATGCCTGATAATAAGGTAAAACTGATTATTTATTACACCAAATATAAAACCACTAACCTTGTTATCCGCAAAAACTGCTCTCCCAAACAAGTTGTCTTAATGAGACTAATGTAGTATACAAATTTAAATGTTCCTTAGGAAATTGTGGTCTCCCAAAAAATGAAAATACCTACATCAGTTTTACCTCAACGACTTTGTCATGCCGTTTAACTCTTCATATGACAGATAACAGCTCTATTTCACAACATCTAAAATTACATGCATGCCCCCACTCTAAATATAAAAAAATATCCTAACAGAAAATACGCACATTTTGCACAGAGAAAAAAACAAACAAAAACTCCAAACACTAGAAGCTTTATACATCAAACAATTCAAACGATCCTTAAATAAGATTAATTTTCAATGCAGTACTCACATTTTAAAATGCCTATAACACTTTTCCTATCAATTCTCCTCCTTCCATCTCCCACACCCCTTAATATAATTTCTACAAGTTCTCTCACTACTAATAACTTGAAAAAACTGGAACATAAACACATCACCCCTGATGATGGCACTTTGAAGTGCCGAAAGTACTTGGGATATGAACTTTGGTGGACTAATCTACGGATTCCATCCAAATGTAAAAAATTTGGCCAGAAAGCTTGAAAAGATCGTTAATAAAATTGTTAAACAGGAGACATGCCTTTTGTTTAATTCTACATGTATATATATATATATATATATATATATATATATAAAAGGGTTTTGTAATTTGCTTGAAGCATTGTGTTTATATTGGTTTGTGTGTGTGTGTGTGTGTGTGTTATTTGTAGGGTGTGTGTGTTCTCTTTGCGTGCGTGCCTTGTTCATATACGTTAATATGTGTGTATGTGTGTGTTTGATTTAGTAGGTTAGAATGAAATTAATTTTATTAAAAATTGTAATTATAGAGCCTGCTAGATTCTATTTTGTTTTGCTTTTTAATATTATATTTATTTTATTTTATTTCATTTATTTGTTATATATATATATATATATATTATATATATGAGTTAAGAGTAAGAAAATGAATCCGACAATGATATAAAATATTTTCATTTTAACAGCATTGTGTGTTTTCATACCCTTTTATCTATATATATATATATATATATATATATATATATATATATATATATATATATATATATATATATATATATATATATATAATTTTATTTTCTATTCTGTGGCTTTCCTTTCTCCCCACATCTAATATAAGTTAATCCTAGGCAGAGAATACAGATACTACTCTTTGCTCATAAGCAGAAGACTGATCCATATAATACCACCAGAAATGATGGTAACTATGCTATTTAGTATGTATTATTGTTTGGGGGAAAAATTATTCAATTCAATCCAAAGCATTTCCTGAAATTTTACTTAGGTCATTGGGGTGACATGCTGAGTTTTTCTTTTCCTCTGGAATCTCACAAGGAAATGAGAGGGGGGTTACTTGGCAGTGCCCATCTCCTCTCCAAGTAACATTTGACAGGTTGTACTGGGTTATATGTTACCAATTGCCAGGAATAATCTCTGACCTGAGTTGTATAGTTAGCTTTGAATTCAGAGTTTTTCTTCTCCTAGGCCAGTTGATTAACCAAAACTAAAGAACACAGTGTGCCCTACTATTTATCCATAGCTGGGATGGAGAGAAGAGATGAATTATGAATATCATATACAAGTAAAGGCATTAATATTTTTTGAATGTTTTATCATGATCATGTTATTGTTTATTTAATTATAATAGGAATGTCTAATAAATGTTTAAAGTAAATATTTTAAATAACATTCAGAAAATAAACAATTGAGATGAAAAAGAAAATTTATGGATGTTTAATTATTTATGTTATGTTATCATGATTGTGTTTTTAATAGCATCATCATAAACAGAAATTAAAAATCTATTGTATTTACAAGCCTCACTGTTGATAATATTTACTCTTTGTCTACTTGAAACCGCTCACAGTAGCTCATCCACCACTGGAATCCTACTGTAAGTTGCTGGCATCGGCTGTCACACATGTCACTTGTTTACACTGAAAAATCCCTTTGTGAACACCCCTGCCATCTTTTTGTTTTGGCTTTGAACCAACCCTGAGACTGGTGCTTGATCCTTTTTCAATAGGGAACCATGACAGTAAAATACAAAGAAAATTTGGTAGGCCAAGAATTAAGCTTGTAAACAATTGATTATCTCCCTTGTCATCTCTGATGGAATAGCATTTGTGTTTTGTTTCTCACAGCTTTTAATTGAAGTCAGTGTTCATATTCTTTATAATTCAGCTCCAACAATTAAAATGCTTAACATACCAGAGGTTTATTTTATGAGACCAAGCTGCCAAGTCAATTAAATAGCTATGAATATAATTTGAAAGGGAAAAGAATTATTAGTAAATCTGTTAATTGATAATGAGTAGTCTCTCTTTGTGATTTCATATTTAATATTTGTCATCTGTTCATTTATTTCTTAAATGTCATTTGATATTTATCGCTTTTTCTCAGAATGCTTTGATGATTCTAGTTAATAATTTTATTTATGATTGTGATTAAAAAGAAACACTATCCCTTCAAAATTTGCCTTATGACAAAATCTTTTTTTCTTGTGCCACTGAACTCATTTTCATGTCACCACTAAAATGAATTCCTCTTTTTCTCCAAATACAATTCTTTCTCACAAAGTTCCACTCTCCTTTCACACTTTTTGCCAAATTCTGTTTTTCTCACTCTACGCAATTCTTCCTTAACATATCTTGCATTCCAAAATAAGTGCAAGAAATCACACTGGCTTTTTTTGTAGCCAAGTCCATGTTCCTGTTGGTTATGTAGGAAATTTTCATAAGATGAATGACTTTATGAAAGAGAGTCTGCTTGGCACACAGCAGGATATACAAATGATATGCAGCAAATTACATCAACAAGGTGAGCTGTTGCTTGATCCATCACACTTTTGATGCATAAATTGGATCACATTCCAATTGTTTAGGATCTAGACAAGAAATGGCAATAAGTTCCATTTAAATCTTAACAAGAATGAATACTTTTACATTTTAGTGTTGCAGGGATCTTGAAGAAAGTTGGTGAAGACAAAGAAACAAAGATGAGATGAAAAAATGATGACAAGATGAGGTTGTTTATATCAAGAAAGCCTGACTAATGATATAGTATACCCTGATTTTAAACTTTGCAGCAAATAAACCACAAATATAAGACAATTTTTGTTTAACATCGACACATTCTTTAACATTTCTTTATGTGATGATTTTTTTTTTTTTACAAAATAACATCTAGTTTTCTGTGGGTAAATATTTTTGTTCTGAGATTAGAAAAAACATCAAACAATTTTAAATCATTTCAATCAAAACTCAAATCATTAAAAAGAACTTGAACAAATAGCTGATAGTGATCCTGAAAGAGAACTTTATAGAATGTATTGAAAAGTAAAAGCAATAAAGAAAGGTGAAGGTGACTAAGTTGCCATTGTCCTAGGCAGGCCGTTTCTTTTTTAAAAGATAAAATGGTTGGATACTTTCTTGACATACTTCATAGCAAGAGAAGTGTAACAATTGTAAGTAGGCTTACTAGATTTGCTATAGAAATATTTTATTGAAAGGAGAAAAATAAATTGAAAAAGAATAGGATAGTTTCTCTCATATGTCAGTTTAAGTGCTGTTTATATTTATAAAGACTAACAAAATTCTAATGGGACAATTTATGGAGTGGACAGGTTAATGCTGAAGCTGATAGTTATTAAAAGATTTCACATTCAGAAATTTCTTGGTTTCATTTTTCATTCTCGTTCATGAAATATTTTTATTTATGAAATGAAAGGGAAAACCTTTTTATCTTATTTCATTTTAAAAAAGACATTATCCTCAATTTTAACTTTCTTAAAAGTCTTTATAAAAACATGTTGTTTGTGCTACTCTGTTATTTAACTTTCATTGTTTTTTTTTTCTTTCTCCTTTTTCTTCTTTCTCCTTTTTTTTCTTTCTCTCATTTTTTGCTACGATTGTAGGAAAAAAATTTTTCTGTAGGTAATTATTCCTTTCAGTAAGCATATTTGATACTTTCTAACTAACATCAGCTATTTGTTCAAGTTCTTTTTAATGATTTGAGTTTTGATTGAAATGATTTAAAATTGTTTGTTGTTTTTTCTACTATTAGAACAAAAATATTTACCCACAGAAAACTAGATGTTACTTTTAAAAAAAAAAAAAAAAAAAAAAAAAAAAAGTTATTTTATAAAGAAATTTTTAAAAGATTATCTAATTTTGTGTCGTATTTGTGAGCTGTTTGTTTGATATAAATAAAATAAAAAGTTTGGTGAAGAATCTTAAAGAGTGGTGATTCCATAAATTTTGACCATGGACAATAGTTGGTGATATTACAATGAATATTTAGTCCCTTTTAGAGTTTAATATAGAGTAATAGATGAAAGGGGACTATAAAGGTGACTTAGGATAGTCATTAAATATTTGTGAAATGAATGAAGTGGACTTTAATAATATTGTAATTTACTTGCTGTATGTTTTGATGTTGTTTTTGTGAAATGCAATTTTTGTGATGGCTGGAATAGGTGGAGAAATCTGGGTCTTTGTTTTATGGTCTTTGAATTTGCAATAACTGCTGATTTGCATAGACAACACAGATTCTTGCAGTGTGCAGGTTTTAAAAGTGATGCATGGGTGAATTTGAATGTCTGATCGAAATCTATCATGTGTGTGAAAAGGGCGTTTTGAGTGTCATTTGTCTTTATTGATCTGTGGTGTTCATAGAGTTATTTATTGTTATAGTTTCATTGTGTTACTCCAATGTAGCTTTTGTCACAGACATAGCATGAAATACTGTAAATGCCTGTTTTGGAAATGTTTGTGCATTTGGAGAAGTTGGTGATATTTTTAATGGTTTAAGATGTAGTCTGAATGATTTTTATTCCTAATTTGTTTAATTTATCATAGAGCGGTTTGTTGTGTATGTTGATTGGTAGGGATGTGGGTCTGTGAGTGGCAGAGGAGGTAGTGGTGGTGGCAGTGATATTTTTTGGTTTTGTAGATGCGTATATTTTGAGGGCTTTTTTCCTTGCATTTAATATGAAGTGTCTAGGGTATTTTAAAGTCATGAGAGAACCCTCAATGTGTTTGTATTCATCTTCTAAGGACTGTGAACTGCATATTTCCAGTGCCTGTAGATAGAAACTAAGCCTGTTTGAATTTTGTTGTGTTGGGAGTAAAAGTGTATGTAGTTGTTTTTGTTGGTGGGTATACTTTGTAAGTTAATTTGTTTGGGGTTTTAATTAGTAGTGTATGTAGGAACAGTAAGGAACAATTAGATTCTTCTTGAAAAGTGAATTTTATGGAGGGTTTCACCGAATTTAGTTTGTCGGCGACATGTTCTATTTTTGTTTCTTAGGGGAAAATGAGTATGTCATTGATGTATTTGAATTATGAACAGTTGTTAGATAATCTGTATTTGAAGGGGTCTGATTCCAGAAATTCAAGGAACAAACATGTCAGAACACTGATTAGTGGGTTGCCCATTGGAAGGCCAAATTTCTGTTGGTAGTATGTGTTGTTGAATTTGAAGGGAGTTAGGTTGGTTATGTATTTGGATATGTCTATTAGGGAAGAGATGACTTGAACTTCTTCAATGTGTGGTGAGAAGGTTTAAATATATTTTGATGGGTATATTTGTGTAAAGGGAGTTTATGTCTCGGCTGTTCATAGTTCTGTTGTGCATGTTGGCACCTTTGATTTTGTTAAGGAGATCACCAGAGTTAACTATATGAGAGGAGCTAATTGTTCCAAGTAGGGGGTTTAGAATCTTGGCGATGGCATAAGTGGTTTTGTAGGTAACACTGCCAATGCTAGAAATGATGGGTTATAGTGGTGTATATTGGGGAGGCTGTATATGGGGGTTGTGGTGTGATGTTTGATGAGTGAAGTCTATATTTTGTTGTTTAGGACTAATTTTTTTAAGTTTTGAACACCAAACACCAACATAATCTCACCTAACACAGACAAATCCAACATGCTGTCACCTATAACAAGATAAACCCCTCATTATTCACTAAAGACTCCACTTACCCTAAATCCTTTGATCATCCTATCCCACTACCAGAACTTGCGACCTACCATATCCTTGGTGGCAACTCCTCTTTACCCTCTCTTTTTCCTGGCTCCACCACATACCATTCAACACATCCTCCCTCTCTCCTCCCTTTCCTTTACCCTATCGTTTGACTTTTTCATCATACATATATAACAATGTCTTTTAAAACAATAAAAAAAATTTCTGAAGAAGCCTCTTAAATCCACTGAGGTGAAATTCTAATTGAATGTAATTGTTTGTGTTTTGTTATTCACTGTTTGTTATTTGGATTTTTTTCCTAATCTGTTATTTCCTCATATATATATATATATATATATATATATATATATATATATAAGGGAACAAAAAAAGATTTTCATCTCCTGTCACATATAAAAACATCCATAATTTTCTTCACCCCAAGAGACATCCTGATGAAGGTTCAATGTAACCGAAATGTTTTAAACATCGATAATTAAATTCATCCCATTTTCGGAACACTTGTATTTTCAAATTTTCTTTATATATATATATATATATATATATATATATATAAAATGGGATTTGATAATTTGCTTCTTGAAGCATTATTATGTAAAGTATATTATTATCTATATTTTTTGAAGGCAATTACAATATGTATATTGTATAAGATTCAATAATTATTGAGAATAATCATGACAAGAAACCCGGTGAATAATGTGCGCGACGTGGAACACCGTACAGCTGAAAGTTGAAACAGCTGTACAGTGTTCCAAGTCACGCAAGTTATTCGCTGGGTTTGCTTGTCATGATTATTTTCAATAATTATCGAATTTTATACGATATACACATTGTAATTGACTTCAAAAAATAATATATATATATATATATATATATATATATATATATATAAGTAAAGAAATAACAAAAGTCTTAGAGATTTAGCATTATAGTCTATTTCAGGGAGCTTAGACAAAAGCTTTGTCTAAGCTCCCTGAAATAGACTATAAGCTAAATGTCTAAGACTTTTGTTATTTCTTTACTCATATATTTGCTCTGTGACTCTAACATTAAGAACCCACATTGAGCTCTCAAACTGTTACATGGTTTTGTTTAAATAAAACTCTTGTGTCGTAAGGAAGATTTCTTCTCTGGACTTTTGGATTATATATATATATATATATATATATATATATATATATATTCTGTTCATATCTACATATCTTTTTCAGTTTATTCATGGTTACCTAAGATTTTTTTTAAATAAGTGTTTCCCATTTATTGTGGTTGTATGAGGAAGTTATCAATTTAGTAATTAGATGTTGTAGTCACTTTTAGAATTGTAACAAGTGAAATGAGGATTAGAGTTTGGTTAGTGAGTGAGAATGAAGTAGTCAATGTAGTAGTCAATTTCAATTCTTTTTCATTCTTTTTTGTCACTAAATGGATGGTAGTTCATGCTGAAATATGTTGAAGGTGGTCAGGTTAAGGACAAAATATTCAACTGACAACACAAAACATTTAATATTAACATTTAATTATCAAGAAATGTATGCCAGAAATATAATGGGCAGCTAAGAAAAACATAAAAAATATGTTTGTTGAAAAAAAGAAAATGAAATTACAAGTCCAGAGAAGTGAAGGAATTTAAAACATCCTACTTTGTTAGGAATGCCATATTACGTCATTCACCCAATGAAAATCAGACTGATTTATCTGTTTTAGGGTTTTTCTTATGACAGAATATTACAGAATTTTGTTTGTTGGCTGGTTGGCATTTAATCTCATATTAACCCTTGTGGGTTATCTAATGCCAAATCTTTTCCTTTTTGCAACTTTTATTTAAGTTCATGTGTATTAATAGATTGGTAAAGATGATGTTTACTTTAGATCTTTCATTAATTTTATCAACAAATTGGTAGAAATAATTTTCATCTACTTAATGTGAATCAATGAATTAGAAGAAATAACTTTATATATTAATAACTGGTTGTTGATGCTCAGCCACCACTTTCTAGCACCCATATGATAAAAAACATTTGGTGTTTGATATATAAGCAATTTGAAGAATACAGTTGGAACAATCATATTGGTGCTAGGGCTTGACATGACCAGCCAATTAGTTGAACTGAGCATCTCTAACAACCCATCTAGCCCAAATAAGGTTGGCAATCGCTTACTAAGTGACATGTAACATTCCCCCTTGTCAGTATCTGGTTCATGGACTGCCCAATAGGGTAGGTCGATTTTGATACCAATACTAGGGGGTTCAAATGGAGAAAGTTGCTAATTAACATAAAGAATAATTGTACAAAATATTTTTCTCTAAAACTTTACCAATGTTTGAGCAAACGCATTTAAATACAAACAAAATCGGATGTTTTGAATTTCACTCGGTGTTAACCAAAAAATAAGTAGGTCAGATTAAACCCTAGTTTTGAAGAAAAAACATGTAAAAAATAGGCTTAATAAAAGATTCATGCAATTCTTGATAGATTAAATGAAAGTAAATAATAAAGAAAATGCAGCAAAAATATTTAATTCAAGAAAGTATAGATATTAACCAAATTCAACCTCGATTTAAACGGTTATTTTTCAGTCTTCACTGGAAACTACCATATCAACACGTTTTGTTGTGGAATTTCATTTGAGCTGATTTAAAACAGAAAAATAATTAAATCTTTCCCCTTTTTTTGTTTGAACAAACTTAATTATTAGAAAAAAGAAATAAGTAGCTTTATATTCTCTGTAATAGATTATTTTATTTTTATTTTTGAAGACATTATTTTTCATTCGCAAGTTTTTTGCGTGCTACCAAGCGATTTTCCTTTATTTATATGGTAAGTAAATACATCTTTTATCTTTTCCTATATTTTTCCATTTCTTTAAATTTCACTCTTGAATTTATAATTCAATTTGTTCAATTTCTTATAACAACAAAAACATTTTTTTTCAGATAGTTTTCTAAAAAAAATGGTTGGAAAATGAACTCGTAGTGCTTCTGCCACAAATTTTGGAGGTCCACCTTCTCCATTAAATAAGACAGAGCCGCCAACTTTTCAACAAGTCATCCTGTATAGTTATTTTCTAAAAATACGTGTTCAAATTTCGCTATTTCAAAATTAATGGCAAAATATATAATTGATATTTGGAATGCAGTTAATCCCCGTTTGCCTCTGTTAAGCGAAATGTCTATTGTAATTAAACTGAAAAGGACATGTTTCAAAAAAGCGCATCAGATAAAAAGAAATCTGTTTCTTCAGTGCAAAAGAAAATTATGGTAAAAAAAATGGATACATTGTTTGACATTTCTTCTTGTTCCTGTCAATTGCCAATTTTAAGTTGTGAAGACAAAAATGTGAAATGCAAAAAAGAAAATTGTCAGACTAGGCGCATAGTCTGTATTTGTCCTCTCAAATATAAGGTAAACTTATTTTTCTGTTTTTCTTTTCTTTTCTTTTTTTAATGATTCAAATATCCCAATATCATAAACATTTTAATTCAATTGAATTTCTATGACATTTTATGTAAATTAGTTAGAAAAGTAATTTGTACCATTTTCTTTCTATGTGATATGATATTTTGAGATTTCAGTTGGTTAGATGTATTTATTCAACATAAATTACATCTAATATTTCAGGTACCAATGAAAGACAGAGAGTATCTAAAAGATCAGAGGGCCAAAGTTGGACACAAGGGTAGTTTCCAACTTGGACCTGTGGATAAAGCTGCCATTCAGAAACCTAAAATTAGTGTAGTAAAAGGAGAACGACAAAAACAAGTTGATCCTTCTTCTATTGCCTCTACATCTTATGATCAGGATGTTATTCTTTCCCATTCATTAAATAGTGAAGAAATAGATGAACATTATGAGCCTGGCAGATATTCCATGAGTATTTACAGCCTTTTAAAAATTCCTCGGTATGCTACTGAGTTGATCAGGGGTGATGTTTCATCGAACTTATGAGCAACTCTTGCAAATGCCTTTCTTTTAAATTTGTAGGCTATGTCCTTCTCAACCCGAGTGTTGATATCAAAAACATAATTTTAGATAAATATAAAATAGATTGTGCAAAAGAAAGCACACAAAAATGCCCATCAAAAACACATTGATAAAACAGAAAAAAATATTTGTATTGGTGTTGATGGAAGACATGATGAAAATACTCTCTTATACAAAGAAATTGTGGAGGCAGATAGAAAGAAACAATTTAAGAAAAGAAGGGAACAGAACACCATTTGACATTTACAAAGGAGATGGGTTATAGTAAAAGTGGAAAGTACCTTACACATAGAGTTATCCCAGCAACTGGTGCTATTCTAGCAGAGGAGGTTTTTAGTGTTTTGGAGGAGTATGACAGTATTGATACCCTAAAAGCTGTTTTACTGGACAACACCCATACAAATACTGGCTGTGAAGCTGGGCTAGTTTCAGTTCTAGAGAAACAACTAAAAAGGAAATTGCACATTATTGGTTGCTCTCTACATCAAAATGAGCTTCCATTCAGAGCGGTTTTTAAGCACATTGATGGCAGCACAAGAAGTCCAACATCATTTATTGGTCCAATTGGGAGATTGTGTACAAATGGATATTATAATTTACCCCAGATCAAATTTGAATTGATAGTTAGTCCTCTAGAGAGCCAATATTCTAGCATTAAACAGACAGATGATCTGAGTAGTGATCAGATACTTCTTCTAGAATATGAAGTAGGGATTTCACGAGGGAAAGTCAACCCTAGATATGCTGCATGGAAAATTGGACCTTTAAATCAGGCAAGATGGCTGACATTAGCTACCAGACTAATGTGTTTGTGGACTCGTGGAATTTACACTGAAAACATATCAAAACCACACAGCCTAATCCAGTTTATTGTTGAAGTTTATGCAGTTAGCTGGTTTGAAATTAAAAGAGACAATAAATTTCATAACCAGCAACTGTATATTTTCAATATGCTGCAAAGAATCAAAGAGCTACCACCTGAAATTCAGGAGATTGCATTCAAAAATATTCAGCATAATGTTTTTGGCCTCCTACCAGAAAATATGTTGTATTCAATGTTTAAATCAGATGAACTGGAAGTGAGGGACGAAGCTATAAAAAGAATTTTAGCCATTCGGTAAGTAATTTAGATAAGATTGATTAAAATGATTTCATCAATTTATAGATTCAGTTTAAAGTAATATCCTAATTTCATGATGAAAATTAAAAATTAAGACAAGGTTGAACTTTCAATTTAATTCAATATATTGATTTTTCTTTTTTTTTTCAGGAGAGGGAAGCCAACCAAAATGAGGCTAAAATTTTTGATGCTACACATTGGTCACAGTTGATTGACCTGTCTCAAAATGGAATTTGTGAGCCTGGATTCACAGAAGAATTTTTAGATAATGAACTGGAGTCATCAAAGAGTGAGATAAAATTAGAGTTTGATTGCCTTCACACACACAAAGTGTTGAAAAGGCAGTAAAATTAACTTCAGCTTCCCAATCGGTTGATGGAATTGAAGCAAGGCATAGGCATATCATTACAAAAGTTTTTTTTCCCATGAAATGAGGCCTTCCTTTGCTTCAAAGGGCACTTATGTAGAGCAGTTTAATATGATGGCATGATAAAAGTTACTATTATCCCCAGAACATTCATGTATCTTTATCATGTCTATTATAACTTTATGCATTACAATGATTATATAAAATAGAAAATTAAAAGATTCACTATTAGTAACCAGTAGATATTTAAAGGAATTTGAACATTCCTTTAAATATCTACTGGTTCCTAATGGTGAATCTTTTAATTTTCTATTTTATATTAGTATTACAATGGTAGCTTATGTTAAAATCATCATCCCTTCATTTTCTAGCAGAGTTCATACTTATTTGCTTTTGTTCAATTGATAACAGAAAAAAATAACACTACAACAATATCTTGCAATGTTATTAATGACATATCTCAATTAATGAAGTAAAATGCTGCTTATCTGAGATATTAGGGTGGGGTGGGGGTTATAATTTCACTTTATATGTTACTTTCGATATATTCCATTCATTTTATTTGAATAAGATAAATTGACAATTTTTTCTGGATTGAAATTATAAGATTTTAAAACAATTTATGTAAATGTATCAACAACAAGGATTTCAGAGGGTTTCATATTACATGATTTTAAAAACTAAATGCTCAAAAATTGGTTCAAGCTAGAAACCTACTTTTTGGTGTCAGTACTTATCATACCAATACCCAACTTTCTCTATTTGTTACATTTTGATATTCTAAAAAAAAGTACTCTACTGCCCAACCACCATGATTCTTTCTTCAGGCATTATGGATTGTTACCCAAGGCCAAAAGGTGACCCCATTGGTAGGGGTTGTCATATCCTTCTGTAGAGATGCATTCTGCATATTCTACAGCCCCACAAATTGTAGTAGTGAACTGAGTGGCTTTACAGGATGAATGGCAGAGTAAACTTCTGCTATTACATTCCTTTGAATTGGACATAGAGCTGTGGGTGTTATTACTTATATACCTAAGGTGCTGATGTAGTTGTAGACATGCATTTTTTTAATATCCTGTTACAGGATTTGGGCCAATGGGTTAAAAAAATCTGTTTCTTTAATTTACAAGCAAAAAATCTCTAATTTGGTGGATTCATGCCTTTGCATCTTGATTGTGCAATACATACTCATGATGTGATAGAAAAAACCAACAATGTTTGGTAGCATTGTAGGATAATGCTAGGGTTCTCTTGGTTAGTGGTAATAATGCTTTACCCCCAAATCCACAATTGACC
Organism: Doryteuthis pealeii; assembly: GCA_023376005.1. NCBI lineage: Eukaryota > Metazoa > Mollusca > Cephalopoda > Myopsida > Loliginidae > Doryteuthis > Doryteuthis pealeii. Next base: position 23,395,825 of record CM042164.1, read on the forward strand.
CCAGGTTCACCATGTAATGAAGGCTTTGTTGGGTGCACAATGTAGAGATTTGTGTTGTGTGACCAGTATTTAGCTGTGTTGCAAGCTGAGTCAGTTCTAAGAATCCAGACTTAGTAGATGGTTTAAATTGGGCTATCCCACTTGTGTATCTGGGCCAAGTCCATTCCTAGGATTCTCATTGGCTGATGGTTTTTAGTGTGGATACTTTTATCTATATATACTCAGCACTTGACTGTTCTGGCAGTTTGTACAGAGTGAATTTGTTTTTTATCTGGTGACTGGACACTAGTCACAGCCTTCCTGTGAAGATGAGTATGATGTGGATTCTTCCCTTCCTCTGCCCTGTTGTGCAGGCATAATGGCCTTTGAGGAAAAATTAGTTCCTTTCAGCCTGGCTGATTACTGGCAAGGAATCTGGACAATGCCCAGGGGATTTTCTTCTGCATTGGCTTAGGGGTCAGAGCGAAACTGGGTGAGGCTGGGTCCCTGGGTGATGTTGTTACAGTTCCTTTAGTTTATGGGACATCCTCAAACATTGGTTTAGTGGGCTCAGGCAAAGCATTAGGAATAAGGGCAAGGTGAACCTCTGGTGCTTCAAACTTTCTGAGTAATCAGTGATTCTACAATGTAGTTCCACCTGATCCATCAATTCTAATTTGGTATTGATGATTAGTGAAGGTTTTGACAACTTGGCCTGTTATGTCATACTGATGGTTGTTCAGACATTATACTGAAGTGGGTACAATATATACACTGTGAGATTCTATCTCTCTATTAGGAGTGCATTGCATTGAGACAGGCTAATCATGTGGCACCAAGCCATCCACTCTGAATACAGTTTATATAGCATGGATTGGGATGGTATATATTGGAGATAGCCCGATACTCAGGATGGATACATACAGTTAATATACACACACATATATACAAAAAAATTCTCCATGTCCAATAAGTATGTATACTATTTCAAATTGTTTAGCCAACTATAGAGGACAGACAACATATTCTGAATTATACATATGTTATAATAATTATGCTTAATAAACAAAGTTCTAAATAATTCATAATAGCTGTTTTATTTTCAATATTATTATTCAAATGGCAATTTGATGTTCACTACAATTATTCAAATTGAATAATTGCACTGAACATGAAATACCTGTCACAAACTATTACATAACAAAACATTGATTATTATTGATGATTAAATATAATTATAATTAATATTATTAGTAATATAGCTCTAGGTCTTTCTTGAATATTAGGCATAAAAAAGAATATATATATATATATATATATATATATATATATATATATATATATATTGACAGGAATTAAGAAAATCCGTGACATTTCTGAGACGGACGAAAAAGCGGCTCATTGGCTATGGGTAAAGAGAAGCAGCGCTTGGTCTAGGAATTAATTTTAAAAGCAAAGGAATATACTTGAATATGCGTATCCTCTGCATTATCCTCTGCATTGTTGACAAACTAAAGTGTAAATATTCGTTTCATATTTGTTTTTCTCTTGCTTCATGCGTGTATGCGTGTGTGGTTTATAAATATTGTTACATTTAGGTAATTTCGTCAAAATAAGCATGTAAATATTTGTTCCATATATGCATAGTGTTTTTCGTTTTTTTTTTTTGTTGTTTCTGTTTTTTTGAAGGGGGTAGGGTCCTTGCGGGTATTTAGCGGTGTTAGGGTCACCTTTGGTGTTGTTGTTTGGAGTCTGACCCAATAGTTGGAGTACAGACGTCGGACAATAGTAATATTGTGGGGGCGAAACTTCACCACTGAACATCAGGTTGAACCTCTACCATCCCCTTTGTTTTTTTTCTCCTCTCCTTCGTACATGTGAATGCGTTTAAACATCATGTTCGTAAGCTGTACACACATTTGTACCTGGAAGATTGTGTAGTTTTGTGGTAAATGTCCATTACGTATAGGCTACTGTTCTAAAATTTAGTCATTGCTCATGTTTTGGAATGGAATTTTATTGTAAACTTTTGTTGCTTAAATACTAATTGTATGTATAAGTTTAAGATTTTATTTATGTTTATATAAGTAAAATGAAGATTTGTTGTAAATATTTGTTGCATATATCTGTTAACCTTCAAAAAAAAGAAAAAAGTTCTTTGTTTAAATAAGTAAAAGGTAGCTTAGTTTGTTGCGTTTCTGCAAAACTGTTTGCTTTAATTTTTTTTTTTAGTAAAACGTGTTTTTGTTCCTTGCGTATATGTAAGACTTAATAAATATTTTTTTCATTATTATAGTTAAATAATTAGAATGTAGATTTATTGTAAATACTTGTAGCATAGAGTGAAACTGTATAATTTTAAATGTCTTTTATTATATTTATTAGGTACCACCAATTTGACCCTCTGCAATTTACCCCCCCTACATTTAACACAATGAAACTTGCAGAAAAAATAATATTTTCTTGAAAAGATTTTTTCCATTCGAAAGAAAAGACATTAAACAAACTCCTGATGATTTTTTAAAAATTTTTATCAGCTTACGAAAATAATGAAAATTATGATTGAAAAACAATGTTTTCATTTTTGCACTGTTAAATCAACTGAAATTTAACGTAGCTAAAAACAACTTACGATAAGAGGATTTTTTCAAAATTCTATGAAAAATCAATTAATAATCTGATTTTCACGAAAATTTCCATAAATGTTTACCATTGGATGTAAATACATCTGAAATAGTTTTTTTCTAAAATATATTAGGGGAAATATTTTTACGAGGTCTATTCCCCCCCCCCTATTTTATTTCATGAGATAAAAAAAAATGAACCGTCAGAAAAATTTTTTTTCTTTTTTCTATAAAGATAAGAGTCTGAATAACTATATCAATGAAATTGTATGAATGTACGACGTCTAGTTTTTTGAGGAAAAATTAATGAAATCGGAAATAAAAAGTGCAAAAAAATGTCATAATATTAATATTTGAAAACTTTTTTTTGCTTTTATAATTGGTGTGTACTATATTCTATTAAATTGTCAACAAAAAAAAATTTTTTTTTTAAGAAATTAATTTTTAAGAGATTTTCAATCTTTTGTGTGATTAAATATTTTTATTTTCTGCGTGAAATAAATTAAATTTTTTTTTTTCCTGCGTCAAAAAATCGAATTTTTCACGGATATTTAAAAATATGAATTTTATAATTTAGGTGCACTAAACATTGGTCCGATACGAGCTCGATTAATATTTTTAAAAGAATTTGTAATTTTTGTTGTTGAATAGTAATGTGTGATTCTTAGAATGTACGGAAGAGCATTGCTGACATTTGTTTTAAAAGAGACGAGACGCTTCTAAGTAACCAAAGTTTGTTCCTGTTAGGCTGACAGTGTTAGCGTGAAAAAAATTATTTTATTTAACTTTTTTCAATAATTAAAATAAAAAGTAAGTATAATAGATTATTTTATCAGTTTTTCTCTTAGAAAAAAATATTCAAATTTTCATTCCATACTTTTACGGGTTAATTGTAAAAGGGAAATAATTAGTAACTTTTCTGTCTATATTATGGTCTGAAAATTACCCTTTCGCATGTAATTCGGGCAGGTTTGTTTATTTTTTAAGATAACGATGTAATTTTCCCCAATCGGATAATTTGATCTTTGAATTAACTATTTTTCTTTGTAACAACCCTGTACGATCTTTTTTTTTACGAGATTTTTGATAAACAAAGTTCGGAAATATCTATTTCCGTTTTATTCAAGATGGCATAAACGGTCTGATTTATGTAAGTAAAATGTATTTTTATTGTATATATTCGTTGCGTATTTGCAAATCTTATATATTTAGAATGTTTTTAATATGTAGAATGTGGTTTTGTTGTGAACCCCATATTGTTTAAAAATGTTTTTTAATGGTTAAATAAGTAGGCTGTATTTTCCTAGTAAATATTCGTTGTGTATGTGAAAACAGCATGATTAAAAAATTTTATTTTTCGTATGTTTGAATGAGTAGAACTTATTTTGATTCATTTATTTTAGTGTATGCAAGATAAATGGAAAAGAAAAAACAGAAAATCCCTCTCTTGTAAATAAATGATTGGAGGAAAATTAATAAAGAGGGGGGGGGTAAAAAAAAAAGAAAGAAGAGAAAACAATCTTACCACAGCCTGTTCTTCCTTGTAGTGAGACCAAACTTGATTAATTCATTTAATGAATCATATATAAGAAGATATATATATAATATATATATACTTAAAAATCAATCACTATTTTTTCACTTTTGCTTAAGTTTTATGTAGCAGAAATCTTCAGACAATCTGAGTATTGTGCTTTTCAAAAGTAAAAATGTGGAATAATTTTAAGTGATTATTTAAAAAAATTTTATTCACCAATGCTCTTGGGCTTCAAACACTCCAACATTGCCATCTGTATTAAACATCATTGTTACACACACATACACACATATATATATATATATATAGAGAGAGAGAGAGAGATAGAGAGAGAGAGAGAAAGAGAGTATATTATACAAAAGATATATAGTTGATGTTGAGTCCACATATGCCTCTTTATAGATATACATTGGGAAATGTTTTTCGTTATATTAGAAGCATGAAAAAATAAAAGAGGAACAAAAATCTAAATTCAAAAGGATGAACATTGTATTGCTTTCAATCTTTATTCAATTCAATATTTTGAATTGTGTCCACCTTTTTTCAAAGGATTCTGTAGACTGACTAAAATTAAAAGAAAAGATAAAACAAACATGAAAATGACAACCTAGCATTGCGTAGTTGTTTAACAATCTATTTTAAACTATGTGATCTGCTCAAAATTATTCATGCCATTACCTTACTTGATTGTTTGAAATCCAGTTCAATTCAAAATCTCAACTGCCATGTGCAACACATGGAAAAAATTAAATTAAAATCAAGAATAAATTAACATAAGGTCCCTTGCAATATCTTAATATCCTGTTCCCCCACTTATTCATATAGTCACATACCATCAGGTTCATTTCCACTTTATATATATATATATATATATATATATATATATATATATATTAATGATTTGAAGGCAATTACAATGCATATAAAAATAAGAACAAAAAATGTTTTTGTCTTATCAATTTCAAAGTAAACTTTTTCATCAGAGACTGTTTTCAGAAATGGACGTGCTTCTTTTTTTTTGTCTCGGACCAAAATTTATTATGTCACAAAAATTGAATAATAAACTACTGCTCGATATTGAAACCAATTTCTGCAGAACGGCCTACCAACTCAAATGGTTATCCAAAATCCAAGAAGAATCTAACACAACAACAACAACCACTGTTAACACATTTCCCACCTACACTCTAGATCTCCCTATACACCCATCTCCAGCCAACAAAGAATTGGACTCTAAATTATCAAGACTCAAGAGATCAATATTCGCCATACTGAAAAAACATACACGGACACCACAAAATTTTTTATCTAATACTCAACGACACACTCTATCAACCTTGAAAAATAAGGAACTTATATACCTACCCTCTGATAAAGGTAAGAAATTCTGTGTCATCTCCCAGAATAGCTATAACCAATTGGCTCTGGAACACCTTAATAATAATAACATTTATTCAGAGGTAACAGACATTCAATCAACTCAAATCGAGAATTTAATCAACAGTGCATGGATTAACATATGTAAACATAGAAATATATATAGTAAATACAAGAATAACTTCATCACTAGAAACAGTAAACTACCCATTTTCTACCACCTCATCAAAACTCACAAAACCAACAAACCACTTCAGATCAGACCAATCATTTCCAGCTTGGAAGGAACTCTTTACAAGATATCATGGCTTCTCTCACAAATACTGAAACCTCTACTTTCCACCTTTCCAGGACATGTTCAAAACTCTGATGAAGTCATCCATAGACTACAGCAATTAAATACTGGAGTACTTAAACAAAATAATTACACATTTAGTTTAGATGTGGTCTCCCTGTACATCACATTACCTGTACACCCGTCGGTTGATCTCATATCAGAACATATCCTCTCTCAAAACCTATACTGTCACAATTTAACTGCAGCAGATATACACCAGCTTACTATCCATTATAGTAGACAATACCTACTTCACGTATAACGGACATACATACAAACAAATGTCAGGATTACCCATGGGATCCAGTATCTCAGGTATACTAGCCATTTCATACATGGATAAACTAGAACGACGAGCACTAACCATCTGCCCATCATGCATTTTCTTCACCAGGTATATTGACGATATACTAATGTTGACATCATCCAAAGAAGAAGCCAATGACATAGCCGAGAAATTCCATAGTATAGATAACCACATTAAATTCCAAATAGAACATCCAGATAACACTGGTTCATTATCACTCTTAGATTTTAGAATAAAAATATCACCAACAGGCAAAATTTACACTAGCTTCTATAAAAAAAACACCACTAAGGATCTCTTTGTACACTTCAAATCAGCACTTCCACTCAGTTCCAAAACAAATTACATTAGAAATGAAATTATTAGAATACTCAATAGATGTAGTGAAGAGACAGACAAAATCACACACACAGCACACTTTATGAACACCCTCAGAAACAATGGCTACCCAACTTCATACATACACCATTTAAATAATAGAAAAACACGGACACTACACACACATTCTAACACCTGTTTCCAAAACTACCACATTTCAGCGAGACAATCACAAAAGAAATACGCAAGGCTATTTATAAAGAGGGACTAGATATCCAACTAGCCCACTCCAAATGCCTTAATTTCTTAAGGAAGTACAATTAGACCCCTCCACATTAGAATCAAAGAACATATCCACACATGTGCATCCTCATTCCATAAACATTTAATCAAATGCAAAAATAAGGACAATAGTTTTTCCGTTAAGATAGAGACAATAATACGTAACATTGGTAATCTCAGAATTAGAGAAAGTTTATTAATAGCTAAATTAGGTCCTAGTATAAACAATAGATTAGAATTAAACACTGAATACATAATTAATTAAATTACACGTTCCATATATAGCTTATAGTTTATTTAGTATATATATTTTACACATATATATATAATTTTCCTATCACAAATTTAAACCTATTAACAATTAACTAATTGCATATTCTTACTTTGTTCCCTCAAGAAATAAATCCAAGGTGGACACTTGAGATAACGGATTTAGATTATGTAATACACCTATAATAAATATCTATTAGTACATACAATTGATTCTTAACATTTCATGCACTAAAAAAAAAAAATTTTTTTAAATTTAAAAAAAAAAAAAATTTTTTAAATTTAAAAAAAAAAAAATTTTTTTAAATTAAAAAAAAAAAAATTACGGTTAATTTAATATTCATGATAAAAGAAAACAACTTATTACCTTCTTTACATGACGTTAATTCTTTAAACCATAATACCGGTCATTTCATTCATAACATAAAGAAAAAGAAAAGAAAAGAAAAAAAGAGAGGAAGAGGAGAAAAAAGAAAGAAAAAAATATAACGACACAAAAAAAAAGAAGCACGTCCATTTCCGAAAACCGTCTCTGATGATAAAGTTTACTTTGAAATCGATAAGACAAAAACATCTTTTTGTTTTTATTTTTCATATGCATTGTAATTGCCTTCAAATCATTGATATATAATAACATACTTAACAATGCTTCAAGCAAATTACCAATTACTATATATATATATATATATATATATATATATATATATATATGCATGCATATATTTCCATTTTTTGATCTACACATATGTATACATGCACTGCACATAATTACAATGGTTTCTTCTTTGGGGTCATGTCAGCCAAATGGTCTGCTGACTGGTTGTCTTTGATGTTGTTTTTGTTGCGCTGTATCTGGGAATTCATGTCGCCAGTGGAAGTATAGGGGGGAGGTTTCCTATTGTTGTGCCTAGTATTTGTTTTTGTAAGGACTACTATGTTTGTAGTGGGACTTTATGTGTGGTGTTAGTGTGTTTAATGTGCCTAAGTCAGTGTTTAAGTCTTTTTTGTGTGTATTAAATTTAAGTATACATTTTGTTTCTTTTTGTTTGCATGCTTGCATTGATGAGCAAAGAAAGAAAAAAAAGAAAAAAACATCACCAGTGATTACCAAAAACAACAAGATTCTTGCATGAAGCTCTCATGAAATTATGTACCAGTGAAAGTAAGCCACTTTTTAACAGCAGTGGTGGTGGTGGTGATGATGATGAGGAGGAGGAGGAGGGGGAGAATATTCATTGCAATGTCCATCTTTCATAGGCTTCTCACTCACATCTTTGTCACCACTAGTTAGTAAAAATAATGTATGGCAATGGATGCACTTTTTCCTGCATATAAATGTCACAGTTTTGTTTTTATGTGAAACATCATTTTGCCCAACATAATAAAATAGGAGGCATTACTTTTGGAGCAACCCTCTTTATGAGAACAGCATGCAAAGTTGTTGTTCATTGGGAAAATTCAATGTTAATGTTAGTGACTAAGTGGAAAATAGTTTTGTAGCTGAAAACTTGTTCTATGCAAGATTATTATTGTGTTCATTTTATCTGTTGCAGTTTCTTCAGCAATAAATAAAAGGCTTCACTTTTGGAGTGCCCTTCATAGATTAGTAATATTATGGATTTGTCTATTCATATTTCTTCCATTTCTCAGGGTAATTTTAGGGGTTCTGAAAAAATTAAATGAATAATTTTCCTGGAAAACTAGATATAAACTTTTAATTTTGTATTTATTGATTTCAGAAATATACAGAGTCTGAACATAATACCCAAACATTTGTTTGCAAGTGTAAAATAGTTCAAACTTGAAAAGATACATTTATATTATCATAGACTCATTAAAGAAACATATTTATGAAGTCAGTTAAAATATCAATCTCTCGGCTAGACTATGTACATGTATATGTGTGTGTCTGTTTGATCTATGTATGTATTTATGTATTTGTCTTTACTTGCGTGTGTACATCATCTATGTGTACCCATGTGTATATATCTTTGTGTGTGTTTTTATGTTTGCATATGAGTGTGTTTATGCTTGTGTGTGTGTGTATATGTACCTGTGTGTCTGGGAATATGTATATATGTATGTGTGTGTCTGTTTGCCTGTGTATTTACGTCTGTGTGAATATTATCTGTGCATAACTGTGTGTGTATATTTGTAAGTTTATGTGTTTGTGTATGCGTATGTATTTGTGTGTGAGTGTGTGTAAGAGAGTATGTGTACTTGTGTGTCTGTATTTATGAATTTGTATTTATGTATGCCTTTGTATATCTATGTTTGCTTATGTATTTGTCTGTGTGTGTATATTAACTGTATGTATCCGTGTGTGTGTGTGTGTGCATGCATGTATATATGTGTGAGTTCGTGTACTGAGTGCTTTTCTCTGCATATGAAATGATTTCCAGGCAATTTCTTGTCAAAATTCTAATAATAATAAAAACATTTTATTTAGTCATTGTATAAATAAAAAACCCAGACAAGATAATGAGTCAGAATAAAAGGCTGTAATTTTATTTCTTGACTATAAATCTAGCTTTTTTTTCTTTCTCTTACTGACCCCCTCTCTCTCTCTCTCTCTCTCTCTCTCTATATATATATATATATATATATATATATATATATATATATATTGTGTGAGTGTATAATAGAATAAAATGAAATAAAGAGACCAAATTCTTTTTTTAGAAACCTTTTTTTATGTCAAATAGGAAAAAACTGATTTGCTAACAAAATATTGAAATTAAACTATATAAACTGTAGCATTTCATTTTGTTGTATAGTTGTCTCTTCTTCTCTTCATGTTCTTCTTCAGACGATAGCGGTTGATCCTCACTGTTCAATTTTCTTTGATGGGATATTCTTTTACTGTTCCATCTACTTCACTGCTCCTTGTTGGGAAAATTCTTTTTCACTGAGCACATATTCATTTATTTACTTCAGACATCTCTTTTACATTACCAGTCTGTAAAAAAACTAGGAGACAGCCCTTTGAACATTGATGAAAATTATGACAGTACAATTTTTGCTGATATGTGAATTTCAACAGCTCAAGGGTAACTAACTCAGTTAAAATTGATATAAATTTGTAAAATTTGTAGTAAAAGCAAAGTACTGAAATGACCCAAGGTGTTACAACACATCAATCACTAGACATAAAAATCTTCTTTCTGAGTGCAATGTTTTTATTCTCTTTAAATAATTTACACTTTGTGCCAAATAAAAGATTCAGACAATTTATTATTTAACTCTTTTTCACTCTCTGCTTTTTAAAATTTATTCTGATATTATTCTATCCGTCTTTTTTACATTTTTTTCTCAAGAAAAAGCAGAGATTTCATTCACTGAAAACTGAATAGAGAAATACTCACTGTAATCATTTTCTAAAGATTTAGACTCTTAAGGCTCACCCAATAACATATGTAAACCAAAAGATGGCAGATCTAATATTAATATTTATTATAACAATTCTACAATAGGAATTGTTCCCTTTTGCCAGTGTCTTTGGAATAAATGTCTACTCAGAATATAATCACATAGCATTTTACTACTAGGGTTACTGAATTGTCTCTGTAATTTTGTTGGAATTTTAATTTCTTCTAATCTATTTTTAGTGGTAATTTCTTTAATAGAAATATTTGCTTAAACTTATCTTCCTAACATGATGACACTATCATTCTCAAAGTGCAAGATGTCTGAATCCACAACATGAGGAATAATACTGAATTCAATGCCAGCAATGACACACAGTAATGTAGAGGGATTAAAGTTAGTTTCTGTCACCAAAGTTATAAGTTTTTACCATGTCTCAAACAGTTTTTCTGGTATCATTCGCAGAAAACATTTATACCATTTCATTCCACAAACAGTCCCAGAACAGCCGAGTCAAGTCTTTGACCCCAAAAAGTGTGAGTCACTAAGGTACTGCATAGAAATCCCCTCAAAGAAAGATACTACTGGACTTGAACTGTTAAGATACCCCCTCATGTGAGGAAGAACTCTTGCTAAGGTGTTTATATCTTTGTAAAATGTAAGTATGTGTTTTTAGTATGTTACATGAAATAAACATAGTAAGTGTTACTTGTACCTCATTTATTCTGTTGGATCAGGGCTTGCTTTAGGTTTTGTGTTGTTGTATAAAGGCTAACTCCAACTGGTGACTCAAAATGTGATAGAATTTTTTCTTGCTTTTCTCTGTCTTAATTTCTTAATATATATATATATATATATATATATATATATATATATATACATTTTTATGTTTTTCCTCTTAAATACGAGAGTTAAGCCAAAATTTATCAAATATGTATGGGGTCATTCCATGTCAGTTCACCAGGGCGTTACACCCACTGACACCGAATTACCTGAGATTTGGCACAAATGTTCCCCTTCATGAGTTAGGAAAGTGTGCCAAATTATTTTGTCTTAAACCTCACCATTCCGATTTTAGAGGCGGGGATATAATTTTCCTATTTTGCCTCAAAATTAAGGCCGTGCAGTGTCGCAAAATCTCAGTGTTTTTTTTTTAAATTAAAAAATACTTTCATACATTCAATATTTCTGAAATTTGGTATGTAAGGCAAATAAAGACTATAGAATCCAAATATCCAACTATTTTAACCCTATACCTGATAAAATTTTTATTTTGCCCACCAAATGCATGACTCCAAAATCAACAACTTTTCATCTATGTAGCTTACGGTCAGTCTATCGAAAATGTGTCCTCTTCAATTTTCATAATATTTTTTTAACATCTACTATGTCTGCCTAAGTTCATCAAAGAATTTTGTGTAGGAGCAAAGTCTACTTTAGCAGATATGAACCTGCCAAGTTCAGAGTTTTTTTCCTATGTACGTGCAGGATTTCAGTGAAAGATTATAATTAAAGACAATCATCCTAATGCTCCATGAACTCTTAAATGTTGATATTGTGCTCAGCACTTCTTAAACAATTCAATAATATTGTTTTTATCAATTAAAAAAAAAAAAATTAAATACGTGGGTGAGTCAAAAAGTAATGCCATTTTGTTTAGTGCAGGTATGATTACCGACACAGGAACATGTATCATGAATTAAAATGAAGTTGGTCTCTGTGGATCACCTCCCTACTTTCCCACAGTCACTGTTTCTCTCAATAGCAATGTTCCACCTTCAAATGAGAGTATGTATCCCTATTCTGTTGACTGTTCTTTGAGCCACTTCTTCACTACAGATTTCACTTCCTCATCACTGGAATAATGTTTTTATTAAAAAGAAAGAATGAAAGATGGTTTTAGAGGCAAATATTATTGTTCTATTTGTACTGAGCTAACAGTTAAAAATGTTATTCCATGATAAACAGGTTGGAGTGATTCCAATTGATCAGTTGGATGCGATGGATATAAAGCTTATTGCCTATAGAACAGGATTGTGATGAGGATAAAATACAGACTATCTGTTGCCATCACAGTGTAACTAAACTGATAGACAAGATATTTTAGTTGCATTGTGAATTAAACTCCTTGTTAAAAACTTTAAGGTTTAAAGGTTTAAATGAGTTAAGTGGTGAGTTTATTGGCCGACACTGCAGTGTTTCGATCTATTAATTAGATCATCTTCAGGGCATTTGTTGGTATATGGAAGGTAATAAGAAATTTTTTATCACAGAATAACGAGAAAAGTGAGTGGTAGTCCTTGTTATTCAGTCTGTTTAAAATTTGAGGTTTGAAAAAAGGAGACAGTTTGAAATATGACGTCAAATATTCTCTTTTACGGTGTGAGTATGGGACTGTGTAAGTGTGTGTATCGAAAAGAAAGCATTGTGCATTTTTTAGGTGTGTGGTTGCGCGCGTGTGTATAAATCTTTGCGATAAACGACAGCGAAACAAAACTCAAGTGTGTGTGTGTGTGTGTGTGTGTGTGTGTGTGTGTTTGAGAAAACGATGTATGTTTCAGGTAGCAAGAGAATATTCTTAAAATTTTTTTTTGAGTTGCTGTGAGCGTTTGATATGTAAGGGTGGGGGGAGAGATGTCATTTACGCGTCAAATGAAATTTTATTTTTTATAGTAAGAGAAGAGAAGGAAGCCGGGTGTGTGTGTGGGGGGGGATAAAAAATTTATAGTAAGAGTTGTGTATTTAGAGATTTAAGTATTGTTGTTTTATTGTTGGAACTGACTATGTGATGATTAATATTTATTAATATAACAATTATGTATAAGTAATTGATTTATATTATTATTATTATTATTATTATTATATTATTATTATTATTATTATTATTATCATTATTATTATTATAATTTTTATATTTATTTTTATATATTTATATATATATATAAGAAAAGGGTGTGACTTTACAGAGAAGGTAAAAAATCAAGTGACTTGCAATTCTGTTGATGAAAATAATTACGTGAATAAGTCGTAATTATGATTGAATATAAAAGTGCTCAATATATTTGTTTGGTTTGGTTTTAAACCTCAGTGGGTTATTTAATGCTGACAAAATTTTGAAATAAATTTATTCTTAATGGATACTCATTTTTTTTTTTAAAACACATTTCTATTTAACCCATAGATGGGACCCTAACAGGTACTACCACTCCAGTTCAGAGTGGACCAGGGAGCAATGGTGATGAAGGGGTGCTCCACCAATCACCTGTCTAGCCAAAGTAAGGACCAAAGTGGACTGTGGCATGTCATCGTCTGCTCAGCCACCTTAAGCATCACGGGTCGCCACCTACAGCCAACAGGTGGCCCCATTGGGGGGGGGGGGGGTCTTACATCTCTGCAGAGGTGCAGTCGGTGTATTCTAAAGTCTTAAGCTGACAGGGCTGAATACATGCGTACATCTGGTTCAGAGAAAAGCTGACTCGAGTTTCACCGGAGGATCGTCATTATATATATAAATATATTAAACAGAGTAATAAGTCTAAAAGACAAGCAGAGACAGAGACAGACAGGAAAGGATGCTAAGAGCAGTGGAATACATGTTTCTTCATCAATTTGACTAAAACATTAAAAAATATCTAAAAAAAAAGAATAGCTCTACTAAGTGGACTTCAAAGGTAACCAAACAAATCAGAGGATATTTATAAAGAGATATGAAGAAAAAACTACTTGTTGCTCTTGTGAAAAATATCTACAACATTTTAGATCACTAGTATGACAGCTTGAATATATATTTTTTATTGTCTAAAACCTGTTTTCAGAGGACATTTAAAAAACATGAAAATTTTGTTTATAAAAGAAAAACCCTATTTGATATCAAATGAAAAAAACGGACAGGTAATTTTGTTAATAAGTTTTTATGTGTATCATTTCACTATATATGAAATTGTTTCTGCTGGGATTTTGAAAGGGAATTTTTATTGATATATCCATATCTATCTATTAGTCAATAGGTACACTTTATTAGCACACAACTTTTTCAAATAAAAATTAATCTTAGAAGTGAATAATAATAAGAGATTTATTTTGAAAGAATGAATATTTACTCTACTAGAAATAGGATAACATACAGTATCACCTATAAATAACTATGTCTCACATAAACTTATTTTTCTTCTAAGACAAAAATTCTAGGATTTTTTTTTTTAATGAAATATTATGCACTCAAAATACATATCATTAGGTATTTTCTATCACCAAATTCTACAGCATTGAAATTCTATGATCAAAAATATAGATATACAACAAAAATAGATAAACCTTTTATATATATATATTTGTAATTTTATTTTTGGTTACATAGTTTCAATTCTGTTGAGTTTGGTAATAAATAATATCTAATGATATCTCTTTTGACTGCATAATATTCCACTAGAATATATTATATATGTTTTGATTGAACAATGTTCTACTACAAATAATAAAATATTGGTATCTTTAGTATCTGCTGTAGAGTCAAACTCCAAATGAAAAATTTCCACAGAGTCAAATGTGGATAGTGCTAAAGCAGCTGACCCCACCAAAGTTGCTGCCTCCCTCTGTGCCCGAGAGAAGCCTTTTCACCACCTACCACAGTTTTGCTCTGCCAGCAATATTGGGATGGCCTATGGACCACCATCCATAACACAGCTCTGACAGTTTTTGGCAAAAGAGTGCAAAGGTCTAATGATTGGTTCAAAGCCAATGCCTCTGTATTGACACCAATCTTGGAAGAAAAAAATATTGCTTTCACTAATTACAAATGTTTACCAAATGACAGAGCTTCAAGGAAACAACTACAACAATGGACTCTACATGCCCTTAGAGCTTCAAGGAAGAAGCTACAACAAACTGCACATTGCTGTGCTAACAGTTACTGGCTACAGCTTTGCAGCAGCATTCAATCTTCTGGTGAGTCCAGTAATATCAAAGGCATGTACGATGACATAAAAGGGGAGCTTGGACCTTCACATTGTAAAATCGCAATACTGAAATCAGCCTCAGGAGAAATCATAAAAGATCGATCTAAACAACTTGATTGCTGGCTAGAATATTACATTTCTGATGCAGCCCTCCATCATGTAGAGTGACAACCAGTAGTGGAAGAGCGAGATACTGAACTTACAACTGAAGAACTTTGCATAGCACAAGATATACTAACCTGCAGCAAATCACCTGGCAGTGATAGAATCACAGCTGAAACTCTAAAGTGTGGGAAGCCAGTTCTCCTCAAAAAAACTCCACAAGGTCATACCTATGCTGGAGTGAAAGGGTTATCACACAAGACATGAGGAATGCCACCATCGTAACTCTGTATAAGAACAAGGGAGACATGAGTGCTTGTAATAACTACCGTGGTATCTCTTTACTCAGCATTACAGGTAAACTCTTTGCTAGAGTTGCACTAAATAGACTCGCAGAGAAGACTTACCCAAAATCACAGGCTGGTTTCAGAGTAGGAAGGTCCACTACTGACATGATCTTCTCTCTGAGGCAGAGTCAGGAGTAATGTAGGAAACAGAGAAGACCACTCTACATAGCATTTATTGACCTCACAAAAGCTTTCGACATTGTAAGCAGGAATGGTCTCTTCCAGTTGGTTGAACAAATAGGCTGCCCCCCCCCAACTCCTCCACATCCTTCAGTCCTTTCACACCGACATGCAAGGTACCATCCAGTTTGATGGGTCCACCTCAGATCACTTCAGCATCCGTCATGGTGTCAAGCAAAGATGCATGTTGGCACCCACTCTGTTTGGATCTTCTTTTCCCTCCTTCTGCACCAAGCTTTTGGTAAAGCAACAGAAAGAGTCTACCTTCACACAAGGACTGATGGTAACCTGTTCAATCTTAGCCGTCTAAAAACCAAAACAAAGTTCATTCGGTACATGCTATTTGCTGATGATGCAGCAGTGGTAACACACTCCCAGAGCACCTGCAAACACTCATGGACCAGTTCACCCAAGCTTGCCAGGACTTCAGCCTGACCATTAGTATTTAGAAAACTAAGAAGATGGGACAGGGAACCGAAAATCCTCCCTCTATCCCCATCAACAACTACACCCTGGAAGCTATAAACACATTCCCCTACCTCGGAAAAGCTGCCTCAACTTTTGGGAAGCTCACATTGAGAGTGTGGGACAAAAGCAGGCTCACTATCCGTACAAAGGTACAAGTGTATAGAGCATGTGTTATCAGCACCCTCATGTATGGAAGTGAAACATGGACCCTGTACTCCCACCAAGAGCTTCTATCTTTGCTGCTTTAGATGTATACTGGGCATCACCTGGAGGGACAGGATCAGCAACAGCAGTTCTAGAAAGAGCTCAACTTCCCAGCTTTTCTCTACTGAGACAGCATCATCTCCGATGGCTGGCTATGTCTGCCCGATGGATGATGGATGAATTCCAAAGGACATCCTCTATGCAGAGCTTTCGTCTGGTAAGAGACAGATTGGTTGTCCCCAGCTGTGTCTGTAAGAATGATCTCAGGTGCTTTGGCATTGCCCTTCCGGCTGGGAAATTTGGCTCAGGACCGGCTCTCTGTAGCGGACTGTTCATGTCTGAAGCCACCCTGGTGCAACACCATGAAGTTAAGAGGTCCAGAAGAAAACAGTGGCAACAAAGCACCGGCACATCAACATCTTCAGGGACAGCATTCACATGCGACATCTGTGATCGAGGATGTTTTTTGAACATTGGACTTCACAGTCACAGGAGAAACAAAAACTATATTATAGTCTTCCTGAGACTAAAATGCCAATGAATAGGATGTGAACTAGAGATGCCTTGTAAAAAGTAGCTTTACTCTATCTATCTATCTATCTATCTATCTACTGACAAAGGATAATTTCATACATCTATTATACCTTTGACACTAAGAAAACTGGATCAGAATGCTATCCTCCAAAAAATCATCAGAAATGTATTTTATTGACTGATATTTAGCTAATCAATTCCTACAGAGCTCCACAGATTCTTATTCAATTCTTATTGTATTAAAAAAGCAAACACACTAAGTGTAGAATAATCCAACTTTAACAGTTTGCAGATATAATACTGAGCTATTTATTCACTAAATATCCTTTAGATAGGTTTTCTAATAGACAAATATAAAGTGAAATAAAATAAGTTTGTAAATGTTGGCACAGTAAACTGCCAGAAGCTGTGTCTTTGTTTCTATGTCTGTGCAGTCTTTATATAAATGATAGACAAAATATAACCTTTGCTCTTTGTGAAATGGTCATTTAGCCAAATGATGAACCTTTGCTATTCAGAGGTTAAACATGTGTCTTTAGACCAATCTCACTTTTACTCTTACCTTCTCTTGCTTAAAATATAATCTTGCATATTAATACTGTGAACTTTGTATCTCTCCACTTTGTAATTAAATTCATTTTTGTATTATGACTATATTTCTATTTTTTATTTATTTTTTTTATATGATTGCCATAACCCATCTTTCATATTTTATATATATATATATATATATATATATATATATATAACTCAACTCTGAGATCTTTCAAAAATCAAAATGAATAAATTAACATTTCAACATATGGCCTCCATATTAATTGTTTTAATTGCTGTTTGAGTTCTGACAAACTCAGACAGCAATTAAAACAAGTATCACATAAATATGTATACCCATAAAATATTTATTAAAAAGTTGTTTTCTATACCAATGATACTAGTGGAATATTATGCATTAAGTGAATACTATTAGGTATTATTTATTACCAAACTCTACACCACTGAAACATTGTAACCAAAAATAGAATTATAAAAACCTATACAAGCTGTATTCATTTTTGGACTGTTACATTTTATTACATATTATTACGTATCATTATATTGTTACATCATTTATTACCAAACTTTCCGGCATTGAAACAATGCTGGAGAGTTTGGTAATAAATGATACCTTATAATATTTGTTTTGGTTGTATCATATTCCACTAAAAATGATAAATTACTGGTCTAGAAGAAAATTAAATTTTGATAGAAAATTGTTAATGGTGCACTTATGAGAGATACTGTGCAGAGAACAGTAACATTTTAGTTTTTCTTAATGAAGATCTGAGGCTGAAAATTTGATTTTAAAAAAAAAAAAAAAAAATTATTACTAACAAATTCAAATTTGCTTGTCAACATTTTAAGATTGATTTATTAGCCAATAAAAGTTTTCATTAAATTTAAACAACTGGGATTTGTAAATGTTTCAAGAAATGTAAACCATTATATTGAGAAAAATTCTGTTTATATATTGTCACTAATTTTATTAAAAGAACATTCAAGAATATTATGTTATATTTGTCCAATAATAGTTGATGTTATTTATCAAGGTTTGCTTTCTCTACCATACAAGCCTCAGATTACTTATAATATCTGCTGTTATTAAGTGGTCACCTATCTACATATTGAGCAGACATCATTGCTTAATTTTGGTGCTCAGCTTGGAACCAGTGCTTTCAGTATGACCTAACTCTTTCCAAGTCTATTCAATAATAATTGTTACATTTGCATATAAATTTCATACACTAAATGTAACAAGTATTTTGGGACTGACTGTGAGCTGGAATAAGGAAAGTTTAGTAAATTCTAAGTCATTTTATCACACTATTTCATTATTATATTCCATGTATAATGATGAAATAATGTTAAAAATAGTTGAATATAGAAATTTTAGTAAATTCTAAGTCAAATATGACTTGGAATTTATTCAACTTTGCTTATTCCAGCACAAGTTGCTTATATAGGGTCACCCATCTAAATTCTGAGTAGACTCATTGCTACTTAACATTCATGATCTTTTGGGAACTGGTACATGATTTAACTCTCATACAGTAAGCACTGTAAAATGGGAAAGAGATATTTCTAAAAACAGCTTAGAACTTTTTAATTGTATTTTTTTTCAACAGCAAATTATTAAAGTCATTCAGATATCTCTGATGTTTCTTTTGTGTTTGAATGTAACAATAAACAGACTCATTCATATTAAAGTCGTCATCAGAAATGTTATCATTTTAGCATAATATATAAGAAACAGGATGATTTTTCTACAGGATTGGTTTATGTTGTCTTTACCATTTGGAAATTAAAGATCAAATGATAAAAAAAGAAATTTTACAAAAAACAATAAAAAGTAGTTTTATTAGCTAATAAAAACAGACAATATAAGAAATGATGACCTTGATGTAACCCTTAGAATTACTTATTAAATTTGCAAATTATATGAAGGAAGGTGGGAAAAAGATCTATAAAAATTGTTTGTTGGTTTTTGGGGCATGTCAATGCTTGTTGGGTTATTTTATGCTGAAAACGCTCTATTTTATTCATTATTGATGAGTTTTCTTTTCTATTTGACCCATAGATGGGACCCTAACAGATACTACCTATCCATGTCAAAGTTGACCTGGGATTTATGGTGATGAAGGGGTACTTCACACACCCCAGAGCTCCAATTTGGAGCTTCACCATTAACTGCAGTTTAATATCTTAACCAGGACTCTATAAAAATTGTCTTGAATAGAAAAAAAGTATTTAAAATTCTTTGTTGTCCATTTGGATTCTCTCATTTTGTAAAATCTCTTTTAATCATTTGACTTTTGATTTTTGAAGAATGAAGTCACCACAGATTACATGAATACAAGTGATACTTTCTGTTGGGTAATGTTTGTAAAGTGCTAGTTGTAAGTATTTGAACAAACTCAAAATCTATTTTTCATTCTATAAGATTGTAGTGACCATTAAGGATTTTAAATTTGAGAAGATCCAAATTAATTTACCAAATATGAGTTCAAATTTTAAATCTTCTTGATAAATTCTAAAAAAGATTTTAGAAGAAAAAAAACAAAACATTTTCTTATTTAACAGTTTGGTTATATTTCTTTTGTATTTAAAAAAAATCAGCATTCAGAACTATGAAATGCATCAGAACTAAAATGCATCACACAATGTTAATTGCAATAAAATTTGCTTCTTTTGTTTATTATTCTTGTTTAGAACTCTCAGAAGCATTTGATTAGAATCAAATTGTCTGTTTTTTCAAATGCTTATAAGCAATACTGCATATATATATATATATATATATATATATATATATATATATATATATATAGCAGAATAGTCCTAGTGATAAAGATAAGCAAAAGCCAAATAAACCTTACAAGTCTTATAATTGAAGAAGAGAATTCAATTTAAGGAAGACATTATCTTGTTGGTTAATTGTAAATTGTTTTTTTAAAGAGCACCTGTTCATGATTATCTGAAAAAAACCCTCTGACATTGAGTATGATTCTGTGCAAATTTCATTGATGCTCATAAATTATAGACATGTGAATTTTCCCAATATTAATAGAAAAAAACATTGTTTTAGATAACAATTTCATCTTTTTTTTTATTCTATCTTTTTTGTATCTTTGTTAAATAGGTTACCTTTCAAATATGTTTATAATTTTTCTTTGGCACATTTCTAAGTGAGCCCAGTGGTGTAATGCTTATTATTGTAGGAAATTAACAAAGTGATCTGAGTTCAAATCTGGGATGAGACTGTTTGCATTTTACATATTGCTAATACCCTTAGGAAAGGTATGAATCCAGCTATTTTCCCTCCAGCTATGGGTAAATAGTGGGTCAAACTGGGCTCTTTAACCTTTGTTAGGCAACCAGTCTAGGAGAAGAAAAACTCTGACTTCAAACCTGTTAAACTCCGCTTAAGAAATTGACCTTGTTTCACATCCTGCGTATGCAGAGGGGTTGGTAAATATATACATTTTTATGTATTTGGGAGTTTATTACTTTAAAAATAATTTGAATAGTATCAAGTTAAATGACATGATTTCTGTAAAGTCTAAAGTTAAGTCAGCAGAGTTGCCTTTGTTTATATCAGCCAGACTGTGAGGAAGTCTATCAACATTAATTAATTTAAAAAAAAAACAACTATTTTTAAATGAAGCTCTGTCTGTATTATTAAAAAATTGATTGATTTTACCCTTCATCTTTGTAATTCCTGTTGCTTTTTATCACAACTCACTCAAGTCATCATTTCTATAACAGCTGTGTGATTAAAACTTTGACAATATAATCTATGCTCACATAGCTTAGAAGGTAAATCAGTTTATATGTAGAACTCCTTTGAAGCTGAAGTGAGTGCAAATTCAATTCTCTGCAAGAACTTATTCTATATTCTTGTTTCCAATGTGCTCTGTTCCTTGCTGTTGTAGAAGTGACAGCCTGAGTGAGTTGAAATAAAAGTCAATGATAATTAGGGAGATGAAAAATATTTGTAGATTATTAACAAAATATTTGTAATATTCTCAGATTGTTTTTGATTCTGATGACAAGAAGTGACAAATATGCTGGTCATAAAAACTGTTAGATTTTCTTCTGACTTATCTCAGAAGGAAAACAGAGTTGCTGGAGGAAATACCCTTTCATTTATAAACTGTGGCCCCACCCTCAATGGTGGAATGTGCAGTTTCACTTAAGTCCTCAACTACTCAACTTACAAACCTTGGTCCCAACTGCTTCTCTTTGAGTGTAGATCACAACTGACTAGAATTCATATCTCTGTCTCATAATCCAATGAACTAATGCCCACACATCTTTTTTACTTTCCAGGGTTTGGCTGTTAGCTTTCAATTCTATAACAGGGACCTGTTACCTTTCAATTCTATAACAGGGACCTGTTACCTTTCAATTCTATAACGGGGACCCGTTACCTTTCAATTATGTAACAGGGACCCGTTACCTTTCAATTCTATAACAGATGTTTGACATATCCACTATTCCAAATGCCAAGTTTGGTGGTGTCATTCCATCACTTATTACTTTTATTGAACATAATATTTAGCATTTTCTTTTTTTATCTTTCTTTTACTATCTTCCCTCTTATCTTTCTTTTACTATCTTCTCCTCACTCTCAGTTAACTCCCTTCTCTTAGCTCTCAGTTAACTTCATTATTTTTATCTTCCCAGAATATTTTACCTATACCAGGTGCCTTTTGCAGTCTTTAATGGAATTGAAATTATTTTTATTGTGAGAGCTCTGTAAAGAAAGGAATAAATGCTAATCCAAAGGTGGAATATAAATATAGCAGTGTGGATCCTAAAGAAATACATAATCCATTTGTTATTCACATAAAATTTCTCCTAAATGCAGATTATTATTCTCATTAATTTCTGCCTTTGTTCAATTCAGAACAATTTTTGGTTATTTGGGTAGAAAATCCCCATCCAATATCACCATTATCTCTGAATGAAAATCTAACATTGATTAATGGTCAATAATGATTTCATTTACATTATCATCTCTTGCATTCCATTTTGTTGTAAAATATCCACTTTTCATTGCTTATCACAATTTGATTTAAAAAGAAAACATTCATACATCACCAAGTAGAGTTTGTTTATGGTTTTTTTTTCTTCAAATCATGTGAAGATTATACATATTTTGAGTATGACATCAATTTCCCACATTGTATAACACTGATTATTCTCAGGTAATTTTTGTTTTTATTGCTATTAACATCAAATGATCTACCTTGTTAGGTTTGAGTTGTCTAACTTTGTATCAATCTGATAAACAGTTTTGTCCTTTGTTTTTTGAAGAGCTCTTCAGTTCTCTAACTTCAATAAAGATGATGATTTTGTAATACATGTGTGTCTCTATTTATCATGTGTGAAGCAAACTAACAATTCATATGACAGAAATACTTCTTATTCAAGCACATTGAATTACGTTTGAAAGAGAAATGGCTTATTTATAAAGCAGCCTCCTATTTGGTAAAGTAAAGATTTATATGTGAAATGAAAGCAAGATATATTTGGTCTCAATATACATACTTGCTGAAAGGAAAACAGGGACCTGCAGTATTTCTAACATTGTCTCCAAACATATGGGAATGTATTAAACATTTAGCTGTAACAGATATCAGCCAGGAGGATGATTTAAAAATTATTACTGACAACTGGATGAGATATCAGCAGGAGGATGGTTTTAAAATTATTACTGACAACTGGATGAGATATCAGCCCTGACAACTGGATGAGATATCAGCCAGGAGGATGGTTTAAAAAAATTTATTACTGACAACTGGATGAGATATCAGCCAGGAGGATGGTTTAAAATTATTACTGAACTGGATGAGATATCAGCCAGGAGGATGGTTTAAAAATTATTACTGATAACTGGATGAGATATCAGCCAGGAGGATTAAAAATTATTACTGATAACTGGATGAGATATCAGCCAGGAGGATGGTTTAAAATTATTACTGACAACTGGATGAGATATCAGCCAGGAGGATGGTTTAAAATTATTACTGATAACTGGATGAGATATCAGCCAGGAGGATGGTTTAAAATTATTACTGACAACTGGATGAGATATCAGCCAGGAGGATGGTTTAAAAATTATTACTGATAACTGGATGAGATATCAGCCAGGAGGATGGTTTAAAATTATTACTGACAACTGGATGAGATATCAGCCAGGAGGATGGTTTAAAAATTATTACTTACTGACAACTGGATGAAATATCAGCCAGGAGGATAGTTTAAAAATTATTACTGACAACTGGATGAGATATCAGCCAGGAGGATAGTTTAAAAATATTACTGATAACTGGATGAGATATATCTACTGGACGATGGTGGATATGACATTTACAGATTTTTATTCTTACAGAAAACAACTGAATATAATATCAACAATTTTCTGGTACATTATGAATTTATGTATAAAACATTATGAAGGTTTAGAATTGCCAAAAGGAGTTCAGGTATTTTTTGTGTTAAATACAGCTAACGTAGAAAATGAAAAGCTAATGCTTATTATGTGTCAAAATCTCACATATGTAGCTATGAAAGATACATTAAAGATAGTGTTTGACGATATTTTGTTGTCAGAGTACAACACCATCCCAGCTTTTAAGGAGGAAATGGAAACAGTGGAATCAAGATGAATATAACATTGGTGTCACTATGACCGTTTTGTGTTTCGACAGAGAAAACAGGATGAGAGAGAATCTTTTGACAGATTTTTAGTAGCTTGTGTGTTTCTAATTAGCTAACGAAATTTACTTCTGCTTCTACCAAAGACACCATAACACTTGTGAAGATCTTAAACAAAATAAGTTCGTTCATCTTTTGCCCCCTCGCCACTGTTCTTTTATACTCGGTCTGGCCAAGACGTCACAACTCTCGTCTACGAGACTTGCCACCATAAATCACTGCCTCAAGGACACTCATGATTTTTACCTCCACAACTAGTCAGACTCATCACATGTTTTTCTTCCGCCCACATGTGCAACATGCCACCCGCTGTCTCTTTGATCGATGGACTATTGTTGGCTCATCACAGGTTCGTTAGTTTTGTCGTTCGATCTCGCTACAGTGTTCTATCAAAAACTTGCAATTTCTGTGAGAAGTGTAGGGATTCTCTGATGAGGGGCCAAATTATTACTAGTATAAGGGATTGATATAATGAAAGACCACTAAAGGTTCAATCCTTTAATCTTCAAAAAAACAATAGATACTTTCAAAGCAACTGAAAGAGCCAAAGTGGTGCATGCCTATGTGATGAAAGTGCATGAATCAAAGAAAAATGCCTCACACAATGTTGTACCGGCCGTTCCTACAGTGGAGAACATGCACCAGTTCTCACTATAAATAGTGAGACACCGAGTGGAAAGGAGTACTGTTCCCGTTAACGACAAGCTAGTCGTATATGTACCATTATTGTAAATACACTTGTCTTATTTTACCCTATCTCGACTTGACTTCTTTTTACTGTTGGGACTAACATCACAACACACAATGAATGCCAATTTTGTTGTCTCCATCAGATTCCTAGATGAGACAGAAGCCTGGTGTATGATAAGGCTTGCAAGGTTTGTTATGAGAAGAATCACTTCTAGTCCAAATGCCTCAACCAAGAATGAAAGATACACTGGAAGAAAAGTTGTGAATCACATTGAAAGGGGGAAAAGAATAATTTCAACTGGCCTCATGTGTACTACATTGATACCATCTCAAAAGAGGATGCTCATGAGAATGAACACCCACATTAAATAAATGCTGTGTCTGCGGCAAGAAAAGCAAGGACACCAAGTCTATGATGTTAGAAAAGGAAAAAATAGTCTTCCATATTAACGCTGGAGCAACAGTCAAAATACTCCCTACAAAATATACGAGGCATATTAAACCATACCAGGGATTCCTAAGAATTTGGAACAAGACCTTAGTAAAACCACATGGTGTGTATCAAAGGATCACCAAAAACCTGGAGAACAACCAAAAATACTCTGTTGATTTCTGGATTTTAAAGGATGAAAACAAATGCCAATCCCTATTAGGTCTCTCACAGCATGTGAACAGATGGACCTTGTAGTAAAAGACAACAATTTTAACCACATTTCTGCTGTAATTGTGGAACAGAAATTAAGGATGTTTGATGATAGTGTTGACGAATTAGAAAGAGTAACGTCATTGCAGCTGAATCCTGATTCTATCCCAGCGATGATTGCAAATAGAAGAGTGTTTATTTTAATCTGGCCACAACTGAATGCAGAACTGATGAGGCTAACTAAAATGAGTGTCATTGAACCTGTGGAGAAACCAACACTATGGGTTAGTTAGCTGATGACAAGAAAGATAATTCACTAAGAATATGTTTGGATTCCCATGGACTTAACAATGTTCTCCTCCATAAAAATGACATCATGTCTATCCGAGAAAATGTTCTTCACAACAATCTTCAGGAGATTGACATTTAAAACTTGATGATACATTCAATTACCAAACTATTTTCCAGATGTGCTATGAGGCTACCATTTGCCTCTGAAATCTTCCAAAAGACAATGTTTGAACACCAAGGCATGAAAGGAACAGCCATCATTCTAGGTGACCTAGTGGTGTTTGGTAGAACTTAGGAAGAGCATGACATATGCTGCTTGAAAGATGCTATCCAGCTGGGGTCAAGATCAACCCTGCAAAATTTGTGATGGATTTGACACACCATCACTTTCATGGGGCATTAGATTACCTGCAAAACCATTGCAGTAGAACCAGAGAATGTGCATACCACCTGAAATATGTCTACTACAGAAGATGTGGAAACTTGTGGACATGCTCAACTATGTCGGTAAGTTCATTCCCAACTTGATCTCCAACATCAAGCCCGTTCAGGACCTCACATGAAAGGATACTACCTGAATGAGGTTGTGATCACAACAAGCAGCATTCAATTCAGTGAAATACCTAAGCATGAATTTGCCAGTCCTCACATATAACAATACACAGGAGAATGATGCCAGTGAATATGGTCTCAGAGCAGCTTTGATCCAAAAGGAGAGACCTGTGGCATATGCTAATTGATCAGAAACAGAACGACAATATGCACAAATAGATGTTGGCAATGGTCTATGCTCTGGAGAAGTTCCATCACTACACATAAGGAAGACATGTAAAGATTCTGACAGATCACAAAATATGAGTGTTAATCTATGCAAAGTTATTGTCAAGAGCACCAAAAAAGCTAACAAACCTCCTGATGTAGTCATAGGAATACAATTTCTTGCTGCAGTTCAAACCAGGAAAAAAATTCCACTGGCCGATAAAGGAAGACATTTTAAGGTAAATAATTTGACGCTGCATGCAATACAAAGCCATAAGTGGATGAGAGTACTTGCAGAAGTCATAACATCTTATGACCACACTCATGACCTAAGATTGATAATAGTTGCATCAAAGGATAAACATGTGATCTGCATGAAGGCCATCAATTGTCAAGCATTCCATTAAAAAAGGCAGAGCCTCTGGAGACAACCCATTTCTAGTGCTGCTAAACATTTGGAATGCACCATCTGTGCGGGTCAACACCAGCCTGGCACAGAGATTTTTTGGCAGGTGGACAAGGTCAACAGTTCCAGCTAGAGAAGCAAAACTAACAACCCACTACACATATTCTGCTGAAGAAGAATGGGGGAAATAAAAGAGGGGACTGAAGCAACACAATATGGGCAGAGAATTGAAAAGCCTCAAAATAGGTGATACTATCCATGTCCAGGTATCCAAAAATTATTCCATAGTGGGAAGAGGCTACAGTCACAAAATGACTGATAGGCCTATCCTATGATATAGAGTGAGAACAGACAGAGATACCTATGCAACAGATTGCTCCTGTGTCAAACTACCAAATCCATTGGTAGTGGTGCATGAGCAAGTGTGAGGAGAACTCCACACGATTGGAAAACAAAAACAGCAACTTGCAGAAGTCCAGCAAGCAAACAAAAGACCTCTACAAACATTCTCAGGGGACATCATACACAACAATGCTCAATACAGAAGGGAATAAAAGACAATTTACTTCCCCTTCAAGAGAGAGAGAGAGAGAGAGAGAGAGAGAGAGAGAGAGAGAGAGAGAGAGAGAGAGAGAATATTTAAATAAAATAAATCTCACCCCAAAGACAGGGGATGCTGCCTATATAAGCTACCCATGACTTATTGTGTCCTCATACTGTGTAGCTCTTCTATCAAATCTATTTTCTTAAAATACCATATGGTGTTATTCTGGAATCACAAGTGTGGAAGCTATGGATTAAATCAGGCATGTCAAACTGAATAACCCCCTAGGGCTGCATGAATTACATATGTATGTCATGAGGACCACATGGATGACATATGTCTATCATGAGAACAGCACATGACAACTGACTCTTTAAATCCTTCTTCTACATTAACAAAGTGATGATTGTTATCATTAATTTCTTTATTATCAACTAAAAGCCAATGAATACATATCTAAATAAACATTTTTGTTAAAAAGAAAGGAAAACAGACTATTAATGACTGAGTTCAAATAATAAAACTTACAAGTGTCACTGTCACTTTCAATTATAGCCATGTGGTTATTGAAAGTAGGGGAAGACAAGAGGAAAGACTCACTCTCTTTCATTGACTAAGTTAGTCTCCTCCTTCTGCAACTCAAAGGAAAGGGTAAGAGACAATGCATTGACTGTTTCTTAACAACCCTAATGAAAAATAAACAACTGTTTTCAACAAATTTGTGGAAAACACTTTTAAAAAAAGTACTGTGCTTGCTGAGGGCCGCATGTGGCCAATGGGTCATGTGTTTGATATGCCTGGATTAAATGATGCCCCCCCCCCGTTTATGGTACAAGAGATTTAATCAATTTTTAAATCAACTAAAAGGAATGGCCAGTGCCTATGATAATGCAATATTTCTCTGGCAACTTGATTGGCATCCTGGCAATGTACATGGATGATACTTTATTTGGTGAAAATAAATCATTTAAGAAAAATATGATGACAAAATTGAAAAAGATATTCAGTGTAGGAACTCATGAGAATGGAACCTTTAAATGTTTGAGATTAAATGAAAAGCAATCAAAAGATGGAATTACAGTGGTATCTTGACTTCAAATCTAATTCATTCCCCTCATAACTTAATTTCCTCATAGATCAAATCAATTTTCCCCATTGAAATAAACTGAAATGTCATTCTAGCCTCATTCTAGCCTCATCCCACAAAATACCCTAATTTTTGTTGTTACTCTTTTTTTTAAATAGAAAAAAAAATAGCACTGTATATTTTAAAAACATAATAAAATATAATCTAATGCATTATGTGCTGTCATATGTTTTAATGTTTATTTTTTATAAATGATATTTTTCTTTGGCATAATAATTTTGGAAACTTAAATCACTCATACCTCAAATTTTAGCTTGTAACACAAAGCAAAAAATCAACAAGTGACAGCTTGTAACTTGAAAAACTTGTAAGTTGAAGCAATCGGTAGTCATGGTATCACTGTATTATAGATCAAAATCATTATGCATCTATATCACCAATAGAAATAAAGAAATGGAGATCCTTAACAAAAAATGATGAGTTAAATCAAGATGAGAAAATTTAATTAAAAAATTTACAGGTCAAATAATGTGAGTATTTACTCAGAAGGATTAACAGTAGAAAAGATCATAAAGTGAAGATGTTCTTTGAGGCCAATAAGTCATTATTCTTGAAATCCAAGAAACGTTTTATATCTTTTCCAAAGTTGGGAAAACCCTCAGAACTCTGATGCTGCCTATGCTAGCCTAGAATATGGATCTTCACATGGCGGTTTTATTATTTTTGTCTGCGGCAACATAAACAAATTGGTTCCTATGTGTTGGTCATCAAAAAAAAAACCTTTACCGGGTAGCAGAGTCCATTGGCTTCAGAGATTCTTGCACTTAGTGAAGCAGCTTATGCTAGTGTTTTAATAGCTGCTATCCAACTGTCCAGATTACCTGAAGTTCTTTGCAAGACTAACAATGCATCTTTGGTAGAGACTTTAAATTCATCATGAGTCTTGTGAGACTTGATGTGGCTAGAATGAAAGAAATGATGACAAAAAATAAAATCCAAACTAAATGGTCAGAGTTTGTGAACTGATCCTTGACTCTCTTCTAAGTTTCAGAGAGACTTGTTGCTTCAAGAAGTTTGAGTTGTCTAACTTTGTATCAATCTCATACACAGTTGTGTCCCTTGTTTTTGAAGAAAGCCATAAAATTGATCCAAGTTCCACCCACCTGGAGCTCTAAAGCAAGACAGCAGCCAAGAAAATAGGAGAGAAAGGTATTCAAACACCACTCTCACCACACCAAGACAGCAGACATCACCTCCTTACCCTCCTCCATCCTGACACCCTGTTGACCACAGTCCTCTCTCTTCACCTTCTCCTTACAAGAACATGCCACCACATGTTCTATCAATATCACTACCTGCTTCACATTATCATTGACCATCACACTATCAGGACTTGAACTACCACGCCAATATCACAAGTGACATTGCTAGAGTTTACAACCTTTTTCTTTTCCTCTTAATAAAATTTATTGAGACCTTCAACGTGTGTTCGTCTTTTCCTTTGCTACCATATACGCTTGATATAACACCAAGGAGTATTGTTGTAAGCAGCTTTACAAATCCCTTTTGATACATTTTAGCATTCACACTACCTTCTCCATAATTTGTTGAAATTCTTTTTTGTTGTTCAAATCACATTTTATCTTACATAAAATAAAAAAAAACCTAATAAGCAAAAAATATTGCTTATTACAAAGAAATAGATCCCTAAATGGAATTTCATAAAAAATCTGTTCTATAATTCTATTTTACAATTTCTTTTTATCCAAATGCATCAAACAATTATTTAGTCATATTAATGACATCTATGGCTAAAGCTGATTCAAACTTCTGCATTGATTTTGCTATACTTGTATGAAAGTGAATTAAATTAAAAGTTTTATTCAAAAGTTTCAGCCGATTCCCATTTTTAAGCCAAAAATATTAAGGTTTATTTTCATCTTTGTTTTTGAATTTTCTCAACATTATCTATGTTTTCCAATTTAGGTTTACTTTAAGCTTAAGGCTATAAATTTTCTCTCCCTTTACTTACATATCTAAGTTAGGTTTTTGTTTTGATTTTATTTTGGATGGAGAGCACAAGTCCTGGAACATTTAAGTGAGTTTAAAGAAAAAGAAATCCAAAGCGCTGAGAATTTTAAAAGCCAGAAAGCAAGTTGGACAGCTGGCGCCAAAAAGAAAAAAAATACAAAATCAAAAATCACAATCCAAACAACAAAAGAGTTCCTCATAACTCTGGGAAAGTCTCTTGAATAATAAACCATCAATTGAATGCCAAAACTGAGGCTCAGAATCTCCCAGTGAGGAGTGGTTAAAAATATTGATTGTCAAAAAATGGTGAAAAAGAAAATCTTGTTCTATATTGTTTTCTTTTTATTTTATTTTTTCTTGTAATTTTTTCACCCCATCCTAGCCAGAATGTTTGCATCAGACAGAAATGGTTTGGATTTATTACTTGGTTTGTGTTGTGTCTTTTAGAATTGTTGATTGCATGCTCTGAGCAATCAACTCACATTCTTTATGCTGTAATTTTTTTCTGATGAAGGAGCATTACTACTCCCACTTTCATTGGGGTAAAGTAATATAGCTCAACAGGTAAACATGTTGAGTTTTCAGTTTCGGATTTACCTGGAAGCTTTTATTGAAGTAATGTTTCTACTTAAATATAAAACTGTTAGGATCAGCTAAATTCTTGTGTTTTTACTCATTTATCTGAAAAAAAAAGAAAGAAAAGAAAGGCCGTAGAATTTTTATTTTATTTTAATAATAATAATCTTGACAGAAAATGTTATAAAATCCGGGTTGGTATTCTACTTTATTTAATATAAAATTCTAAACAGAATAACAACATTTTATCCCCAACATTCCCTAATATTAATGTACTGTTCAAGTATAAATTATTACAATATTATACTTCAATCACAACAATAATATTTTTAAATCCTTTAATCTAGAACTTAAATAATGATCATAAACAGGATTTTAAACATTTTTCATTTTCCATTTTAAGATTTTTGTAATGACCACTGTTCCCAATTATATTGCCATTGCAACTCCATAGTTGTAATATTCCTAATATTTAAACATTTTTCTAAATCATTATCTGATGAAGTTCATACAGGGTGAAACATCATAATAGATTAATAAACACTTCACCAAATTGGTTTTCACATATTTCTTTTCTATAACTGATAAAGTAAATATAAGGAATTAAAAAAAACCAGAAATCCTTCAGGTATTCATGTCATCACTTGTTGCAGGTGGTGTTGTCAGACTGGTACCCTACGTGCAAGAAGAAAAAATGTTTTAACTATACTTGAAAATGAGTCAATAACACTCAAAACAATTAACTAGAAATTTTTGAAATGATTTAATAACGGTCGATAATTGTTTAAATTAACTCCATATACATACATACAAAGATAAATATACAAAAAAAATTGTTCGATTAAAAGATTCTTATAATATTTACAAAAGTAGCATATAAAATATGAAATGTTTGTATATACTACTTATTATTGCTCTGAGGGTAGAACGCAGTGAGAGAGAAAAAGAATTAAAACAAAATGAGGGTGTGACAATCGCCTGTCTTATCTTCATTTTCTTGCTTTGGACCACGATTCGTTTCTTTCCACTGGGATTCTCATTCTGCTACTTCAGATATTTGTTTTAGGGCTTTCTTTTTTTCAGCACCTGCAATTCCGATCCTTCCCAGGGCCCTACTTAGCGATTGCGCCACAAACCCCCTGCATCCCACCTCGACTGGATTGTAGTATGTCTTCTATACGTTCTGCTGGCATTCTTCTACTAGTTCTTGATATTTTTACGTTTCCTCTCATTTGCTAGAGTAATATCATCTTCCCAAGAAACTGATAATTCCCAGATTATCAGTATCTTGGTTTTATCAGAATGTATTATTAGGTCCGGTCGAAGCGTTGTATTTAATATGAGTTGGGAATTTCAATTTAGTTCTCAGATCTGTTGTTAATTGCCAGTTTGGTGCAGTTGATAACATATTGTTTCCTTTCCTGATTTTATTCTTTCTCCGGCCTTTATAAACTTTATAAACCTTTCTTTGTGTTCTTTTCTACCTTTGCGCGAACAGATTGCACACATTACTGCATCAGCTATCGTACCAAAGACCTGGTCGTGTCACCACTGATATCATCCATCCCCAAAGCCTTGGTGCAGCTACTCAGAATGTGTTGTAAGATGGCTCGCTTACCACAGAGCGTGCAGCTGGGAGACTCATTTATGCTCCATGTGTAAAGATTTGATGGACTTGGGAGAACGTCATATACAGCTTTTATCAGGAATTTAACTGTTAAAGTCAGCTCACCAGCAGTCTGACCACTTAATCCTTCTCTGCTCATTCTCTCCATTTTGTCTACGCCCCCTGTTGACCTAAACTGACCACCTTGTAGTGGCTGCTCGCTCCTCATTCTGTAGTCACAGACGTCTTTGTTTTTCCTGGGCTTTGTTATAATGCATGCTGATTCACCCATTTGGTAAGACTCCTACTACAAGTTTTTCTTCAGCCACGACCAGTTCTTTACAAGTGCTCTACTTACTTCCCGTATGTGCCACTATCCTAGCTCCTCGAACTTTAGCATCTACTGACTCTTTGTATAGGAGCATTTCTCTTGTCTGGCCTACCATGAACTCCTCGTTTATGCTGCTAAACGGAAGTTTCAGCGCATTTGAGTTCCCATATATTGCAGCACTTGTTAGGCTTTTCGGTAATCCGAGCCATCTCCTCAAACGCGCAGTGATTTCTCTCTCTAAGTACTCCACTGTGGAAATTGGGAATTCATAGATGAGAAGTGTCCATAGTACTCTGGGAAGTAGGGAGTGCCGGTATACCTACACGTTAAAGCGTCCTGGAAGTCCTGATTTATCTATCTTCTCTAGCGATGAGTTTAGGTCATCAATCGTCTGGCGTATTGGGGTGGTGTCTTTCAGACTACTGTTAAATATTTTGCTCAAACTCTTGATTGGTTTTTCAGTGAGCATAGGGATAATTGATCCAGCGACCAAAAATATGTGTCTGTTAGTGACCTTGCCCTTTTTTTAATTACGAGTGATCTTAATTTGGCAGGGTAGAATTGCATTCTTGCCCATACCATGTTTCTTTCAAGACTACATAAGAGCCATCTTCCCCCTGTTACTGCTTTCGTAATAACGGTAACATCATCCATATATGCTCTTATAAGTGGTTGCCTGACCCCTGACTGATTGAGTTCCCCGGCACTCCCTCTCTGTAGCTTTGACAAACATATTCATGGCCAATGCAAATAGTACTGAAGATAATGTACATCCAGTTATAATCCCTCTTTCTAGCTTGTGCCATGCTGACGGGGTCAACCTTGATGTAACTCTAATATGGAAATTGTTGTAATAATCGTTGATTAGGTTACTGATGATGCTTGGAACATGGTGCCTTTTTAAAGCTTCGTTGATGAATTTGTGTGGAATCGAACCATAGGCATTTGCAAGATCCAACCATAAGACAGATCACCCTTGTTCTTTCTGGCTTCTCTTAGTAACTGCGTCAGTACTCCCGTATGGTCCAGGCATCCCGGCATTCCTGCTATGCCTCCTTTCTGAACTAATGTGTAGCCGTTATTAACACTGTAATAAGAAAAACGCCTGGCCAAAATACCGAGGAAGATCTTGCTCTCAGTATTAAGTAGAGAGATAATCCGGAATTGCTTGATCGCTTTTGAAATTTCCTCCTTAGGAATCCAGATCCTATCGGCTTGCCTCCATTGATCTGCAATTCTGCCCCTCCTCCAAATCGTTCTCAATAGAAATTTTGTTACATACATATACCCATATTGGGTATATACACAATAGAATTTCTTTCACTAGAGAGGGGAGAGAGAGATAGGTAGACAGAAAGATGCATAATTGCATTACTTACTTCCTCTGTTATTCATTCGTTTGATGTCTAGTTTCTTTCTATTTCGTTGGTTGTTCATCTTTGATGCATCTTCTTTCTTGATTAGTCTTCTTGGTGGTCGATCTAACTAACGTATGCATCAACCAACAACGATATCTGTTCTTTTTACATCTTTTATTCTTAATCTAAATTAACTACAGCGTGCGTGCAGGTGAGTCCAACTAACTAAGCAAGAAACGTCTTTCTTGCTTAGGATCCTCGTTCGAACTGACTAGCTCGAGCTCTCATGTGACTTCACGTGATTTTCAGCCTTCCCGCGTCTCGGGTCAAAAGGTCCCCAACGGTCTGTATCTTTCCATGGAAAAAAGCTGCCCGTGACATGAAAAAGACCATCCCTGCAGAACTACAGGGTGTTGCCAATAATCTATGCCACCACACAGATTATGCAACAATTTGAGAATCCCGGTTCAGCACTTATATACAATATAGGGGACTCCACTCGATCCTGGAGAATATGCTGATCTTGATGCTCTAAACCCTTTTTGTAGTTCTTTCCATGTCGGCGCCCCCGTGTTGAACTCTTGCTTCAGGGCCGCTTGTTCAATCAGCATTTCGTTTGGGGATAATTCCTGATCTTTTTGCAGGGTCACCAAATGAATTTCTCAGCAAATTAATTATTTCGTAAAAATATACAAAAATGTGGCACAAGGCCTAAAAAAGGGGGCAGGGTGGTCATTTCTAACCTAAATTTTAACTTACCTATTTTCATTCGTGACCCAATTCATACTACAATTTTGCATTCACCATAAAACCAATTCGTAATACAAACAACAAAATTTACCAGTCTCTCTATAGCAAACCTACACCTAATCACGTATTTACATGGTCGTGATGGAGGAGGAATGATTTATATGTACAATTAAAACGAAAAGAAACCCCAGAGAAAAACAAAGTGAAGAAAAAAATAAAAATATGATAAAAATAAAATGATTATGCCCCCCCTCACTTAGTAACATGGTAGAAAAAATAATTTACCGGTCGAAAATGCTTGGAGGGAAAAAACGGTCGCTCAAAAATACGGGAAACTCGAATTTCTGTCATCTAATGGGGTGGGAAGGGGAAAGAAAACGAAAAATCGTGGGTACTAAAAAAAGAAATACTATAGTCGCCAGCAAAGGATCTAATGCTATCCTTAAGTTTTGACCACCAACCATTCCCAATAACCGCTCCCGTCAATTCCTGCTTAATCATTAGTTCTAGTTGCCTTTGGAAATTCTTGTCTTCCAACAAAAGGGAAGAATTGAGTTTCCAATAGCCAGACATCCTATCTAATTTCAGCTTGACATAGACAAATTTAT
This sequence comes from Doryteuthis pealeii, assembly GCA_023376005.1. Lineage (NCBI taxonomy): Eukaryota > Metazoa > Mollusca > Cephalopoda > Myopsida > Loliginidae > Doryteuthis > Doryteuthis pealeii. Next base: position 23,431,952 of record CM042164.1, read on the forward strand.
GGTCAAAGCCACCTAAAGACTCAAAACTTTGACACTCTATAAGATCTAAATCGACTCTCCTTACTAACACTCAATCAAGATAGCTGGAAAGCTGTTGACCAGATGCACCCTTATTGGTCCAAGTCCATTCTACCTTATTTGGATGCTCTTCACGGAGCTTGTCAATGAGATCAAATCTCTTGACAAATACACTGAAGTATTTTGCATCCAAATTGTTAGTATTCCCTCTAGCTCCCCCACGATCTATCTTGGGATCAATGACAGCGTTCTAATCTCCCGCTAAAACTACCCGTCTTGACGACGTCACATAGGGCTCGATGCACCGAAAAAAAACTCAGGAAGCTTACTGCAATCATTTGATCCGTAAACTCCAATGAAGCGAAACACCCTTCCCTTTATGGTAGCATTCACCACGCAAAGTCTCCCTGCCGGATCCGAAAAACAAGAGAATAATTCGCAAGCAGTTTTCTGTTTATCAGCCAAGAGATGCCTCTGGCATGACCATCAAAATATGCTGAAAAAAGTTCATAATCCCTTGACAGCACCTTTCCATGGTAGTTGGAATCAAAATGGGTCTCTTGTAAACAACATATTTGCACCCTATCTGATGCTGAAATCGTGTAAGGCGCATTTACGCTGGCTAACCTCAAATCCATAGTGAATAATTACAGGTGCTGGGGCTTTGGACTGAAGATGTCAGTGGACAGGAAACCGACGGTCTGGCTCATTGACTCAAAACCCAAATGTTTGTTAAGGGTTCCGTTATAAGCGAGACCCCCGATATCCCGCAGGAAAGTTAGTTTTAAGGCTCTATACAGGGATGGGTGCAAACAAATAGGGACCCTCTCTGTTTCTTTTTCTCCTCTGGCAAAAAGGAGGAGATCGGGCCAAAAGCCCGATTTGCTTCTTGAAGCATATTCATTAGGTATCACCAAAATGGTCATGTGATCAGTTTAGGCCATCTTGAATAAAACGGAAATAAATATTTCCGAACTTTGTTTATCAAAAATCTCGTAAAAAACAATTACAGATCGTACAGGGTTGTTACAAAAAACCAGTTAATTCAAAGATTAAATTATCCGATTGGGAAAAATTACATCGTTATCTTAAAAAATAAATAAACCTATCCGTATTACATGCGAAAGGGTAATTTTCAGGCCGCAATTTAGACAGAAAAAAATACATATTATTACCCTCTTACGATTATGCATCTACATATGGTTGACTGTAATGGACATACTTTTTTTAAGCCAAAATTTACTATTAAAATGAATAAAATATTTAAAAACTTTAATATTAAAATTTACTATTAAAATGAATAAAAACTTGAAAAAATTTAATATTGAAATTTCACAGTGAAATTGACTTTAAAAAATGTCTTCGGTTTTAGTATTAATTTTTAAAATCAAAAATGAAATGAAAATTTGAATATTTTTCTAAGAAAAAAGAGAGAGAGATAAATAAAAAGTAAGTATATATGAAAATATATACTTACTTTTTATTCTAATAGGTCGAAAAAGTTGAAAAATAATTTTTTACGCTAAGAAAAACAAACAATAGTTACTGAGAAGCGTCTCGTCTCTTTGTATAAAACAAAACAAATATGTCAGTTTTGCTCTTCCGTATATTCTAAGAATCACACATTACTATTCAACAATAAAAATTACAAATTCTTTTTAAAATATTAATATAGCGTGGATCGGACCAATTTTTAGTTCACCAGGATTGTAAAATTCATATATTTAAATATCCGGGAAAAATTCGATTTTTTCACGCAGAAAAAAAAAATTATTTAATTTATTTGACGCAGAAAAAAAAAAAAAATATTTAAGCACACAAAGATTGAAAATTTTTTAAAAATTAATTTCTTAAAAATAATTTTTTTTTTACAATTTAATAGAATATAGTACATACCAATTAAAAAAGCAAAAAAAAAAAAATGTTCAAATAATAATATTATGATATTTTTTTGCACTTTTTATTTCCGGTTTCATTAATTTTTCCTAAAAAAACTACTGCGTTGTATGTTATACAATTTCTTTGATATAGTTATTTAGACTCTTTATAGAAAAAAAGTAAAAAAGTTTTCTGACGGTTCATTTTTTTTTATATATCATAAAATAAAATAGGGGGGGGGGTAGACCTCGTAAAATAATATTTCCCCTAATATATTTTAGGAAAAAACTATTTCAGATATATTTACATCCAAAGGTAAACATTTATGGAAATTTTCGTGAAAATCAGACTATCGATTTTTCATAGAATTTAAAAAAAAACTATTATCGTAACTTGTTTTTAGCTACGTTAAATTTCAGTTGATTTAACAGTGCAAAAATGAAAACATTGTTTTTCAATCACAATTTTCATTATTTCCGTAAGCTGAAATTTTTTTTTTAAATCATCAGATGTTTGTTTAATGTTTCGTCTTTCGAATGAAAACAAATTCTTTCAAGAAAATATTAATTTTTCTACAAGTTTCATTGTGTTAAATATAGGAGGGGTAAATTTCACAGTGTAAAATTGGTGGTACCTAATATTCATTATGGCTTCAGACCCTTCTCCCACACTGATGACAGATATCACTTTGGCTTCCGGAAATTGTGAGTTGTCCTCCACATTCTTGCCATTTACCAGCTTAAAACAAGTTTTTTTTTAGTGTTCTGGGATGTTCTCATCCACCCTGCAGATATTTTGTCACCCCCAAATGGAGCCTTCTTTTTGTATTTGGATAGCTCATCCCCTGAGCTATCTACAGAAGGGCTCCGCTGCCGTTTGGAAAATGTGGCTAGAGAAATGTTTGGCTCTTATTGATATTTGATGAATGTCTATCTTTCTACCGCGCTCCTGATTGGTTGTTGCAATCAATCAAATGTGCGGCACGGCCTATTTAAATGTTCTTCGAGAACTTGGACATTTTTTCTTGCATATGGATTAGTTTGCAACACTAAGGTAAGCAGACATTTCAAACGTCAGCAATCCATTCCTCTTACTAATTTTACACTTTAATTTTGTTTATATTCATTTATGTAGATTTTTTCCCTATTTATATTGTTTTTGTTTTATATTATTTTTTTATTTAGTTAACTGGTCGTATCATTAAATTGCAATGTAACGGTTTTGCCTGTTGAGGTTTTAAAAAAATGCAACCTCTATTAAAACCAGAACCAGTTAGGAAACGCTCTGACAATCAAAACACAATATCATTACGCTATACTATATAGGGGCTATACCGAAAGAAAAACGTTTGAAAAGGTAATTTTCGTTTAAAACTTATCATTACGCTATACAGAAAGGGAAAAAATGGTTAAAAAGTAATTTCCATTTAAAAAAAAATCATTACGAAAGAAAAAAAAAAGAAAATCTGTAATTTTCGTTTTATTTACGCAATATCGATTAAAACATGTCAATTCCGTTTTAAGAATGTTCAATAAGCTATACCGAAAGAAAAAACAAAATAAATAAAACCTGTAATTTTCGTTAAGTTTAATAAAATCTATCATTACGCAATACCGGAAAAACAATACCGATTAAAACATGTAAATTCCGTTTAAAAAATCTAGCATTACTCTATACCACTATGGTTGAGAAAATTCTAAAACTTAAATTCGTATCGAGCATTATGTCGAAAAAGAAAAAAGAAATTGTCGAAAACCGAGAACTAAATTACGAAACCTTTTTTCCCCTTTTACTCCTCTCCTACGTGCAAGAAGAAAAACATTTTAACTATATTTGAAAATGAGTCAATAACACTCGAAACAATTAACTAGAAATTTTTAAAATGATTTGATAACAGTCGATAATTGTTTAAATTAATTCCATATACATTATATTTCCCCCCCCCCTTATATTTAACACAATGAAACTTGCATCAAAATTAATATTATCTTGAAAGAATTTTTTTCATTCGAAAGACGAAACATTAAACAAACTCCGGATGATTTTTAAATAAATTTTTTCAGCTTACGGAAATAATGAAAATTATGATTGAAAAACAATGTTTTCATTTTTGCACTGTTAAATCAACTGAAATTTAACGTAGCTAAAAACAAGTTACGATAAGATGATTTTTTAAAATATTCTATGAAAAATCAATTAATAGTCCGATTTTCACGAAAATTTCCATAACTATTTACCTTTGTATGTAAATATATCTGAAATAGTTTTTTCCTGAAATATATATTTTTTTTACGAGGCCTACCCCCACCCCCTATTATATTTTATGATGTAGGGACTAGATATAAAAAAAAATGAACCGTCAGAAAACGTTTTTACTTTTTTTCTATAAAGATAAGAGTCTAAATAACTATATAAAAAAATTTGTATATTATACAACACAGTAGTTTTTGTAGTAAAAATTCATGAATTCTAAAATAAAAAGTGCAAAAAAATGTCATTATTATTTGAAAACTTTTTTTTTCTTCTTTAATTGCTATGTACTATATTAAATTGTCAAGAAAAACATTTTTTTTAAAGAAATTAATTTTTAAGAGATTTTCAATCTTTCGAGTGCTTAAATAATTTGTTTTTTAATGTTTAAAAATCTTTTTTTGTGTGTACAAATCGAATTTTTCACGGATATTTAAATATGCGAATTTTAGAATTCAGGTGAACTAAAAATTTGTTCGATCCACGATATAATAATATTTTTAAAAGAATTTGTAATTTTTATTGTTGATGTTTGATTCTTATAATATACGGAAGAGCAAAACTGACAACATTTGTAATGCTTATTGACTTTTCTTTGCTTTAGTTACAATATAAGTTTAACTAAAAAAATATTCCGGAGTTATTCTGAAATTACCACACAAAAAATCTTTCAAAAATCGGTTATTGAATATACACAAGAAAACAATTATGTCGAATACAGCCACCCATACATTTCAATGTATAATTGTCAAAGAGAGATAATATGTAAAGATACAATCCCTGTTTCCACATAAAAATAATCTTTTTGTATGTAAAACGGATTATTTTATTTTTTTAAAATTTTTTATTAATGGTGAGTAATTTTCCCCAATCGGATAATTTGATCTTTGAATTAACTGTTTTTCTTTGTAACAATAATTGTTACTTTTTTTTTTTTTTTAGAGAGATTTTTTAAAAAACAAAGTTAAAAAATATTTACTTTCGGTTATTCAAAATGGCCTAAATAGATCACGAAACCAGATTTTGGTTACCCCTAATATGGTGGTGATTGCCGCTTCTTGACAGAATAAGGCCATTTCTACAAGTAGAGAGCAGTTGTGAGTGCGCAGATGGCCCACGGGTCCAGCTTTTTTTTTTTTTTTTTTTTTTTTTTAATTATGTACCCTGTCACACATGTGAGACCCTCGACATACAGGCCCTGCCACACAGGTCAGAGTTCAATGTAGGAAATGTTTGCATGGTGTCCGTCATGTGTTGCTTCAGAATGGAGGGCTCTAGTCAACTTACCTCATACTTCTTACAGCTATCATCAGCCTGTCTTTCCATGAGGATGTGTATCCAGCCCACCCCCTTCTGTCAATTGGTCCTTATAGCTGAAACTGATTTCTGCAAGGACATCGATGTCGGCCCCATATCGAAATGCTCCCCTGTCACAATAGTAGTATGTAGTTTCCCAATCTCTCAAGATCGGGAGGTGTCCAGACATTCCAGGAGGCTATTGTTAGCGTTGTTTTGTGTTGTAGTGTTTTGTTTTCAGCCCAGCTAATGTGGACATCCGTCGAAGCGATGGTTTCTGTCCAGCTTGATAGCTGATCCGGCATTTGTTTAGGTTATCTAGACACTCCTCAAATGGCTGGGTGAACAGTGTTAACCAAGGGGCTGTTATTCACCCGCAACCTCGCCGAGGCATGTTGCTAACCCGTCAGGCCTACACAACTCACCGTTCCTCCATAGCTCTGAGACTTGTAGAAATATCTGTACATGTTTTGTTTTACATGTTGTGCGCTTGTGCGACACGCACCGAAAAAAAAAATAAAATAAAGATTGTCCGATTAAAATATTCTTATAATATTTACAAAAGTAGTGTATAAAATATAAAATGTTTGTAAGTATATACCACCTATTATTGCTCTGAGGGTAGAATGTAGTGAGAGAGAAAAAAAGAATAAGGATGTTAAATGCCAAGAGATACTATTTTGAAGAAATTTAATATTTCATTACTGTTCAAATCTGCCTTGGTAAAAACAGCTTCAGACTCGATATTTTTTGAGCACGACTTATATACAAAATGATGAATACATGATAATAGACATTTTATGTTCTATGTATATTATTTTGATTTTTAGATATTCATCTAGGTAACATTTTTTGATTTTCTTTTCAGCAAGTGAGGTGATTATGTTAATGTTAACCATTAACATAATCAGTAAAAGAACCTATCTAAGGAGAATCTTTGATGAATTTATCTATTCTTACATAAAAACCAAAAATGATTGATAATGATTGGAGAGATGAGTTACATCCATCTGATCATGCCAGAATAGGAATCTTTTTTAAACTTAGTTTTTTTCCCCTCTGTTTAATGATCAAGTATCAATTAGTCAGAACTAGTATATCCTCTTTGACATTCACGGATCAAGACATTCATATGAAAGGATATGTTGAATAGAAAGAGATAAATAATGTTTAAATAAAATTTTAAGTATTATTAACAATATCAATATACAAAGGATGCCCAAAATGTATGGTACAAACATTTACTGATCCAACATGTTTTTACAATACAAATAAATAATTATTTATGTTACCAGCACTACTATGCTACTTTTCCATATGGTCAACATCAAGATTGATGTACATGTCGTATTTGTTCATAAATACTCTACTCAAAGGATACGGTATCAAGTGACTCAAACTACCCTTACACATTTATAATAATAACATCATCTGTGTCAAATTGCTTCCAGCATAAATATCATTTGAAGGACAGATGATAAATGAGAAATAAATCTCTTCCTGAATCTTAGCAAACTGTCTCAGGTTTGAATAAAGAGAAAGCTTTTTGGTGAGTGTATGCAGTATAAAGTTTGGTAAAAGATAATATATAATAATATCCATTTTGATTGTATAATGTTCCATTAGAAATAATGAACTTCTGCTGTCTTTGATTTAGGAGTTTTTAAAAACTTTTTATAAACATTTTTGGATGTATCTATTTATAGGGGATACTTTAAAAGATAATTCACAAAGATTTTAAAATCTAACTATGCTTTGAGGATTTCTAATAAAAAATAAATAATATTTCAAATAACATTGAGAAAATAAATGTCTTTCTTGATGTCTTAGAAAAATACATCCAGATTTTGAATTAAGAACTCAAATATCTCTATATATCTATCTATCTATCTATATGGACACACACACACACACACACACACACACACATATATATATATATATATATATATATATATATATATATATAAGTGTTATGGGTCCAATGGGAGAAAATTAAATATTTCATAAAAAAAGAAGGTCCGCAAAATGGATTGTTTTATTTTTATTTTATTATTTTACATTTGTGACACATGTTTCAGATCTTCTGATATCTTCTTCAGGCATTAATTAACCATATTCTGTGGACAGAATATAGTTAATTAATGCCTGAAGAAGATATCAGAAGATCTGAAACGTGTCGCAAATGTAAAATAATAATTTTAAGAAATTAAAAAAACATAATCCATTTTGTGGACCTTCTTTTTTATGATATATATATATATATATATATATATATATATATATATTGTTTAAAACATATGAACTCTGTTTTATCTGCGTTCACATAGAGGACAATTTCTCTTGTGGCCTTCTTATGCTGCAGAGATTAGGCTTCATGCATTACAAACAAGATGGAGACATCTCCACACTGGATGTATAAGCCTCTGAAATTAGTAGACCAGTTCATATATCTAGGTAGTAAAATCTCATCTATAGAAAGCAATGTCAATATACACATTAACAAGATATGGACTGCTATAAATAGATTATCAATCCTATATATAATCTCTCTGATAAGATAAAGTAAAAATTCTTTCTGATCTACTGTATGGTTTTCACCACTTGGAATCTAACAAAATGCATAGAGAAAAAGCTAGATGGGAACTACACAAGGATGTTGCATGCTGTCTTGAACAATTCCTGGAAGCAGCATCCCACAAAAAAGTAACTGTAAGGCCACTTACCTCCTATTATACAAACCATCCAAGGAAGATGAACAAGACATGTTGGACTCTGCAGGAGAAGTAAGAACTCATAAGGACTTCACTCATAAGTGAAGTTCTCCTGTAGACACCTACACATGGACACACCAGTGTACACTGACCAGCAAAAACCTATATCAATCAGTCTTGTGCAGATACTGGATGCTAGGAAGAAGACCTGCCAGGAGCAATGATTGATAGTGATGGGTGGCAAGAGAGTCATGGGAATCTGTGCTGTCAGCATGACCTAAGATATATATATGATATTTTTTTTTGAAGGCAAAATAATGCAATTTATGTTGGAAAAACACATTTATTTAATTCTTTCGTGTTCTTTATTATTTTATTTTATTTTTTTCTCTTAATATTTTCGGACAAATACAAGGTATTATTCCGTTGAATCTTCTGATGGAAATTTAAAAGTTCGGCAAAGATCGTCAAATTCCGTTAAATCCCGTGTTGTTGTTGCACATTGCGGGAATTTTTGAAAATCATTTAAGATATATTTCTTTTCTAATACCAACAGTTGATTTTAACAAACACGGATGGAATGGGAACTTTTCAATACTCTGAAGATGGACATTTGTCTGAAAATATTAAGAGAAAAAAAAAAGGAAAAAAAAAAAATAATAAAGAACACAAAAGAATTAAACAAATATGTTTTTCCAAACATAAATTGCATTATTTTACCTTAAAAAAAAATATCTTATTACATTTTATGATTAATGCTTTATCACTATAAAAAAAAAGTCTTTATTATATATATATATATATATATATATATTTCAGTCTGTTCATATCTATTTATCTATCAATCAAAATACGTCTTAGGCTTGAATATTAAGAAGTGTAATCCAGATTGGTAAATATGTAAAAGTCTTTTGAAAAGTTTTTTTTACTGATTTTTTAAGAAAGGAAAAGAAAGACAAGCTGATTTCTATAATTCAACAGAAAATATTGAGATGTAAAATGTTTATTCCCTGATGACAAATATGACTTCATCCTATGACAAGAGGTAAGACCCCACCCTCAGCCTATAAAAAGTGTCTATTCTGGGTATAACAACTATACTACATCTGGTGGTGGTGATGCACCAGTTCTGAAGCTCAACAGTGTGTGGAATCACCCTTTTGTTGCCATTACTCCCAGGTCCATCCTGACCCAGAGTGGTAGTACTTGTTAAGTTTCAATCAATGGTTCAGATAGATCTGTTTGAAAGTTATTAGTATTAAATAGGAATACTTGAAACCATATAAAGGAGTACAAACAAATAATAATTATTATTATTGTTATCAAATAAGAATAGCTTTTTGAAACCATATAATTGCTTGAATTACTTGAAATTGTTCAGGATTAAATAACCAAACAAGGGATAACATGTCATAAAACCAAAACAAACCAAACAAATTTGATAAATAATATTCTACACTTTGAAAATAATTTCAAAGATTGTGAAAACAAAAGAAAAAGTTTTACTTTAGAATCCTATCATCATTAACTTTAATGTTCAAGAATTCTTAATGTCAAAAGAATTTATAATATGAAATTGTTACTTATGTTGGAATTCTTTCTACCCAAGTGTTATAAAATTAACAAATGTAACAAGCAATAAAATTAATTATGTTTAATCTCAATAATATGAATATATATATATATAGATATAATTCTGTTGGTTGAAAAAGGATACAATTCATAGAGAGAACAAGTTTAAAAGAGAAATGTAACATGAGGAATGTTGAATTTTCTAACATAGAACTGCAATAATCAGATGTGAAAAGAATGGTAATCAAATGCACAAAGGCTAAATAGATGGACAACATAAAAGAATTAAATAAAAGAGTTATAGACATTTTTTGTTGTTGTTGTCATCGTTTTATTCAAAAAGAATTCCAAATTTGGAACAGAATGGAAGATGGGATCAACGACCGGATCCAAGAATGAATATGGAGACCAAGTCTATGGAGACTGAAAATCGACAGGATCTCTATTTAGCAAGTGTGAAAGGAAATTTGAAATGTGAATGGAGGGAAATCGTAGAATATAGATATACTGATCTTCTCTCAGATATAATTATATGAAAAATCATTTTTATGAATACTTATAAAAGAAGAAAAACACAGTTACGTACACATACACACATAGCTCTGTGTGTTTGTATATGTATATACGCTTTGGTATATATATATATATATGTATTATATATATATATATATATGTATGTATGTATGTATGTATAGATAGATTTATTTATAAAAGTAACATATTTTTTATTTTCTTTCCTTCACATATGTACACACACTCTCTCTCCCCCACCCTCTCTCTCTCTCATATATATATATATATATATATATATATATATATATATATATGTATATACCAAACTTGTTGGTAAACCCTTGCGGTAAGAAAAAACCCGGCAAATAGTTTGATTGCAAAAATATACTACCAAACATCACCTGGAGAAAAAAAATTTTGAAAGAAAGAAAAAACCAAGATAGTCGTACCACCCGAAAATAATCGGTTTATACTATAATACTTGGCCAAAAGAAAAAAATATATGTATATGAAAAATATATATATAAACCACCAGGATTATCTAAAGCTAAATGTAAAGAGTGCTCAATACCTAAGTAGAGCAAATAATAATGTTAAACCTAATGAGTCCGATATAACTACTAAGAGTTTTGCTTAGTAGCTCATCAGGGCAAAGATCTGACTCAGATCTGTGCCCTGAAGAGCTACTAAGCAAAACTGTCTGGTGTACATATCCTTACAGCTATTGTATTTTTAAAATTTGAATTTGCAATTTCAGTTATATATATATATATATATATATATAAATTTTTTAAAGAATCTCTCAGAATGGCATAATTGAAATAAACCATCCTTTTTTTTCTATACAGATGTTCAGATTTCTCTGTGTAGAGAGAGAGAGAGAGAGATTTCGACAATAATAATATTTATCTAAATTTAATAACTGAAAAAGTTATTAAATTTAGATAAATATTATTTCAATATTTTCAACATGGCTTTAGCAAAATTGTCTATGTCTCTGTCTGTCTGTCGCTTTCTCTCTGTCCATGTACACAGAGATATATAAACATGTACATCAGGACTGAAAAAAGGATAGTTTATTTCAATTATACCATTTTGTGGCATTGTCATTGTTATAATAAACTTTATTCTTGATATTTTTGGAGTGGCCTAACATTTGTATCTGATAAAAATTTGTATTAGATGTACCTCTCTTTTAAATTATGATTTTAAAAGTGAATACAAGTTTTTATATACTATTATAGAATTTGATTGTTTGGTGTTTAACTTCCAATTGACAATAAATGTACATTAAAACAAACCCATATTTGATTACTGTTTACTGGCTAGAAAGTATTGTTTATCAATCAATCAGTATATACATATATATATATATGATATTCTAGAATTGTATCAGTATGTTCTTCCATGTAAATTTTGGATCTATTATATATATAGAAATATGCATTAATTAATTACTCTAAACAAATCGTAAAATCTAAGAAGTCCGTTTGGTGTAGGGGTTATGGTACCCGCCTGTCAGCTTGACAGTCCGGTTTTAAATCACGCATAGGGCGGTCTTCCTATCTATAGCTCTGCTGATGAGGCCTAATAGGCCGAAATGTACATACAGAGATTGATTTTTCTCGATTTGTTTAGCCATACATTTAAATAGGCATTCCCACCTAATTAATTAATTATTAATTAATTAATTTTCAAAATTAGGTATGACTCCAATTAAGCACATATTCTCCCAAAAATTGTCGGCAAAAAAATAAAAGCCATATCCAAATACATCGTGTTTACATATCATATATATATATATATATATATATATATATGCACACACACACACACATGTGTGTGTATATATATATATATATATATATATATATATATATATATACACACACATGTGTGTATATATATATATATATATATATATATTGTTGGATTTTGTGTCAAGTATTCAGCTCTGTTACAAGTTAAATGCATAACTAACTCTAGAGTGTTGGTAGGTAGTTTATATACAGCTTTGGGTTATTCCATTATGAACTCTGGCAAGTTCATTTCCTGGGTTTTGATTCACTGATGGTTTTCAGGGTGAGTAAAGATATGGATAAGTACCCACTCTTCAGCCATCACTCTGCACTATGCCAGCAGCATGCAAGGACCACTTTACTAAGGTGATTCTCAGCCCCCTCTGCCAAGAAAAGAAAGGTCGGAGGCTTTGCTGATTAATTTACTTAGACATTTCTAAAACTCGTAAAGTTCAGCAGAGGATTGAGATCAAAATTAATTAACAGTATGTAGACGAAGTTGAGCCTGCAAAATCCAATGAAAAAATACATTTTAAACTTAAAAATATATGAAATTCAACAATAAACGAAACTCTACAAAAAACTTCTCAACTACAAAGAAAAACTTTTCAAGGATTCAACACTCAATGACTCCTTTTAAAAGAATTCAAGACAACTCAAAGACTACTTTTCAATTATCCTTTCAACTATTACAAATATACAAAATTCTCCAAGAAACTACTACTACGCTACAAAGACTTTTGTTTATGGACTATAAATTAAGTTTCCACAAATCACAACAAATTTGCAACTTCATTTTATCTATTTCTCCATTTATCTTTCTTTTTTTGTTAGCTATTAAAATTGTTAAATATATTTGTGTATTTTGTCTTATACTTTCATTCAGCATCCGAACTTGAAAACTGCTGTACTTCCTCCTTTAGATATTTCCCAATATACATAAAATTTTGGTACTTTACTCATATATAAGAATTTGAAATTATTTCCCCAGTATATTAAAATGGTAATTTGCCAGTATATCGGAACTAGAAATTTACCCTCATGTGAGAATTAATGCCAATAAATCCCCCTGTATTAATTTGTATTAATTTTTTCTCATACCATCTCTGACAGTGAAGAGGGATTACCACTGGTCATTTTCAGCATTCATATATTTAATGGCTATTCTGTGTCAACATTAGGGCTGGTATGATTGTAGTGGATCTCAGAGCTCTGTGTGTGAGGTAACACTGGTTGTTAAAATATTCATATGCATTTAAAATCCCAAGTCTAGATTTAGTCCATATCTGTGTGTGTTAAATTTAAAGATCCAATTAGTTTCTTTTTGTCTGTACTTGTGTTGTAAACTAGACATCTGGGTTTGTTGCATGCATAGTTGCCTTTATGTGGGGTGTTGTGTAGATATTCTTTGGATGAGGTGAGGATATGTAGGTTTGGTGGTTGTCGTTTAGTGTTAATAGTCTGAGCAGATGTGTTTCATACATATGCAAGAGCTGTATATAATAGGTTTTTGAGGTTAAGAGGATGGTTTCTATTGAAGTTTACGAATGTGTGGTTATCAGTAGTTTTAGTATATAGGCATGTATATAATACGTTATTCTGGGATCAGATTATTATATTTAGGAATAGGATGGGGGTGTATGAATGTTCTATGGAGAATTTTCTAATGTGTTGGTAGTTGTTAAAGTATTGATGAAAGTCTCTTTCATCAATACTTTAACAACTACCAACACATTATAAAATTCTTTAATCCATTTGGCCATATAAGGAAGATGTTATCTATGTACCTACAGTAGTGAGTAGGATTTAGGGGGTAGTTCTGAAGTAATTTTCTTTCTAGTATATGCATGATATATATATATATATATATATATATATATATATATATATATATATATAGGCATCATTTTTATGCCCATGAGAGTAACTTTGATTTATAGGTAGTGTTATTTGTTGAATTGGAAGTTATTGTAGGTTAGGATGGAACTTATTATGTTGCACAGGTCGTCTATTTGGTTTTTAGGGAGAGTATTGCTTGAAGAGTTTTCTGCAGGATTGGATGCCTTCATTATGAGGGATGTTGGTGTATAGTGTAGAGATATCCATAGTCACTAAGATAGTTTCTTTTGAGAATGTACCTATTTTTTGTACTTTGTTGAAGAAGTGTGTGGTGAATCCAGGGATGTTGTGAAGTAGGGTTTTGAGGATATGGTTGATGTATCTTGATGTGGATTCTGTGAGGGTGCCAATTCCTGAGACTATGGGTCTGCCTGGAGCTAAAATGCAGAGAGATTTAGAGTTGTTGAATGTTATGTGTGTTATTGGGGGCTGTGGTCATGATAGTGTTCGTTATGGTTGCATTAGATGTTTTATCTAGTTTAGGGAGTTTATGTAATTTGGGGGTAATATAAAATATTGCTTTTGTAGGGCTTGTGGGATGAGAGAATTAATTTTTTTTTAGGTTTTGTCAGTTCTGATTTGTATGTATCGGAGGGATCTGGGGGGGGGGGTAGTTGTAGTAGTTGGTATAGTTTAGTTGTGACACTGCTTCTGAGATGTAATTTGTGGTATCCATGATAGTGATAGTTCCTTGCTTATCTGCTAGTTGTTTTTTTTTTTTTTTTTTTTTTTTTAGGGTATGGATGGCTTTGATTTCTGCTGAAGAGAGATTGTAGTTTTTGTTTTGTTGTTCTTTGTTGGGGAGAAAATTGTCTAGGTGCTGTTGTGCCATTTTTTATGTATTGGTTGATATTTGGGTTTCATCTATTAGGTGGTGTCCACATTTTGTTTCCTTTTGTGTCAGAGGGTGTCGAGTAGGGATGGGTACTATTGCGGTGTGATGTTGTGGTTGGTAGTTGGTTGTCCTGGTTTGCAAAATATCCTTTAAATTTTATTTTGCATATATATATATATATATATATATATATATGAGAAAAACTGTCACAAAGTGCTATTGACTTTTTTTGCTATGCTACTCCAACTTAGATATATATGTTCTATCACCAATACTGAAGACTCTTTATTTATAAATATAGCAAACTATATATATATATATATATATATTATGTGATGGAAATAATAATAGGCCATCCTAAGAATCTTGTAACTTGGAAATTTCAAATATTAGTCTAATAGCATAGAAATGGAAGGAGAATTCAATTTTGATACCAGCTTTTTGCAACATTTCAAATTTTGAAAAAAAAAATCCATATGTTCTAAGAATGAAAAGAATCTTAGCATATTGCAAATATTTATTTTCCCAGATGTTTCTGAAAATGTTTATCATTCAAAGTGATTCTAGAAGTTGTATATTGCTATTTAAAGATTTTATGCATTTTTATTTCTTTCATTTTGAAGATGCTAGATGAAGGATTCAGAAATATAAGCCACTAAGAAAGGATGAAGAAGAACAGCCAAAATTAACTGCTGCTGGCCATTGTTAAAATTCTTCAAGAGGTATTAAAAAGTGAAAAACTTGAGCATTTTTTTCCAAATATTTATTTGATGGAGGATCTGTTATGGGAATGGGGAAACTTTTTTAACCAATGATAAACCTGAAACTAATGGAAATGGTCAGCACAAAATGCACAAATATTTATGAAAAGTTTTCTCCTCTTTGCCAAATATCACAAGAGAAGAAATTTTCTATTCCATATGGATAACACAACTATTCACCAAGTGATGATTTGTATGTAAACATATCAGTTATGAACTGGCTTGCAATCTCTTTAAATTGCAATCCCACTGAGAACTTGTAGGGGGAGAACATTCTTTCAAGATCATTTAAAAAGAGGGACAGCATGATCTCTTGCATAATATGTTGTTAGGATGAAATTCTACCAGAAATCTTAGAAATTATTTCTCTTTAATGTAAAATCTTTTACAATCAAAAGGAAATATTTATAATAATTAATTACTGTCCAAGTTATGTTACATTTTAAAAATTTCCTTGGGCTTTATACTTCTTTTTTCTTAAAAATGTTTAAATAATTTTGCACTGAGAAAACCTTGCTAAAAATCAATTTCAAATATGGATTCCCTGTCCATTTTTTATATGTGACTAATATTTGAAATTTGCAACATCAATTTATGAAAGTATTTTATACTTATTTATACCATGTTAAATGATAAATCTATAAGTAATTATGTGTTAAAATGGGGTGTTCTAATACACAGATATATAAGTATACTCTTAGCAGGTATATATATTAATGAATGAATGATAGAGGAACAGGGACAGATTTATAGATAGAAAGAGAGGAAAAGAGAAAGAAAAGAACTTCCGGGGTCAAAAAGTTGTACTTATAATCATTTAAAAGATATTTTTAATCAAATATTTTTAAAATGTTTCTTTAATCTCAAATCAAATAAATTCAATATTGTTGATTAATTTTTTGCTGGGTTTAGGGTCATAAGGTTCATATAAAAATGGAAAAACTATATCTCTCGTTACCCTACAAACCTTAACACTTGACATTGTTGTACATATTTAATGCACAAATGTAAAGCTATACACTGCATTGCAATAGCAAATTTTTATAAATTTATGATAACAGTATCATCAATATAAATTGAGAGAGAGATAGTAAACATACAGTATGTAATTCCTGTACAATACCTGTATATTTTTGGTAATAAACAATACTAGCATTACCTGTGGATATACCACAGTAAGATAATTTAATTATTACAATGTTTTAATATGTTTACTTAAGAGCTATTGCAAAATAGATCAATATGTAAAAAGTATAATAATCTTGATTTAACTCTCTCACTCTTTCTTAAAAGGGCGGGGGTGTAAAATATTTACATTGATCTGCTGATAAAAATATGTGTGTGGGGGTAGGGTTAAAATATCTACATTAATTTGCCGACAAACAAGTGACAAATACACGACTCAGAAAATATCTAAGTTGGGCCAGAAATTCGCCTGATGCTAACTTGCTAAAACATAACGTAAATCAAAGCAGGAGGCCAGGACAACAAGTTCAAAATTACCAAAATATATTCTGTATTTCACAATTTCAATGTTACAAATTAAACAAACATGTAACATTTTTTTTTCTAAATTCATTTCAATTTTACGTTGGACATTTAAGCGACACAAGACCTTTTGGAATGTTTCATTTTTAAGATTGTGTGAAATAAAATGGGACAAATAAGAAATCTGTTATTAAGTGACACCAGATAATCTGGATTTACATTTTTGCATTGCATCTTGAACAATTTGGACCATCTCATTTTTAACCAGAGGGTGTTGCAGGATGATAACGGACAGAAGATTTAGGAACAAGCGTATTAATATAAAGATAGAAGTATAATGCATATATTTTATGCATTTATGATTTCCTAAACATTCTTTTAATTTTTACTTTTATTTACCATTTCTAACTTACATTGTTTTGTTATTTTCCACACTGAACTGTAAAACATAAACAAAAACCATTCAGTTATGACATTTATGAATAATGAAATCCATGAAAGTCAAGGTTGTACAGTTGTATTTCAAAAAAGAATGAATGAACTGATTAATTTTTTAAAATGGTTATACGTATATCATGTATCAACTTTATTTTTCATATTCTTATATATTTAACTAAAAAATGTTCAGCATGAGGGACAAAGCTTTATTTCTTCTGTTTACATAAGTAATTTATTGTGGTACTATACCAAGGGATTTTCTCATTACTCTATTTTCGACCACGTGTGTTTTTTTTTTGGGGGGGGTTTGATTTTTTTGATTTTACAGCTTGTTAAACATTGTTGGATTATTTAAAGCCAAAGTAAGTCATTTTTCCAAACAATTGTTTAGTTTCAAGTAACTATTCCTATTAATAATAATAATAATAATACTAATAATCGTTTCTTTGCACACCGTTGCAATTTCAAGTATCATTATCTAATATCTATTAATTCAGGCACAGGTATATAATTTTGAGAATACTGATCTAATGCTAATAATTTCTGAAAAAAGTTATCTGGACTAAAAGGTACTTTCACTGTGGATCAGATTGAACCTGGAAGTAATGGCAACAAAGGAGTGCTCCACACACTCCATAGCCTCAGAACGGAAGCCTCACCACTAGATAGAGTTTAGTGCCATACCTAGGACCCTCCTTTTTGGTGATGGTTTGCTAGGGATACAATGGATATATTCTAAGCTCAGTTGACTGAGTGGTGTATATATATATATATATATATATACTAGACAAAAAGTGACCCGTTGGGTCACCCGTTAAGCTCTCGCTAGATGATTGGGATTAGGAAAAAGAGTAGGATCTGCCAAAATATCGTCTGCTTTTCATTTTAAAAATGAATTAAAATTCATTAAACCGATTTAAGGTTAAGTTTTAAGTTGAAAAAGTAACATAATGAGCATAAGCAAAAAAGCAAAATAATATTACACATTTAATTTATTTTTGATAAATTTAAAACAATGTTTTCGGTCAATTTCGATCATCTTGATCTGCCAAGATGCTACTTAAAATGCGTTTTTACTAAATAAATTCTAACCTTTGTGCTTGAAAAAAATTCACACTGGATTGTCCAATTAGACACATAACCTAGTAGATAAAGGAATTAGGTTAAGACAGTTCTAAATGACAGTTATTTCTAGACTGCAGGTTCAATCCTGGTCAGGGGCAGCAGTAACATAGAATAATAATTAACATAGCTTAACACCTGTACCTCAGTTATTGTTAGTGGAATGAGAACATGATACCCCTGTGGGCTGAATAAAGAGTTAGGTTCAAAGTTCTGTGATGGCTCCCTATTACAAGAAGGTTCCTGTGTCCGACAAGAAATACCTGAATAAGGCCAGAGGGCACATCGGCCGAAACGCTGTACAGATAACAATGAAGATGAGGACAATAGACTGAATAATACAAATAATGGTAATCTTTGCAGAGTTCCGTCCTGGCCTCCTGCCTCAAAAACTGCTAGCCGCAGACTGTTGAAAAAACAACTCCAGCTATGATTGAAGTCCCTAGCTGAAGCGGTATCACTTGAAAAAAAGAAAAAAAAAAACTTAGGGCGTTTTTCCTGAAAACCCAACCCCAACCTCCTCTAGTTAAAATTAAGCTTTATTACAAAATTTGTGGTTCTGTTTTTCCTGGGTCACCCAAATTATTTATTTATTTTCCATTAAACTAACCCTAACACCAACCGAAACCCTAGCTTTAAACCCTAACTCTATTTTTTACACCGCTTTGGCTACGGATTTTAATCGTAGCTGCTGTTTTTTTTTTTTTTTTTTTTTTTTTTTTTTTCAGCAGTCACTGGCTATGATTTTTTGAGGCAGGATTCCAGGACAGAACTCCGCAAATATTACCCAAATAATACTCCAAAAATTATTTTTTAGTTTTCATTTTCATTTTATTTTTCGATTTTTGGTACTTATTTACTACTCGAACAGATTCTTTAAAAAAAAACAAAAAAAAAAACGTACTCTTCGTGGAGAACCGTCCTGCCTCCTGCCTCAAAAAACACTAGCCGATGGCTGCTGAAAAAAACCCACCAGCTACGATTGAAGTCTGTAGACGAAGTGGTGTCACTTGCAAAAAAAAAAACAAATTAGGGTGTTTTTCCCGAAAACCCAACCCCAACCCTAAACTCTAACCCCACCCTACTTAAAATTAAGTTTTATTACAAAATGTCTGGGTTCTGTTTTTTCTGGGTTATAAAAAACAGAGCCCAAATTATTTATTTTCCTATTAAACTAATCCTAAACCCCAACCCCAACCTCAAACCAGATTTTTTTTTTTATTCAAGTAACACTGCTTCGGCTACGGACTTAAATTTTTTATTTTACAGCAGCCACCGGCAAGCATTTTTTGAGGCAGGAGGCCGGGACGGTTCTCCGCAAAGAGTACCAAAAAATTTGTTTTTCTTCTATTCACACGTTCTGTCTAGTCTTTTTATTTATGTAGAAAATAGTATCAATCACATATATACACACCGTTATTTTGTACCCGAAAAACAGGGGAAGACAAGGTTAAGTGACTTGCAAAAAAATCAGAAAGTTTTAAAATTAAATTAATTCATTGCTAAATCAACACTGAAAATTTAATTAAAATCGAAAACTTCCCTGAGTTTTGGTACAAACGTAAGGGTTAGAATTGTATTAAAAAAAAAACATGCATTTTTCAATGAATTGACCTAGACAATTGAAATAGACATCAGAATTTTTATTTCGGGGGCGGGTGTTTTTCATCTACCCTTTTGAATGTAAGACAGGCGACTCTAGAGTTATAGGATGTTTTGAGTGCTGCCTTTGTAGTAATATTACTTGTGATCAATTTCATCGCCCCCTTCCTTGGCGTATAGGGAGTAAAAAGGGGAGGAACGTAGGATGTAAAACAGGGATGAGTCAAGATTTGACTTAATTGCAAATTCCGACTAATTAAACCAATTAAAGTGTTTTTTTTTTAAAACAATAGGTTGAGCTAAAACTAAGGAATAATTAGAGACAAATTTCGTGTGATCAAGGTCCCAAACAAATTAGCCTTTAGGGATTGAACGCTCCAAATCTCAGCTTTAGTATATATATATATATATATATATATATATATAATGTTTTTGTGTGTCTGTGCAAGTTTTTAAATGTGTATGTATAATAATAGATGTGCAGTTAAAAGTTCCTTTATGCAGATGAGCCAATAAATCCACAATTTAATAGTGAAAAAAAACCCAACTTATTTTATACAGCAAGTATTTATTTTTCAACATAATTTCTTCCCTTGTCAATGAACATAATCCATTGAATTACTAATAATCACATGGTGGTGGTTGTGGTGAAGTTAGGTAGACTAATACATCACTCAATAAGTCTCAATAACTGACATATAGATGGTGCCAATAATAAAAAATCTCTATAATTTTTATAAAGTACTAACCTTCAAATAGCACGTGTCAAAATTTGAGCCCAAACGGATTATTAGTTTACAAATTATAGTTATTTAAGTGAAGCTACTGTTGCAAATTTTCAAAACAATGGAAAAATCTAAATTTTGTGTGTTGATTTCATGTTCTGATGGAGAAATACTGTTTGAGTAAAGTAATGGCTTGATAAGTGTTATTTGGACTCTGCTCTATTGGAAAAAAAGGGTTAATAGGTATTATGCTGACTTGAAATGCAGTTGTATTGACACAAATGTTGGTGAATGCTCAGCTCACCCAAATTTGTCTGTTGTCCTGGCAAACATCAAAAAACTCCACAAATTCATTTGGCTGATCGTAAATTGAAATTGTGTGAGATAGCAAAGAGTTGAAGATATCAGAAGGCAGTGTATTCACCATTTGGCGTGAACATTTGTCAATGAGAAAGCTGTGTTTTAAAGTAGGTGCTGCATTTGCTCACAGTTGATCAAAAACAACAACGTGTCAACGATCCAGAGCGTTGTTTGCAACTGTTTCAATGCAACAAAAAGTTTTTGTGTAAATATGTGACAATGGATGAAACACAGATCCACCACTTCACTTTGGAGTCAAATCAGCAGTCAGCCGAGTGGGCAGCAACAGATGAAAACCGTCCAAAGTAACCAAAAAACGCAAACATCAGCAGGCAAGGTTTTGGCCTCCGTATTTTGGGATGCGTACAGTGTTTGTTCATCAATTACCTTGAGAAAGGAAGAGCCATCAATAGCAAATATTATATAGCATTATTGGTGCGTTTGATGGAAGAAATCACCAAAAAACAACCACAAATGAAGAAGAAAAAAGTGTTCTTTTACCAAGACAATGCACCGTGTTACAAGTCGATCGCAACGATGGCAAAACTACATGAATTGCACTTTGAATTGCTTCCACACCAACCCTATTCTCCAGATGTGGCCCCCAGTGACTACTGGCTGTTTGCAGACCTCAAAAGAATGCTCCAGGGAAAGACATTTGGCTCCAATGAAGAAGGGATATTGGAAACTGAGGCATATTTTGAGGCCAAAGACAAATCTTTCTACAAAAAAAGCTTTGAATTGTTAGAGAAGTGTTGGAATCAGTGTATCACCCAAGAAGGAGACTATGTTGATGAATAAAGTTGAATTTTGCCTAAACGTTGTTGTTTTGTTAGTTAGGCCTGGGACTTAATGAGTGATGTGTTACTGTAGTCTCTTTTTCCATGACAGTTTCAATAGCAATTAGGTTTTATGATTGGAGCTGCTATCCCTATTCATTCTGGCTTCTCTAAATTCAATTTTTCTCTTTCATCTGTTTGTCTACCTAAAAGGATAAATAGCACAGTCTGCTCTACTAATTACCCATTACCTTATCATTAATTGTATTAAACTAAAAATAGCGTAAAATTTTCAAATTAAAATTCAGCTAATAACTGTTCACTCTTCTACATGGATATCCATGTGCGCACACACACACACACACACACATATATATATATATTTGTATCTTTGAGTGTCACAAAGAATAGAAATTAAGGAAATAGAACAAAACTATAGAGTATTATATAATTTTTCTGAATTTGTTTAGATTTGTGCAAAAGAAATTACAATCCTGTTCAATCCAAATCTCTCTGAATAATTCATTCAGACATTCAGGATGGTGAATAGAAAATCACCTGAATGTAGATGTATTGAACTTAGAAAGCCAACTACTTACAATTTAAATGTTGATTAGTCAAGCCCAATCCAAAGCAATTCCATCTGTTAGCACAAGACTTCATTTTCCAACTGAGACAAAATTGAAAAGATTCTTACTTTTATACAATTTGCTGTTGGTACCAGATTTTTATTTTCTGAATTATAGAATTATAGAATACCGATTTCAGGCCACCCTGATGACTTTATATATATATATATATATATATGGCTATAAAAGAGTTTTTGTCAGCTATAGGTATCACTATTCTAGCAGATAGAATATCTATATTCTTACCAATTAATTTAATTTAAAAAAGATTTTTCAACATTCAAGAAGTGCAGTGCTTTTTATGAGACAGTAGAGGAGCAAAATAATTGAGAAAAGTGTTGGGACCAAAATATTTCTCACTTTACACCATTGTCATATGGAAACTCATCAGAGAGTTGTCCATTGAATATAACATGTTCCTTCTTATCTTTGTGCAGATGTTTTATCCTGTTGACAAAAATTGGAGGACAACTGGTTTTTCCAAGAAGTACCCAAATTGCTTTATAGTTTACAGTATAAACACCCAATGTCATAGGTCATAGGTCATAGGCAATTGTTGTTGATTGTGCCTCTACCTAACCTAAGACAATATTGCACTTCAGGAATTACAGCTGGGAAAATGTCAATTTTTGAAACCAATGAAACAGCAGATGTATTGGACAATGTTTATATGTGCATATATATATATATATATATAACATTGCAGTGTGTATATATATATATCTTATTATAATGGAGATACATATTGTATTAATACTGTTAACTATATATATTATATATATACAACATTACATAATTTGCATATTGATATTAAAAATGTGATTTTATATATGCTTAGTATTATTGTAACTGCTTGGTATATATGTGTGCAGTATATAAGTAGCATATATATATATAAAACATTGCAGTATGTGTGTGTGTGTGTGTATGTATATATATATATATATATATATATGTGTGTGTGAAAATGGAAAAGGAATTGAATCCGACAATATGAGGAAAAATGAGTAAAGAAAAGAAATGTAGATGGATAAAATGAATTTAATCGATATCACTTACAGATGTGTTTCGGTCAGTTTATGTGGTGTGAAATATTTCGCACACATAGAAGAATCGACCTTCATCAGAGTGAACATTGATTTGAATGAAAAAATTGTTGGAAAAAACACAGATTTTGGAAATATTCGAAAATCGAATTTTTTTTTTTTTTTTAAAAATTTGGAATGCTGAAAATAGAGCGTTAAGATAGAATGTTATGATTTGGATATTTGTTTTTTTTCTAGGGGTTATGGTACAAAATAGTTTTTTTATTACAAAAAATAAATAAAATAAAAATAAAGTGTTATTATTTATCAATAACATGTTGAACATTTTTCTCGGAGCTTAGTTTATGTTTTGAAAAAAATCGGTGAAATGTTAAAACAGTGGTTGATTAAAAAGGGACCACATATTGATGGTAGATAATTTTGTGTAAGTTGTTTAATTTATTAAGATATTATCGTAAGATGGTTCAGTTTAAGTGGTGTATATATTTTTATTTAACAGATTATGTAAAGAAGGATTAGGTATAATACTAATGTTGCGTTATATAATAAGTGTGGAATTAATTAATAAGTTATAAAATATTTGTGGTGTGGTAATTTATAGTAAATAAAAGTAGGGAAAGTTTGATTGAAGATCTAAAAAATTTTGAATAAAATATTTGTGGTATGGTAATTTAAGGTAACTAAGTGTTAGGAAGAGTTTGCGTGAAGATCTAGATTTTAAAAATAGTAAAATAGATGTAGGATGGGATAATCTCTGTCTTTTCCCAACGAATTTTTTCATTCAAAATAAATGTTCACTCTGATGAAGGTCGATTCTTCTATGTGTGCGAAATATTTTCACACACATAAACTGACTGAAACACATGTGTAAGTGATATTGATTAATGTGATATCGATTAAATTCATTTTATCCATCTACATTTCTTTTCTTTACTCATTTTTCCTCATATATATATATATATATATATATATATATATATATATATATACACACACACACACTGCAATGTTATATATATATATATATATATATATATATATATACACATAATTTTAGTCAAAACAACAGTAATTTTACAAAATCATATATGTATATGATTTCATGACAAGTAGTAATTTGAAACTGCTCCCTGATTTTTTAAATATCTAATTTTTAGAAAATAGTATAATAAAAATAATGAAGAACAAACTGCACATAAAACGTTTTCTAGTTTCAAAAAGTTAATGTAATTATTGGGGAGAAGCTTCATGTTACTCTAATTGCAGAAAACTGACTGTAAGAAAAAGTTGCCTAATAGTCACAAGAGAATTTTTCAAATTCAATCATCCTACCAGCATATTAGGAAAGAAATTGATGCAGAAACACAAGGATGTCATACTTGATAGATTGATTTCAAGTCTGGGTTTTATGTGGCAATAAAAATGAAATTGCTGATTCCCTTCTTTTTTTCTCTCTTTCAACTTCTTTCTAATGCATTTATTTGGTTGTGCTTAAAATCAAATTAAATGGGAATTGTTGGAGGCTGTCTCCAACAGCAAGGAAAATAATTCTTAACTTGGTAAGTAGTCATAGTAACCTTACAATTTAAGCTACCCTGAATATTTCTTAAGTGAACTATTTTCTTAATAGACTGAAAAATTTTCCTTTCTTTTATCTTTCTTCAGTAAAATTGCACTGAGAGACAATTTGATGGAATCTGCATGAGAAATCCATTAAGTCTTTAAAAATGTCATATTCGATTCACTTTTTCACTCTGTGCTACAATGAAACTTAACTTGTATCTATATTATAATAATCCTATTTTTGTATGTATGCGACTGTAACTTAGCAAAAATGGGACATCATAGAATGATTTTTGTAGCATTAGAATGGTTGAATTTAAAGACTAGAGCAATTTACAATCCATGCATTTTTTTTTCTTTGAGTAATTTTAAAGAATTTCAGTTGATTGAAGCTCTTACATTCTCATCTTACTCACCTGAACTGATACAAACATCTCAAACACAGACAAACACATGGTGATCTATACATATATATTTTTAAGAATATTAAATCCTTTGTTTTGCTAGAGTATTTACCTACATAATCATAATTGAAATTTTTGGATTTAAAGAATTTGCCTGTAGAATATATGTAAACATGCTGCTATGTACATACTTAAACATGCTGCATATGCACACATTTATGCACGATGATAACATTGTTAAAGCAGCAAAGACATTAATTCTTTGCTGCCTTAACAATGTCATCATGATGATTAACCATCAATAGTAACAGTTAGTTTCTTACCTATGCAATTTTCAAACCAAATGAATGTGTGTTTGTATTTTCTGTTGTGTGGTGCATCATGGGAAGGGTGGTTAAGTTTTGGGTTCATGATAGGAAGGCTGGTTTACTTTGTGTGGCATTCTGGGAAGGGCATTTGAGTCTATTTATCAACTTTGTAATTTGTTACTTTATTTCTTCTATTGCATTTAATTTCTTCTAGTTTTTTTCCTTTGCTTTTTTACATATTATTTTTTTTCTTCATATCTATTTTTCATTTTTATTTTTATTTATTATATTTGTATAATTTATTCATTATTCATTTGTTTATCTTATTTTTATTTTGAATTATTTTTTTCTTTATATTCTGTTAGTTTATTTTATCAAGATTTTCAGTCTGCAAACACCTTCCACTAGCTCTTTTGAACATTAGTTTTTCAACTGTCCCCATCTTGAAAAATCCAGCCCGTTTATTTCATTTCTTAAGGCTCTCATGCAAATTCTGGTACACAAGAATCTCACAGTTTTGCACTGTGCAGAACATAGGCAATCTTATGCCGCTTTCATTGGGGGTGGGGGTGGGTGCAGACTGTGTCCACTACACTCCCCCTGATTTCATCACACAAGTAGCAGCCATCAGTTGGCCTCTTACATTTGCCACTTCTTTGAAGACATGGTAGAGCAGCTTCACTCTCTCCTGAGGTAGTCTCATTACAACCTGCTGACTTTCATTGTCACTCGATTAGTTAAATTCATCATCAGTTGAGTGATCGTCTCCATCATTTGTCACCAGTTTGATTTTTTGAGTTCCAAACATGTCTAGAAAGTTTTGTGCTGTGTTCATATTTATTGTTAAATGAGGCTTTGTGTGTGTAGCTCCCTTGTTTTCAGGAGCCTTCAATTACACCAATATATATTTTTTCTGTGTTTAGAGTGGCTTGGTATACTATGTAGTTTGTAGCAGGTTTCCTGTACAGCTATAGCTGAGATTTAGTTTATTCCTATTGAATATTTTATATATTTGTTTGATTTAGTCTTTGTTGTGCATCATTATAGTGGTAATATTTTCTTTGTGGAGTATTTGGTCATTTTTCTCCTGTATATAAAATCAAAAACCTTGGAGAAATCTACAAACAAAAGTGTTACCTCAAAATTTATTGCTTGGATCTCTTATGATTGGATGGTTAGTCAGAATCTAAGAAGTTGTAGATCAATATCTACAAAACCATTTTGATTTTTTCTTAGAATTTTCTCTACTTTGGGTTGGATACATTGAAGAGGAGAGTATTTAAAACCTAAGTACTTATGTCAGTAAGAGATATTCCTCTGTAGTATTTGGTGTTTCCAAGGTTGCCTTTCTTGAGAAATGGGAGCATGTAATTTTCATTCATTTCTCTATTTTATTTTGTATATACACTGCATTGTATAATTATAGTAGTATGTCAGAAATTTCCTCAAAGCCTTTGACTTCCTCTTCTGTAAAGTGTCTTAACTTGATGTCTAATGGCTATTACTATTTCATAAGTAATTTTAGAGTCAACTGTTATCTCTATAATGATGCTCTACAAATACATGAAAGCAATGGTCCATTCACCTGATGATGACACTGATACCTTTGACATCCTCACTGGAGTCCTATAAGGGGATAGATTTTCACCATTCTTATTTATAATTTGCCTAGACTATGTACTACAAACATCATTAGATCTAATGAAAGTAAAAGGCTACATGCTAAAAAAGGCAGATGATATCCACTAGAAACTAGCAGACAATACCAAGCAGAAATTATTACAGATGCGGACTATGCAGATGATCTGGCTCTTCTAGTAAATACACCTGCACAAAGCCAAATCACTGCTACATAAGATAGAAAAAGCAGTAAGGAGCTTTGGTCTCCATGTTAACCCAGATAAAACAGAGTTCATGTATTGCAAACCAGATGGAAACATCTCCACACTGGATATTAAGCCCCTGAAATTAGTAAACAGGTTCACATTAGGTAGTAATATCTCATCTACAGAAAGCGATATACACATGAGAATGGCTTGGATTGCTATAAACAAATTATTGATCATATGAAAATCTGATCCCTCTCATAAGATAAAGTAATAATTCTTACAATCTGTAGCCATGTCAGTGCTACTGTATGGCTGCATCACATGGACTCTAACAAAACGCTTGGTGAAAATGCTGGGAACTGTACAAGAATGCTGCATGCAGTCTTGAACAAATATTGGAAGCAGCACCATACAAAAGATCAAATGTATGGCCACTTGCCTCCTATCACACAAACCATCCAAATGAGAGACATGCTGGATACTGCTGGAGAAGCAGGGATTGGCTCATAAATGACTTTCTCCAGGAGTGATAGTTGGTAGGAACCAGTGGCGAAGGAAAAGTCATGGAGATCTGTGCTCTTGGCATAACTTGATAATGATGTTTGATTTGGGGAAGTGTTTATCTATTAGCTCCATGAATATTTTTCCTACATTAGTCTTCACATTTTTATTGTATGATCTTCCTATTTCTACTTGTTTTTTGTTGCTTTTTTGTTTTGCTAGGGATGTATGTTTTTTTGAAGATCCAGTATTTTAATGCTGGATCTTTTAATTATTTTGCTCTATTGACGATGGCTTCATTTAATGAGTTTTCAGATAATCTGTGACTGATGGATTGTGGGATTTTTTAATTATTGGATTTAATAAATAATTAAAATGTTTCAAACCAAGGGGTAGCCTTTTTAAAATACTATTTAAAATGTAATCCCCAAAAGAAATTGTAATACGAAAAATTTAACATAAATTGAAAAATTAACAAAATTTAAACATTGTTTATAGATAACTCAAAAATTAATTTTTCAGATGAATATGTTAAATGCATCATTTTTTGTAAACATGCAATTAAGTGCACTGACAAGAAAGGAGAATATATTGAAAAATAGATATTTACTTAGTTTTGGAAATATTACTTAGCTCTTTGGAAAGATAGTGGACTGATTTCCTCTGTTGCCTTTTCCACAGCTTTTGAATTTTCTCAGAATTTAAAAAAAATGTTCAAAATTAAATTTTCCTTCTTCTAGACAGGTTACCCATCACCATGGCTAGAAATTCCAGTTATCTTTGCTATTTTACCAATAGACAGGAAGCAAAATAGGATCCATATTCTTTTCTAAGAGTATTAGTGCAAATACAAATTAACTCTTCTTTTCATATATATTTATTCTATGGATGTTTCCAATAGTTTATTTTAAACAAATGTTAAATTCATAATTTTTTGTGGCTTCAAGGTTTTGATTTGCACAAAAAGAACTTTAGGTAATATTTATTTTCTCTTAATAAGGAATATCTGTCCTTGGAAATCATTTTTATCTTTTTTTTCTTTTTTGCAATTAGAAAATAAGTTTCAGTTTTCCTTCTATTTTCTTTGATTTTAATACTGAGATTTTATGGTTTTTAATTTTTTTTTTTTTGATTTGCAAATAGCAGCCCAAAAAAATTTTAAATATTTATTTATTCTGGAAGATGATTAATTTTAAAATTAAATTCGTGTATATCCTTTTGCGCAAATTGGCAAGATTTTAGATATCTTACCAAAAATTGAAAACGTTAAAATTCACCAATATGTTGTTTTCCCATAACAAAATTTGTAGAGGATTAAAAACATAAATGCCACCAGTGAAAGGTGGTAGAATGAAAGATTTAAGCATTAAATTGTACTGCAATCGAAATAACAAATAAATCTATCTTTGTGGCTCAGATGAATACAGATTTCAATATTTATTGTATGAATAACAAATTAGTGACATAAACCATGTGGTTATACTCATCCAATAAATTATAGCTGATGGGTGTGCAACATTCAATCTTAAGGTCTATTCAGCCTTTTAAAATTCAAAATTTAAAATCTAAATTTTGAAATTAAAATTTATAAATTAAAATTAAGATTTTGAATTTCCTGTAAACAAATTAAAAACTTATTCAATTTGTTCTTATTTGTAGATAACACATTTTGATTTTCCCTTTAAATATGAAAACTCCTTCAACTTTAGAGCTTATTATTAACAAACTCAGTGTAACAATTAGGATAACTGTGTGTTTGTTTATAATTTAACCAAAGAAAATAAAATTTATGTCTAAATATAATGTATTTAATAATTTCATTAAAGTCCAAGTCAGCTTGGAAGAATTTTTGATTTATCATGTCAGAGAGATCGGATTTCCATATGATCGATAGTCTTTCTTAAAGAAATTTAATTGTAAATTAAGATGGCCCCTATGGTGAAAGGGAGATAATTTATGGGGAACAAATGGTGCATAGTGACAAGTTAGGGGAGAAATTCAAAGACAAGCTACAACGTCAATGTTTAAAGCTACAATAATGGGTTTAATGTTTGGTAAATTTACAACAATACATATATACACGTTAGAACAAAGGGGGTTAGTGAATGTTCACTTCAATGTTCGTTGAGGTTAGGTCGGATATAGATACTGGTAGTTTGTTTAGGGGTCTCTAAAAGACCGTGGAAGATTTAGGTAGTTAATTGTTTAGTTGGCTTGCAAGAGTTAAGTCCTGTGAGGAGTCATGTAATAGACTTCTGAGTATCGGAGTTGTATGGGAGTAAGCTATGTCTGAGGTTGTTGTAGAAAATTGTCGAAGGCTTTCTAAATTCTATGCAGAAGTAGTAGGTAGGTCTATCGTCTGTCTAAGGTATTGATAAAGTCTGTCCAAAGCCTCGAAAGGGTTGGTGAACAAGAATTCCTGCTAGGGTTTAATATTCTATGTCCGTTTTATCCTTAAATGTGACAAGCAGAAAATAGAGTAGCAAGAATGCTAACACCTACCTTTGTGTCCCACTAAGGGGTTAGGGGTGAAAAGAGAGAGTGAAGGGAGTAGATGTGTGCTTTTATAGACATCATCATATGATGATGCTGCTGCTGGTGTTGACCGGTGAAACTGAATGTTTGTACCCTTAGGACTGCTAGCCGGTGTAGTTGGAAGCAAGTCCCTTACTAAATTTTAACATTCTATTGCAGTTGATACCTTTTCTATGTGTATATTAACATTGCTTTCTGTGGATGAGATATTACTACCTAAGTATGTGAACTGATCTAATTTCAGAGTCTAGCCATCTAATGAAATGATTGTAAAAAAAGCTAGATGGGAACTACACAAGGTTACTGCATGCTGTCCAGAACAAATCCTGGAGGCAACACCACACAAAAAAGTAGCTGTACAGCTACTTACCTCCTATAACACAAACCATCGAGTAAGACAACAAAAACAAGCTGGATACTGCTGGAGAAGCAAGGACAAACTCATAAGCGACATTCTCCTGGAAACACCAGAGTGGGCTGACCAGCAAAGACTTACATTGATCAGCACTGTGCAGATACTGGATGTTGTGAGGAGGACTTGCTAAAATTGATGGCCTATAGGGACAGGTGGAAAAAGAGAGAATCATGGGAATACATGCTGTTAAGCATGATGATGATAATTAAATTTTAACTCATTTATTAGAATAAACCATTGTTTATTTTTGTTTTCTTTTTTTGCTGACAAAAAACAAATTCTAATTTATTAAATGTTCTGGTCTTTGGAATAATTTTGTAAAATCTATTTAAAATTTAATCATTTGCTATTCAAGATCAGAAAATATCATTTTGGAAAAATATTGGGTTAATTTTCTTTTGTTGGCTGCATTCTAAAGTGAATAGAAATGTGTTATGAACTGTCCAATTATTAATGTTTAGGTGAACAAATATTTATCAAGTTGAAATGATGAATCCCAAAGTCTCTTGCCTATGATGAAGTACAAATTCTCTCACCTATCAAAGAATTGAAAGGTCTCTCACTACCTCCAAATTTTTCTCTGCCAACCATTGCTGCATATTGCATTTTTAATGCACCTGATCGTACTCCATCAGCGTACCTGAATACACTTTACACCATGATTCAAACCAACCACCACCCAAATATAAAAGCTCAACACCGAGTATGCATCTGGGACCTCTTGCAAATGGCGGTCCAACATGTTATGCAACACAGATGCTTTGATCACTCAGTTGATAGTGGGGGGCTGGTCATTTCACTGTTGTACTCCTTTGCAGTGGGACAGTCGTGTTTTCCTTCTTGGCCAAATCAGAGTCCGTTGAATGAAGGGAGACCAATAAAGGTTGGTCCCACAACTCCCTTGATCTCAGCTGAGGTGCTATTGCTGCTTGCTCTAGAGTTTGGTTCTTGCAATTCAACACTCCCTGATGATATGTCACCACCATCGTTTATCTGCAGCCATGAATTAACCAGGGGACAACTACCGACTGTGGACTGGCAATCCTGGTGATGCAACTTTCTCTAAACTTTGACAAAAACCATTCATCTGGATTTTTCACCAAAACTGCATCCCCCTCTTTGTATCAAACCAACATTGCTTGGTGGTGAGGTGGGGGCACAACGTCAATTCCCTTTACTCGAGCCTGGTATGAATGCAGTAGATTGGTGGGTGTAGATGAGGCAGACGCATCATCCTTGGGTGTTATGTTGTACCAATATACATACTCCATAATTGGGCAGTTCTTCTGCATCACAATCCATTTTACTGTCCGATCACACCTCTCTGAGATACCATTTCTAGATGGTTTGTATGCATAGCATGATCATAATTATACCCTTCATTCATCCAGGAACCATCAAAATTGCTGACTGCAGAAAGCAGTGTTATTATCAGCCAGGAGTTTGGCTAGTGGGCCATGTTCAGAAAACCTCAACTCCAATTGCTGGATTACATGTGCAGTGTCTTGTCAGAGCAGCATCCACCAGATTAAAAATCGCGCTGGGCCGCAGTCAATAAGGATAAAAAAGTGGCAACCACAGTAGTACAGGATATCCATGCCAAGCCCGTTCCATGTTTCATGTACACTGAGCCCTCTATTCTGCTATTGCACCAGAGCTTGGTTTATAGACTGACACTCCTCGCAACTCCGAATGACCAACTTCGTGCCAATTTTGACATGGGCGGTCAATCATACGTGTGAAATATGATGTCTGCTTAATGCCAGGGTGCCTGCTGTATTGATGAACCTTAGTCAGCTGTGCAAGGCTCAGTTTACGGCAAAAGCACACACAAGCTTTATAGGTTGGATCTCCGTCTGCACATTGGTGAGAACTTGGTTTTGGTCGGATCTTACAAGTACCACATTGACCAAAAAATTGCACCCCTTCACAAGTGGAATCAGTGTTTCCAGTTGCTGCTTTATGAGCATCTCACATACAGCTTTGGTATTCACCAAGACTTGTCAGAAAGCCATTCATACATGGGGAAAATGTCCCACCAGTTGGCTACACATGCAGAAGACACCTCTCCATGTCATGGTTATAGGACTGTTCACCACTCTACTTCCTCGTCACCATTGCAGTCAAACATGCTCCACCCAGATTTCTAGTCCCAGCACTCTGGCTCTGTTTTGTAGCTTCTCTGGATCCTTGCTAGTCAGTCCATATAGTTTGTGATGCTTCCTCGTGGATTCTGCCAACATTGATGTATGTATTGTTGATATATGCTGATGACACTCTGCTTATCATCTCATCCTGTGCTAACACAGCTTTGAGCATAGACTGCATTATCAGGGTTGCCACATTCAGGCTGAACCCCAACCTGGTCAGACAATATCACTTTCCCCTGATCATAGCTGTCTGGTATGGACACTGGGAATTCTCAATATGAACCTACAGGAATGCTTTTCTGAGGTCCAGAATGGATACATTTGCACCCTGTTGTCTCCATTCTCACAGTTTATGCAAACATCTGCAGCACCTGTGAATGTGTCAACATAGGTGTTGAGTTCGTGATAGTCCATCACAGGATGCACCTTATGTTTGTTGGTCTGCAGTATGGCCATCAGCAGTATCAGTCCCTTGGGGGGCCAAATTCCTCAATATAAGGCAGCAACCAACCGTTGTCCATCTAGGTCTGTAACTCATACTTCTCCATCAACTCACTAGACACTGGGTATTCAGAGATCCTGTTTTGAAGCTTCTCTAGTGCATAACCAGCTGACCACTACCTGCCAATCAGGCTGTGTTTCCTCAAACTTCACATTTTCCGAGAGCCTTAATGGCATAAATCACAAGCAGAGGCTTTTCTTGCATAACCAGTACATCAATCATGGCAGTGTTACTGGTTGCTGTGTGAATCCCAGCTATGCCGCTTCTACAGCAGGCCCGTGTTGATCCACTCAATGTGGTTATTGCCTCAACCAAGACCGACACAGATTTGTGCTCAAAATGGACTATGAGTACCCAATGTCAAGGAAAGCCAAGCATAATGTGTCATCAACATAGACAGTAATGATTGGTAGCATAGAGTTCATAATCTCTGGGGAATAGACTGGTGCTGATGTATCATCCCCAATTTTGTTTCTGGACAATTTCTGACCAGATGACTGGTCTTGTTACACCAATAACAAGGCACCTAAGTGGTCTTCCCCCTCTGTGCACAGTCGAGCGTTAAGTTATTGGAACAATTGCACTTGTAACATGTAGACCCATGCCCAGGACTGATTGGGGAATCTAGCCAGGCTACACCATAGCAATGACTTGTTTCCTCCCTGTAGTTTCATCCTTCATATGTGCCTAACCTCAGGCAAACAGCTCCTTGAGGAACATAGGGCCCTCTTTACGAACACGCACACCATCACACTGTTTGGTATTACTTCAAAATCTGCCAAATATGTCTATGATCTCTCCCAGATGCAACGCATGTGCCTCAAACTTTTCATATGTTGTGAACAGTAGAAAAGGTTGTGATTAGTGCTTTCTTAATTGGTCAGTTGTTGGTAAACTCTAAATGCTCTCCCATTGAGGTGAAGAAGAATGACATGATCAAGCTGCTTCACTCCCATTGAGTCGCACATCAATTCTAGCTTCTTGATCTATTTCACCACTGATCCAGTCCCATCAAACTCAGAAATAATCAAGGCCAAACCGGCCATTCATATCACAAAGTCTCTCACCTGTCAAAGAATCACAAGGTCTCTCACTACCACCAAATTTTCTCTGCTAATCACCGCTGCATACCGCATCTTCAAAGCAGGTGGTTATACTCAATCATTGTGCCTGAATTTGAACTCTTCCAGTATCTTGACTCTTCACACCACAATTCAAACCAACTACACAAACAAAAGCTCAACACCAGACATCCATCTGGGACGTCTCACAAATCAAGGTCCAACATGCTATGCAATGTGGATGGTTTGAATTGGCTAAGTGCAAATGTTTATCATCATAAGAAGTCATGCAACACTAGATTCAAGAAATGGAGAGAGAGGATCCAAATAAAGAATTGTTCATGCAGATTTTAGCATGAAACAGATGGAATCTTCACCCAATAAACATAGTTAAGCAAATTTAGTTTGTGTCATAAAAAAATCACTACTTGATAAAAGGAATGGAAGTTGTGCTTACAGCAAACATTCTCAGATTCAGTACCAATTACTGAAAAAAACAAAATATTTCCATCAAAAAATGTTATATTTGATTTTTTGTCTGAAAACTGGACAATTCTAAAGAGTATTTCAATATATCTGTCTGTTACTAAAATGTGCATTTTTTATATAATATATATATATATATATATATTATAGTGTGTACAAAAATAACCTACTCGAGTTTCACCATAAGGATCTTCAGGGTTAAATCCACTGAATTAATCAAGATATTGATTAATCACAGCTAACTGCAAAGTTCATGTTGTAAATATGACCGTTGAAAACAGTTTTGCAGTTAATGAATGCTGCTGCATCATTTTAAAAAGTTGAATGACAGATGCAATGATGGTATGTCCTGTGTTTGTTCATATGGGATTATTCAAAAAATAAATATTTAAAAAATATATATATTTTCAAAAAATCAAACGTAAACATTTCCAAAAATCCTCTATAAATTTTTAATTTCATAAGTGATATTATTGACTTGTGCAAAGAAAAGTTAAGGTTCTGTTAATAATTAATAATGCTAATTAATATTTTGCTTTTTAATTTAGTGAAATATGCATATTTATATTGGCAAATCTACCTGTTTGTTCATTAATATGATCCTAGTGATCATTGTTAAATCTCTGTGTCATAACAAAATAAGACAAAGCGTGTTAATACTTTTCGTTAGGGGTGTGCAAAGAAAAGTTAAGGTTCCGCCAATATACAATCAAAATTTCCTTTTTAATTCAGCGAAACAAGTGTATTTATATTGGCAAATCTATTCATTTGTTTATCAATATGACCCAAGTGATCATTGTTAAATTTTTGTGTCATAATAAAATAAGATAGTGTGTTAATATTTTTCATTAAGGGGTGAAAAGAAAGCTGGAAAATATAAATTGACTTGTTGTCACATGTATTTTAGGGGGGCCGGTATTGTAAAAACAGTAAAATAAGTAAATAAAATACAGTGTGTTTATGGTTGGGGAAAATGGAGTAATGTTAGGTGGAATTTTAATTTTTGTTTTTAATGTTTGTGGGGAGTTTAAAAATAATTTAAAAAAAAAAAAAAAATTGTTATTTAATTTCTGAGTATGTGTATTGTATTGGTGGTTTATTTATTCATCTGTTATTAATATAATCATAATAATCAATGTTAAAAATTTTGTTTTAATAAAATAAAGCATGTTATTGAAAGATGTAATTTGATTATAAATTTAAGTTTAAATTTGATAATTAATGTTAATATATGCTTAAATTTGATTATTAAATTAATAAATACGTGTATTAGTATTTGTAATTTAATTGCTTATTTGCTATTGATATAATCTAGATGATCATTATTGAAAATCTGTGTTATAATAAAGTGAAATATGTTATTTTCATTATGGAGTAAAAAGATCAGGAAATATAAAGACTTGTTGTCACATGTTTTTAGTGGGTAAATAGCTTAGATGAGTGTAGAAAAGTTTTTATTGGAGTAAAGTTGATGATGATGATGGTAAAATAAATAAAATAAATTAATAGTTAAATTTGATTAATGTAAGTTGGAGAAGATATAGAGAAAAGGAAAAACTAATGAACTCTGTTTTGGAGTAATAGCAATGAAGAGGTGACTCGGTAATTCACATAACTCCAGAACTGGAGCCTCACCACCAGATGCAGTTTAGTGTCATATCCAGGACACCACATTGTGTGTGTGTGTGTGTATATGTGGAGGGGGTTATCCTTCTGCAAGGGATACAATGTAATAAACCATTTCTTTGAGGACATTTTATCCTGCTACTTATTAGACAGGTAAATAGAAAGCAAATTATTTTTAATTGTCAGAATTTTTCCTGGTGATTTTATATCTGAAAATAGTTCTTAATCTATTCTCAATACACATATTATTTTCAAATTTTGTCTTATTTTGGATTTATTTTTACAAAGAAGAAATATTTCTAAAGTCTCATTAAGAAATTCTACAAATGACTTTGCCTCAAAGATCTGAATGTAGTTCAAGAGAGAAAGCTAAAACTCATCAACAACACACAATCAAGATGGTTTTCTTTTATAAACTATACGTAATCAATTAGCAAAGTCATAATTATTGAATATATTATATATTATATTATATTATATATGTTATATCAATTAATCAATTTTTCCTTTTTATAAGAATTAGTTGTTTGCCTATTTCAATTAGAAAATTAAATTTTCAAATCCAAGTGATAATTATAAATTTACAGCAGAATCAAAGATTAGAAAGAAGGATTTTTTGTTTCCATTTAACCATGCACATTTCAGTTACAGTAAGATTAATTAATAAGAAACTTATCATTGGATAAGGATTATATATGCGTAATTAAACAAAAAAAAACAAAAAACAGCCTTGAAAGAAGAAAAAGTAAATCATATGGGGTTACTCATAGAGAAATAAAAAAAACAAACATTTTACAATCATTTTTTATAGAGAAAAGAAAAAAGAAAGATAACTAAATGATAATTTGAATGACTGGGTTCATCTTCTATCATTACAACAGGTGACATCCCATGACTGGATTGTTCACAAGATTTAAGTGTTTGCATCCTCAGGAGATACCTGAAAATTCAAGTCTTTAAACCTAAGCTGCAGACAACATACATTTTAACAATATTTTATTCATTATGAAATCAAAGCAATACCAGAAATAATGACTTGATGAATCAATTTCAAGAATGTATAAAAGATGTGCAAAAGGATTTGGATATTTTTAAAACAAAGTGATAACAATAAAAAAATGGCAAATATTGAACTTTTAATTTTGAATAGATTTTTGTATAAAAGAAATGACATACAGATCCTGACAGAATGATCTCTTTGGTTTAAACATGTTGCCTTTTTTTTTATTTTAACCCCCAAAAATCATTCTGACAGGGACTGTATATTGTTTCTTTTATACTTTAAATATTTATTTTATTTTTTAGATATTTCTTTTACAACTTATATATCATTTTGTTTATATTTTATATTTACTTGTAAATAATATTTTATAATTACTATTTTATTTTTCTTGCTTGCTGTTTTTGTTTGGAATTTGGATGTTACAGTT
This sequence comes from Doryteuthis pealeii, assembly GCA_023376005.1. Lineage (NCBI taxonomy): Eukaryota > Metazoa > Mollusca > Cephalopoda > Myopsida > Loliginidae > Doryteuthis > Doryteuthis pealeii. The sequence goes on from CM042164.1 coordinate 23,470,486, forward strand.
TTAAGGTAATAAAGGAATCCACTTTGTATTGTAAAATACCTGCTAAATATATTGATATCTCATAGGTATTACTCACTCAACCAGGAAATATTTTAGAAAGTTACCTTTACAGATTGGGGTGTCTATAATTGCTGTTTTAGGGGCCTAAAATTGTTTAAACACAAGTTGTCAAAAAGACGATTACATCCTTCTTGAAACACTGTATATATATATATATATATATATAGGGCTGTATAACTACTATTTTCAGGGCTACAAAGAACTTTAAATAGTTTTAAATATAATCTATCAAAAAGATGGTTGCATCATTTTTTAAACATAATCTATATACATATAAACAGATTAAGCTGTCTACAACTACTGTTTTCAAGGATACAAAAATATTAAGATAGTTTTAATAAAAACTTAAAAATATAGTTATATCATTTATTAAAAAGCCTGTATAATTCATTTAATAAAGTGAAAAGAAAGAGTTGAATTTTGTCTTAATGTAGATAAGGTGAGGATTGCCAGATTTGGTGTGACTTAGAAATGATTGAAAAAGCTGTTTACATGGAACAAATTTTGCTACCAGTTGTAAATGCACATAATGTGTTTGTGTGCTGAAAATACTTCAGAATTTATTCTAATATCAAGTGTTCATTTTATGCTATCTAGGCCAATGGAACATAAATGTTCTTTTTAATCCCTTAATAATTGGATCTTATGAATGTTTCAAAAAGTTTTTTTATTATTTTCAGTAATTAATAATTGATTATTCTCATTTTTCTGGGAACAAGAAAAATCTTTTTGATTCTTGTTAAAAAGAAAAGTGATTGCTGCAGATAAATCTTTCTAGCATTTCTTTTTCTCCTTGTCATTTTCTTACTGTTTCTCTACTTCTCTATTTTCACTCTCTACAAATCTCATATCTTTTTCTCCCTCTTATGTATTGACACTCCCCTTATTCTTTTCTTTTTGTCTCTTTCTTCATATAAATTCTCTGTTTATCATTTTACTCACTATGAGTTTTCACACCAGTATTAACTGCCAATATTCTGTGTATGGAATTAAACTGTGTCTGGTGGTAAGTCTTCAGTTCTGGAGTATTAAGGTCTGTTCAGTCACACTTTTGTTGCCATTACTCCCACAAGTGGTAGTACCTGTTAAGGTTTCTTCTATGGGTCAAATAGATCTATTTGAAAATTATTAGTATTACATAGAAATTGAACAAATTTAAAAAGACATGTGTCCGTCCTTTTATGTCCCAAAGAAAAAAGTGTTAATTGTAGCAAAACTAAAAATTGATAAGACAATAAAAAGGAGACAATATAGTAATTTAAAGTTTATTATTGGAACAAAAAATAAAGACAACTAATGACTTGCTAATTTGTCCTTTATGCTACATTTAACAAATTAGGCTCTAAGCCGAAAAAAAAGAAAAATATTACGGACTACAAAAGGTGGTAACAAAGTGCAAAAAAAAAAAAAGGGCACAAGAAAGGCGCAAGGCCAAAAAAAAATAAGGAATTTTACAGCTATAAAAAAGGTTGTTACAGGGGTATAGTGATTTCTACTCACAAATTACAAAGGTAGGAACAGTGACAGTTAAAACAGTGTATCTTTTCATTTTCTTCCTTCACTGTCGGTCAACAACAAGGGGCAAACTTTTCAGTCGGGTAGAGAGAAAGCCGGGGCGTCAATCCATCTACAATCTTCCTCTAGGGGGTTGAAGTTGGTCTCTCCTCTTCCTTCTTGGGTGATTACTGCTACAATGTTTACGGTCAGTAGTTGAATCTCAAAAAATGTTTAAGGCTAAAGTGCCTTGAAAATTAATGAAGCTTCTTGCTTCTTACATATAAAATGGTAGAATTTGAAATGAAGTCGGCTTTTCTAGACGACACAGAACAATAATTTTTCTTTTCGGGGGGGGGGGGGAGAAAAGGACTCTCTCTGAGAGCCAAAATTATACAATTTGGGTTTTCCAAATATATAATAAAACAACTCAAATTCTTCTTTGTTGAAGAAAATAATCCCACTCTGTGAGATAAATGCAATATTTGGTATTCCAAATATGCAACAAAACAATTTAAAATAATCTCACTCTGTGAGAATTAAACCCAATAATTCCGGGAAATAAAATTTTACGTTGACTCCACATCAACGGAGATAACAAAATTGACTCGGTCCTCTCAAAGTCAATCTCCCATCTACTGAATTTTGTGCCCCTTTTCAGGGAACAGGAAATCAGCATCGTTCCCCCCAAAAAAAACCCAAAATCCGACCAATCACCGACCGACCTGAAGAATTCAAGAATTTTATGAAAGACAGAACCTTTACAAAAAAAATAGGCTTGTATCTTTCCCCAAATTAATGCCCTTTACAAAAAATAAAAAAATAAACTTCAAACTACCTTCAATGCATATTTCAAGTTTTAAAAAAAATTCTCAAAAAATACTTGAAACTATATAACTGTGTGCAAACAAATAATTATTAAATAGGAATAGTTACTAGAAACCATATAACAGATTAATTATTAGTATTAAGAGTAGTTACTTGAAGTTATAATTATTTACAAATGGTAGTTATTAGTTAATTGAAACCATATAATTGTTTGAAAAAAGCACTACATGATTAAATAACCCAACAAA
>CM042164.1:23478115-23553007 GCA_023376005.1 Doryteuthis pealeii
GAAACAAAGGAAATAGAATTTAACTTGAGCTTTGATTTTAACTGCAAGTAAAAAACATTAAAAACAAAAATAGCAAAAATGTTATGTTTATTTTTTATTTAAACTGATTGAGATAATAAAGACAAGCTCAGCTTTACATCAGGATCCAAAAGAAAAAAAAAGAAAAAGAAACAAAAGAAACATCAAGTAAAAATTTTGTCTAAACTCTGAGAAAGATTTCAAGCAATAAATGAAATGAGGCTGAAAAGTTTTCTCTTTTATCAAGAAATGATTTTTCCTTTTAAAAATTTTCAATTAAATTTTTATTTTTAAAGGATTAAAGAAGAATCATGAGAAATGTGTTGAACTTCAGGATAAATGTCAGCAACAGTTTTCATATTTCATGGCTTTTAGGTCATTCTCTAGTCAGGCCAAGAACTTTTCAATACACTTTCAGAAATCTTAAGCTACAAGATTTAAATATTTTATAAATACTATAATCAAACTACCAAGGGTAAATCTAAAAATAAACTAAAAAACAAATTGAAAAATTCTGTTCGATCTGAATTCAAATTGTGATCCAACTAACTTTAAAATGTTTTTGAGATCAATGCAAACTTTATCTCAAATCTTGAGAAAATTTAAACTTATGCAATAAAAAAGCTGTAATTTTGAATTGTTTAAGGTAATGCAGAACAGGGATCAAATTAAATTTTATGCATGCTTCTTAAAACTGTAAATTAAATTATTGCTTGATTTGAACCAAAATTAAAATTTTGTAGAATATAAAATAAAGTAATGATTTGGTTATTTTTTTTTAAATTCCAAAATGTATAAAGTTCATTAGGAAAATTTTGATGTAAAAAAAATCATAAATTTTGATAAAATGGATTTCTATTTTGACTTCAATTTCTAACTCATGATCCATTTAATCTGAAAAGTCAGGTTAGAGACATCATCTGCTCTACAAATGGCCATCAGTTTTCAAATACTTAAATTAAACCTATAAACTCATCCCTTATTGTATTTCTGGCTCTATCTTGGCAGCATATTTGTAGGGGGGGGGTGTCTATCTTGGCAGCATATTTGTAGGGGGGGGTGTCTATCTTGGCAGCATATTGTAGGGGGGGGTCTATCTTGGCAGCATATTTGTAGGGGGGGTCTATCTTGCAGCATATTTGTAGGGGGTGTGTGTCTATCTTGGCAGCATATTTGTAGGGGGTGTGTGTCTATCTTGGCAGCATATTTGTAGGGGGGGGGTCTATCTTGGCAGCATATTTGTAGGGGGGGGGTCTATCTTGGCAGCATATTTGTAGGGGGGTGTGTCTATCTTGGCAGCATATTTGTAGGGGGGGTGTGTCTATCTTGCAGCATAGTGTAGGGGGTGTGTCTATCTTGGCAGATATTTGTAGGGGTGTGTGTCTATCTTGCAGCATATTTGTAGGGGTGTGTGTCTATCTTGGCAGCATATTGTAGGGGGTGTGTGTCTATCTTGGCAGCATATTTGTAGGGGGGTGTGTCTATCTTGGCAGCATATTTGTAGGGGGGTGTCTATCTTGGCAGCATATTTGTAGGGGGGTGTCTATCTTGGCAGCATATTTGTATGGGGGTGTGTCTATCTTGGCAGCATATTTGTATGGGGTGTGTCTATCTTGGCAGCATATTTGTATGGGGGTGTGCCTATCTTGGCAGCATATTTGTAGGGGGGGGTGCCTATCTTGGCAGCATATTTGTAGGGGGGTGTCTATCTTGGCAGCATATTTGTTACTATTTTTTACAATAGCACTATTAATAGTATCTTTTTTATTTATTTTTAAATGAATTATTGTCAATCATTATTTCTATCATCAATTTTAATTAGTAATTTCTTTCATCTTTAATTCTGAATTTCTATTAATGATAATAATGATTGACAATAATTTATTTAATAATAAAAATAAGTAAAAAGATAAACTTAAATAATGCTGTTAATTTTAGAGCAAGCAAAGTAAATCATGAATGTATTGAATAGAAATGCTTTAACTACATGAGAGAGCTAAAAAATATAAAACTCAACAATAAACTTGAGTGAGATTCTAAGTCTGTTTGCTATAAATCATCTTTTTTGTCTGAATTTTTTGAGATGAGGCTTAATGTGTATAATTTTGAATTTTTTGAACTGTTTTGAACTGTTTTTAATAGTTTTGATAAAAACAACAACAATGATGTCATTATTTGAATGAGATCTTCAAAAGTTCTTTGATGCCTTGTTTGATTAACTGTTAAACTATTCAAAATGATTTCCCAGTTTGGGTCATTGCTATGCTTGGATACGCAGGAAACACCTGAGGAAGGTCGGAGGATACAGTGACCAAAACATTTTCTTTTACATACTACAATAAAGATGTCATCTTCAGTTGTAAAATATGAAGAAAAAAAAAGACACATTATAAAACTAGAATATGAAGATAGACCTAAATAGATAAAACTAAGAAAGAAAATTAAATATTAATTAAAGTTTAAATTTCATATGTTAATACCACTGTTACTATTTACTTATCTTTCTTCTTGGATTTGGTATGCATCATTCTAGGGTTGAAGCCCAGGGGTCTCACACTGATTTGCTGAAACCACTCTTAAAAGAATAATTAACGTGTCCTATTTAGAATATTAAATGCAAAAAAAAAAAAAAAAATTTCAAAACATTTTTTAAAAGAATTTTGAATTTGTTTAAAAGTTAAATATCAAATTACAGTACTTATTTTTATGTGCGGCTGTTCAAAAGAGAATCTAAGTGATTAATTCCCAAACCACTCATAAAAATGTGTATAATAAAAATTAAAAAAAGATTAAATGAATGTTTATCCCATTCAATAAAATATATACTACAACTTTGAATCTGTAAAATCGTAGATTTAATCAAAACTTAATCATTGACATTTTATCTTTTAATTTGTTACTAATTTCTTACATTATTTTTCAATATGAAAAATTAACATAGCAATATAGTTTTTTTTCAATAATTGTATATTTAATATTTGAACATTAAACTCTCCATCTTGTTAGATAATGCTGAAATGCAATAAAGGAGGTCGTCAGTGATGTCACACTGGCTTCATTACAGTTTATGGTTTCACAACATCAACCTGTTTCCATGCTGTCCCCTGACATAATTCGCACTGTGTGGTATTTACCTTAACCTCGTACCAGGTCAGGATGCGACACATCTTTTTGAATGTGCAGCCATGTACAAATTAAAGCTCATGTGATGGCTGGTGCAGCATTTCCCTTTAGACATGCCTCAGGCACCGAGTAATAAACCCAGTTCTGTCCCTTTAAAACGAGGGAGCAGGTGTTGCTTAGGGGGATAGTCCTGTAAACTGTGAGTTTAGGGGCGTAAGTTTTTACCATAGTCTACCGGACAGATGTTAGTGGAATATGATATGAAGTCCAATGTATATATTTGTATATATTAACCTCAGAACTACAAAAGGGGACTGTTTTAGGTTTTTTTTTATTGTTACTCTGAAATGTTAAATACTCGGCAAAATTACCAGCAAATAGTAATTTTCAGTTTATTTCAGTATTGGAGGACTTGATAAGTTTATAATCTCAATTCCCTTAAAATAACACTGTGGTAAAAAAAAGTGTATAACTGAATAATTACGCAACAACTTTAAATCTATACAACAACAATTAATGTTGTCCTTTAATTAAAAAATAAATAAACTTATAAATGATTTAACGTATTATGTTATGTTTTCCTTAGAGTTTCATTTTTTTTTTTTAAAGTATTAATCCCAGTTGAGAAATTAAAAATATATACATTGGATTTCATTTCATATTCCATTAACATCCAGTAAACTATGGTAAAATTTATGCCCCTGAATCCACAGTCTACTGATGGTACCCTGGGATCATGTGATATATTTGTCCAGCTGGCAGAGGCCGCACTGTGTAATCTAAAGAATAGTGTAGAAGTCATGTAATGACCTGGAGATACGTAACAGCCAATCAGAGATTTGTTTGTCACAGGTATAAAATAGGTGATTCTATTGGCATGCATGTATTTGTTATCATTCCTGTGCATGTATCAATATTGAGGAAAGTTGTTTCATGTTCGTTAAAATCCAACAAACGAATTTTTGCCTAAGTTGTCAATCAAAATAAAACATCTTAAGAACCAAAAACTACTTCAAAACCCTCCCACTCCCAGAAACCATGGGACACCCCGCAAAACACAACAGGGCAAGCCGGTGTACAACATAGAGCAATAGAAAAAACAACTAAAAACAAAACAGCCAAGTAACAAATTATCGCATAGCATCATATTGATTGAAAAAAAAAAAAAGTGTATGTATGGTGGTTTTGTATATGTATATATTTGGTATATAGTTATAATTAAACCTCCATAGGATTGAACAAGTAAGAAAAGAAAGACAAATATTCAATGAAATAATAAATAAACCTTGTATTCAAAGTGATAAAATGTACAAGAGTAATATTCGTTCACACTTCATGTATATAGATCAGGAGAAGATGAAATAGTAAGGATGTTCTGTAGTAGAGAAAGAAAGGGTTACCTGTAGTCCTTTTAGAGGAAAAAAGTGTAGTCCCTAACATCCGTAGTGAAATAGATCTTAGACAGAAAAGAGACAGCTTCATTTAAGGATGGTCTGTGTGATAGCAGCAGAAAAAAATCTTAGCAGTGAGTGACGTGGAGTCATAGGCTGATGATTGGATCTGCTTTCTTAACCAAAATCAGCCCTTATTTATATTATCCAGATAGGCTCCAAAATCAGTCTTTTTTAAAAACTTCTTGTTCAGATGTGAAGGCCTCTGATTGGTCCAAAATATAATTTTCATTTTTACTTTATACCATGCGCAAATGCCAATTTTCGTCATTGTTATTTTTGTTTTTGGTGAGTAAACTTCAGGCTTTCTTTATTATTCATATCACTACAAATGCATATAATACAGTAAGGTCTCATATCTTTTTGCGTTTCCAGCTTTCTTGATTCTGGCCCTCTCCTAAAACATAGTAATGATTCTATAGGGATGGGAATAGTGTGGTGGGAAAAAGCGAGGGCTTTCACTTTGTTATATACACAAATAAAGATATCTCCCGATTCACAAAAAAATCACCAAATTCAAATACGCACAAACACCACAATACCCAAGCTAACCGGATGTTGTCAGAGATGTTGTTTTTAACCAAATGAGAAAAACTTGTTTGTGCGCATTGGATCGACGCACGCGCGAATATTAAAAAATAAAGTTGCAAATAAAATCAAAATTTTGCATTTTTCATCCAATCTATATCATTCCCAGTTAAAAATAAAAAATGTTTAAGTTGATCCGAAATTGGCGAAGATGTATTTAAACCGAGGAGCAGATACAGCAGTGACATTTCAGAGATCAGACAGCCGAGTTGTTTACAGCTAAACCAAGAGTTGTTGATTTCACTGACTATCCTTCCACACCCCTCAGGTGCCAACTACCCGAAGCTCTTAGCCACAGCTTTGTAGTTGAAATTGGCCTGACAAGGCGACATACGACGATACCACCCCTCACCTCTTACCCTAATGACCTGATTGACCGACAAAGTCTTAAAGGGGCAACCTACTACAAGGAAAACCTGTCAAGAATCATCACACCAACTGCCAACTTCCTATCAACAAAACATCTGATTGTCTACATTACATCACTACCAACAGCCCAACCGACTCGGCCACCAAACATCTGATTCTCTGCCCAACAAACATTAGGCTTTCTGCTTACATTATTCTGACACTTTAACTGACTCGACCACCGAGCATCAGATCCTATGCATACATTATTAACAACATACAACATCATAACATCCTGGCCACCAAACATCAGATTTTCTGCCCACATTATAACCAACATCTGGACCACTAGCATCAGGCTTTCTGCCTACATCACCAGCTCCACTGACTTGACCACAGAACATCACGCTTTCTGCCGACATTACTACTCACACCACAATTGACTCGATTCGATGCGAGAGCTTTTCAGTAAAAGAACCATGAATACAGAATTCTGCTAAAAAAATATCAATAAAGAAACTGACCCTGATAACTGAGTAATTTTTCCCCAAGTATTTTTTTAAATAATTCGTATTATTCACTTATTTTATATCTGATTTTTAGGTACCACCAAAATAGGTTACGTGATCAGTTTAGTTCATATTGAAGGAAGAAACGCAAAATGAAAAAACAAAGAGTTGTTACAAGTTTCATTGTGTTAGATATAGGTTGTGTGTGTGTGGGGGGGGGGCTAAATTTTTACAGGGAAAATTGGAGGTACCTACTGATTTTTCATTGATTATTTTTCTGGGAATTTGAAAGATTTTTAAAAAATTGCAATTATTTTATTCTGAGATTATGATTTATAATTAAATTTATATTAATTTTATAAAAATTTTCTTAACAATTACATTAAGTCAGTTATTTAAATTATATACTTGAAATATGTACTTTACATAATTGTCTTAACTTAATGTAATTGTTTTAAAATATTGATTTAAGATTTATAGGGATAACCAAAAAACGGTCATGTGATCAGTTTAGGCCATCTTGAATAAAACGGAAATACATATTTCCAAACTTTGTTTATCAAAAATCTTGTAAAAAAAAAATTAACGATCATACAGGGTTGTTACAAATGTTATAACAGAAATAGATATAGATCTTATGATTCAGAATCTTTACTAACACAATACATCCACTCACCAACAAAACAAAACACTACATCCCACTTTTGACACCAATGATATATCTCAAAATACGTATGGTGTGCTAATTCAAAGATCAAATTATCCGATTGGGAAAAATTACATCGTTATCTTAAAAAATAAATAAATCTATCTGTATTACATGCGAAAGGGTAATTTTCAGGTCGCAATTTGGACAGAAAAATTACATTATTTCCCTTTGACGATTAAATGGCTATATTGGACATGATTTTTTTCTTGTGCATATTCAATAATCGATTATTGGTTTTAAATGATTTTTAAAATATTCTTTTTTTTTATCTTAAATTTTTTGTGCAATCGAAAGAAGAAACATTTAAACAAATGTTTTAATTTTCCGACCGATTTGCAAGTTTAGCCAAAATTTACTATTAAAATGAATACATTTTTAATAATTTTAAAAACTTTAATATTAAAATTTACTATTAAAATGAATAAAAACTTGAAAAAATTTAATATTAAAATTTCACAGTGAAATTGACTTTAAAAAAAAAAAATGTCTTCGATTTTGGTATTAATTTTTAAAATCAAAAATGAAATGAAAATTTGAATATTTTTTCTAAGAGAAAGACTGATAAAATAATCATATATATATGTAAGTTTTTATTCTAATAGGTAGAAAAAGTTGAAAAAAAATGTTTTACGCTAAGAAAAACAAACAATAGTTACTGAGAAGCGTCTCGTCTCTTGTATAAAAACAAAACAAATATGTCAGTTTTGCTCTTCCATATATTCTAAGAATCACACATTACTCGGCAACAATAAAAATTACAAATTCTTTTAAAAATATCAATATATTGTGGATCAGACAAATTTTTAGTTCACCTGAATTCTAAAATTCATATATTTAAATATCCGTGAAAAATTCGATTTTTTTCACGCAAAAAAGATTTTTAAACAATATTAAACATTAAAAAAAATCAAATTATTTAAGCACACAAAAGATTGAAAATCTCTTAAAAATTAATTTCTTTAAAAAAAAATGTTCTTTTTTCTTGACAATTTAATAGAATATAGTACATACCAATTAAAAAAGAAAAAAAAAAGTTTTCATATAATAATATTATCACATTTTTTTGCACTTTTTATTTCTGATTTCATTAATTTTTCCTAAAAAAAAACTAGGTTATACAATTTTGGGGATATAGTTATTCATACTCTTATCTTTAATAAAAAAAAGTAAAGATGTTTTCTGACGGTTCATTTTTTTTTATCTCATAAAATAAAATGGGTGGGGTGTAGACCTCGTAAAAAAAAAATATTTCCCCTAATATATTTTAGGAAAAAAATATTTCAGATATATTTACATCCAAAGGTAAATAGTTATGGAAATTTTCGTGAAAATCGGACTATTAATATATATTTTTCATAGAATTTTATCATAACTTGTTTTTAGCTACGTTAAATTTCAGTTGATTTAACAGTGCAAAAATGAAAACATTGTTTTTCAATCATAATTTTCATTATTTCTGTGAGCTGAAAATTTTTTTTTTAAATCATCAGGATTTTGTTTAATGTTTCTTCTTTCGAATGCAAAAAAATATTTCAAGATAATATTAATTTTGATGCAAGGTTCATTGTGTTAAATAGGTGGAGGGGGTAAATTTCACAGGGTAAATTGGTGGTACCTAAAGATTTAATTTATGGATGTTACTTTTAAAAATATAATAAAATTTTTAATTTAGTTTTATAAAAAAATCATATTGATTATTTTTTGAATTAAAAAGTATTGTTTGAAAAATTAATCTTTTGTTGTAATTAATCTTTTTTTGTTTAAAAAATTCATTTATACAACAACTTTTAAAATCTGTTTTAAAATAAATAAATCTAGCTTGCTAACCATTAGGTACCACCAAAATACGTCAGGTGATCAGTTTAGGCCATAAGGAAGGAAGAAACGTAAATATTTTTGAACTTTTATCTCGCAAAAAAGAAATAACAAATGTAAATAATTGTTACAAAGAAAAACAGTTAATTCAAAGATCAAATTATCCGGTAGGGGAAAAATTACCCACTGTTATCTTGAAAAATAAGTAAAACAGTCCATTTTTTTACAACAGGATCAGTTTCTTTATTGATATTTTTTAGCAGAATTCTATATTCATAGTAAAAACTAAAAAATTCTTGCATAGAAACTTATAAAAATCTTCTGATATGATTATTCAGACTCTTAACTTTATAGAAAAAAAGTAAAACTCGTTTTTTGTTGGTTCATTTTTTCATATTTCATAAAATAAAATAGAGGTTACCTGAGGGTTTTATTGCTCTGGGTATGATGTTAAAATGCATTTAGTGGTGAGGTTCCAATTCTAGAATTCAGAGGAATGTGAAGTACCGCTATTACTTCCAGGTCTATCTTGACCCAGAGTGGTAGTACCTGTTAGGGTCCTATCTATGGGTTAAATAGATAAAAACAAAGAGTATGAAAAATGTGTTTAAAAAATTGAGTCTGAAGTAAAAAAAAAAAAAAAGAATACCCAAGAATTAATGAAATATAAACAATTTCTTTGGCATAAAATAACCCAACCAGGGTTGACATGCTGTAAAATCCAACTAACCAACCAACCAGTAACCAGTATGTGAGTTGAAAGGAGATGTGACGTTTCACTAAGTGAAACATCACATCTCCTTTCAACTCACATACTCACATGTCAGTGAGAAATGGAAAAAAAAATTATGAAAGTCTATAGATATCAATTTCATACACTGCCAAATTCACAATTAAAATCAAAAAGGTTTATTGAATAAGAGAATAGACATTTTTTTTGCATCAATTCAAAGAAAAATATTGTTTTTAAAACTACACAAAGAGAAAACTCACTACAAAAATTGAGTTTTAAGAAAATAACTTAAATTTACAAATTACTTTTTTCAGGTCTTGAAATTTTTGAATTTTTTTTTTTTTTTTTTTTTTTTTTTAATTTAACATTTTTTTTAATGATGTGGTCTTCTGAATTTATCTTTCAAGAAATGTAAAAAAGGGACTGGAAATTTTTTTTTAATCAAATGGCCAAATGTTGATCCTAGTATTTTTTTTTTCAATTTTTTTTTTCTTTTTTCTAATAAAATAACTTATTCATTATAAATTCAAGTCATTAATAAAGTTCTGAAAATTCTATTAAAATTAAAAAATTCCCTGATTTTTGGTAATTGTTTTAAAATGAAAAAAAAAAAAAAAAATTAAAAACCTTCCTTGAGTAAAATTGCACATACCTACTAATCATCATTACACAAGATAATGAATGGTTTCCTTAGAAAGAAAAAAATACTAAATTAAAAACTGAAACCGAACCAAAAAACTGTGGTATCAAGGGGAAAAAAATCAAAACCGATACTGAAATCAAAATTGCCAAATCGCCCAACTCTACTTTGTTCACAACAAAATTTTATATTTGAAAGATTTCACACTTTTATATATCATTGGGATAATTTGTTTGTACCCTACAGCTTGAAGCTTAGTAGGTTCAAATATCAAATATGTGGAAAATGCAAGATTTAATACAAAAGTGGGATCACTTAGTTCAGGGACATATTTTTTCTTTCATTACCTTGAACAATGCAATTACTTCTCTCAAAGCAAAAAAGCAAAAAAGATTCAAACATTTCCTCACTTCAATATTGTACACCATTATTCTCCTTATTCATTTCCTCACTTCAATATTGTACAACCATTATTCTCCTTATTCATTTCCTCGCTTCAATATTGTACAACCATTCTCCTTATTCATTTCCTCACTTCAATATTGTACAACCATTCTCCTTATTCATTTCCTCACTTCAATATTGTACAACCATTCTCCTTATTCATTTCCTCACTTCAATATTGTACAACCATTCTCCTTCATTATCCACAGTGAATATAAAAGAAACTGTCAGTGATTAAATGCATTTTTGCTCATATTTAGTAACTCTATTCATAGATTTATAATTTGCAAACTTTTCCCATACAGTGTCTTTTGGTGTACAATGAATAATAGACTTGGAGACATGAAGACTCTTCAGTTTTTCTTTAAGATCAACTAAACCTACCTTTTCTGAACACATTGCATATACATTGTTGCCACTGGTATAAATTTTAACCAATCTCATCCTGCAGTTTTCATGCACATTTCCAATTCTCTAAATGTTTTTCACTATTCTTGTTCCTTTCAAAGGGAATAGATCTAATGATTCTTCAGTAACATTAGTTTTTGCCCACCCCTCTCATAGAAATGCTGTAATAAGCAGTGTCTCTAATACTATCATTAAGTGCAATAGAAAACTTCAAAATCTTTATCAATAGTAGTCAATTATTACTTTGAACTGTTTGCTAAATAAGTGATATGATTGTAATAAAAATGTTCTCTGGGGGGCAAAGTTAAGTCCAACGATTTTACTCTCCCAGCAATGCTGCACTCTTCTCACCAATACTATCAAAAGATCTTGTCTCTCGTCCACTCGTCACCACAGCCAAAATGCTACTGCAAGCTTTTTTGTCGGTTTGTGAGGGCTGGTCAAATAAATACACAATTACAGTGTTCATCTGGGCTCCTTACTCTGACCAGCATGTGCGACACTAATCAGCACGCGTCAATCCTTCACATCCTGGCCACTCTGGATATTTTAGCCATTCCCATGCGTCAGGCCACGACTCACGATTTGAGCCAACAGCACACTGGAAAATGCCTGGTCAGCCGCCCACGCACGGAAAAGATGCTTCGATGTGTAAGTACGTCAGGGGTCGTCGGACACTCGCCGTCGCGTCGCCATCAAAGTCTACCGTGCTCTTCCCAGACATACAAGCCCAACACACAAGCGCCACTACTCAGTTGCTCTGGGTCCTTACAGGTCAACCCAAACAGCTTAATATGCGCCTTCACATGAGCCGCCAGACACACATGAATATGTCGTCGATGTATGACGAGGCAGCGCTGTTGATGGTTTCATCCTGCCCGATCACAGCTTTGACAACGGATTGCATGATCTGTGGGGCCATGTTCAGCCCAAACCCCAAGTGGGTAAGGCAATACCTTTGTCCCTTAACCTTCACCGTTTGGAATGGCCACAAGGACTTGTGAATGTGAATTTGTAGATACGCCCGGCGCAGGTCCACTATAGCGACATTTGACCCTTGCTGTCACCATTCCCTCAGCTTTTGAGTGCAAACGTCTGTATTGGCTGTGTAAGCATCCACATGCGCATTCAGTTCACGATAGTCCGTGACTGGTCGAACCTTCTGTTTGTTCTCCTGTAGTACGGCCATCAGCGGGATCAGACCCTTTGGGGATCCAAGCTCATCTTCAGGGTACGGAAGCAGCCAGCCGTTGTCTATCCAAATTTGCAGTTCACGATTGTACTCCTCTTGGAGATGGATAGGGATGGGATATTCTGCTAGCCTGTTGTTCAACGTGGCTGGTGGCTGGTTGTCGGACCACTTCCACGATGCGGTCCAAGTCCTTTACCTTGCATCATAATCTGCACAGAAGTCGGGCTCGCTGATCCGGATGGCAGCACAGCACGGTTTGCTAGACTGAGGAAAATTTACGTTGCCGGTGCCAGTTACGATCACTCTGCCCAGATGCTTGATTGCATCCAATCCGAGCAACAAGTCAAATCCTAGTAACGCCCCATCCACGACTAGAACTTTAATGTCGAGGGGGGTCCTGTTGCTTACGCCAAGTTTGACTATTCCAACTCTGCTGCAACTGAGTGTTCTTCCACCCACTGTCAGTACTTGCACCTTCTCTCTTCGCCATGTCTGACAGCATGCCATGTGTATCAGTGACTGCGTACAACCCATGTCCACTAGGGCGGTACGCATCATCCCATTAATCCGTACAGTGATCACAGGCAGCGCGCCGCTCAGTTGAGGTTTGGGGAGGAGACTGGCACTGAAGACTTGTCCCCTTTTCCGTTTCCCGGACAATTTTGTGCAATGTGACCGCTTGCACCGGTAACAGGTGAGGTTTGTTCGCGTGATTGGGTCCGTTACATGTGTAACATTTCGTTTGAGCTGCGGTCTCCTTTGCCTGACAACATGGTGGATGTGTTGCTGCGGCTGCCAGCCCTATACCCGCAGAGCTGTCTTTTAATATTGCTCGGGCGTGGGCAATATTTCTGATATGCCCAAGTCGTCCACCTGGGAGGTGGTCTGGAGAAGTTCCTCTGCATGTTCTGGCAACCCGGTAATAAATGCACATATCAAACCCCGCTCTGTCATACCTCTGAATTGAACCGCAAGCTTGCACAGCTCTGCCAAGAAAACATCGACCGTTTCTCCCGGGCGCAAGCGGTGTGCTGCAAACTGCTTGTAAGCTGACATGGAGTTGAGGGCAAATGCTGTGTATAAGGTTTCTTTTATACAGGCAAAATCGGCCCTCTTTTCGTTGCTGGTAAACAGCATATGCACCACCTGAGAGGTGCATCGGAACCACGCACTCGATTCTCTTCATGCCACTCAGCTGACACACTAATTCCACCTTCTCTACCCATTCAACTACCGATTGCCCAGGATCCGTCCCGTCAAAGAGGGATATCAACTTGGAGTCGAAGGCCATAATGCCGAAAATAGCTTGTAATAAGAATGTTCTCTGGGGGGCACAGTTAAGTCCGACGATTTTACTCTCCCAGCAATGCTGCACTCTTCTCACCAATACTATCAAAAGATCTTGTCTCTCGTCCACTCGTCACCACAGCCAAAATGCTACTGTAAGCTTTTCTGTCGGTTTGTGAGGGCTGGTCAAATAAATACACAATTACAGTGTTCATCCGAGCTCCTTACTCTGACCAGCACGTGCGACACTAATCAGCACGCGTCAATCCTTCACATCCTGGCCACTCTGGATAGTTTAGCCATTCCCATGCGTCGGACCACGACTCACGATCAGGAGAATGCGAGTTCAATCTCCCCACTCGCCTCTGATCTCATTCTGCATGCCAAACACAATCATGCACGCTTCAAACTACTATGTTCGTGGTTTCTCTTGCCACAATGATTTGAAACAGTATTTGCTCCACATGCTAATTCTCTTGAAAATCTTCTTTTTCTTAGAACAGAAGATTTCAGTGACCTTTAAAAGATGATGGAATTATCTTCAGTGAATGGTCTTAAGGAGTTTCTGCTTATTTCACTGTTAGCAATAAAACTTGTACTTTGTGCATTTTCATTTCTTTTGTTCAAATTAGAAAAAAAGTTATGTTGCTTCAAAAGGACTGTTTTAAAGTGTCACAAACTTTTATTCTCAGATCTTTCCAGCATATACTTCATAATCTTTTCATAATATCTCCTGTTTTTATACCCTCCTTTCTTACAGCAACTGTATGGAGGCGTATATAGCATTGTAATTTATCTTTTATCTCTGTTGCAAAATATACATGGTCCCATTTGAAAATTTTAGTTCTCCTCTAAAATGTTCCTTTTTTCATATTAACAGTAGAAAGTGTGAGAGGAAGAAATATCTTATGTTTCATAGATATCAACATTTATAAACAAGTCCTTAGGATTTTCTGTTACATAAATATTAAATTTAAAAAAAATATATTTTAAAAATTAAAATGGAAGTTGTGCAATCCAATATTAAAGCAATCAAGGTATCAGAAGAGGAATTATCATTATAAAAAATATTTTCATGATGTTTTAAAAGAGTAAAATATTCTTGTTTAGTTTATTTGTTTAATTTATTCATTTTTGCATGGTGTATATATATATATATATATATATATATATATTATTTGCATACAGTAATTAAATGATATATAGGTTCAACTAGTAAGATATGAAATCACAAAATTATTTGGAATCTTAAGAAAAACTGCCAGAAAAAAGAGAATGAAGTGAACATCTTGAGTGATTAAATTGTTGAAATAAGTTCAACTCTCTAAATTGGCTCATTTCATTAAAACTCATTTTTTGTTACACCGGATTGACATCCGGAATAATTTTATTTTTAGAATGACTCTAATGAAGTTATGTTAGCACACACATACATACACACACCATGTTTATTTATTAACTTCAAAAGGAACCATAACAATATGAAAGTAATCATTATAATTCATTTACTTAGATATTTATATACACAATAATAATTTAGTTATTTATTTACAAGGTTTTTTATTTATTTATTTAATCATTTATTTACTAAATCTCATGGTTTATAACAGTGAAAATAAATTTGGAAAATGTACATTTTCCTGTCCATCTCTTCATTTTTTTCTTGCCAAAAAATTCAGACAGGTAGATATGAAATGTAAAAGTTTTCAGATCCTTTTGAATTTTGAAGTCAATAAGTGAATATTATCAACATTGGGCATCCATATATTTTGAAGTAGAACTGAATACACTCAATCCAGTGTGTAATAATAAATGCTAATGAATCAATTTGGATGGTCAAAAACATTTAGGCGAAAAAGTGCTAAACTTCTCAGTTTGGAATTTTTTTTTCCAAAGAAAAAAAAAAACATTCAAATCATTAAGGGAAATGATAAATGTTTCAATTTAGGTTTAAAATTGAAAAATTTGTCATTTAATTAAAAAAAAAAAAAAAAAAAATGATATTAAACCCATGAAGAAGATTCAAATTATTTTTTTTTTTTAACTATTACAAACATCTCTCTTCATATCTATTAAACTAGCTTACTACTTATGAATGAGTAGGATTCCAAAAGTAATGCTTCTTTATTTCCATGGACAATAATGCCATTGGATAGTGCAGGTTTTCAGCAACAAACCATAGCAAATGGTTGTGACTCTGGAAAAATAGTAATGTGTAGCTCAAAACTTGTCCTATTCAACAGTGTTATAGTGCTTTTATTTTAGATTTTGTGGAAATAGACTTTCAAAGTATCCTTCATATAACCCTAAAAAAATTTTTATAAAAATTTGTTTTTTTTCTGAACCAAAGATTCTTGGATAGTACTATTTCTAGTGGAACATTATTTAATGAAAACAGATATTATTATGTATTTTATTTTACCAATCTCTACAGTGGTGAATGCACATGATGTAATGGTTATTGCCTCAGGAAATGGACATGGTGACCGGAGTTCATATCCTGGACAAGGCTATTTGTGTTTCCTTTCATGCTAATACCCTAAGGTAAAACATGAATCTACCTCTTCTTCCCCACAAGCTATGGATAAATAGTAGGACATACTGGGCACTTTAGCTTTGTTATAGCAATTGGTCAACTCTGAATTCAAACCAACTACATAATCCACTTAAAAATTCACCTTGTATTACATCCTGTCCATGTTAGGAGTTTTGGATAAATACATGCCTAGGTATAGGGTAGGTCGATTTTCAACTTTTTTTTAATATCAAAATGTAACAAATAGAAAAAGGTGTTTCTCTGAATGTTTGAGATGAGGCTTGATGATTAGTATTATCTGCATTATTCGGACTATTGTCCCCATCTTCATTGTTATTTGTACAACGTTTCGGCCGATATGCCCTCCAGCCTTCTTCGGGTATATATAAAAAAAAATTAACAAAACACAATATGAGTCTAGAACTCATACATAAAATGAATAGGTAGATATTCTAGCTAAAACAAGACATTAGGTTTATAAGTTCCCAAAATTCACACTGAATTGTCCAATTGGACACATGGCCTAGTGGATAAGGTAGTTAGGTTGACAGTTCTAAGTGACAGTTATCTCTGGATTCCGGGTTCAATCCTGAGTAGAGGCAGTGACATAGAAAAATAATTAATATGGTTAGCGGAATAAGAACAGGATACCCCCGAGGACTAAATAAAGGGTTAAGTTCGAAGTTCCGTGATGGCTCCCGATTACGACAAGAAAGTTCCTGAGTTTGAAAAGAAGGTTCCCGAGTCCGACAAGAAATACCTGAAGAGGCCAGAGGGCATATCGTCCGAAACGTTGTACAAATAACAATGAAGATGGGGACAATAGTCCGAATAATGCAGATAATACTAGAGAAAGGTGTGTATTGGTATGATAAGTACTGACACCAAAAAGTAGGTTTCTAGCTTGCACTAATTTTGAGCATTTAGTTTTTAAAATCATGTAATATGAAACCCTCTGAAATCCTTGTTTTTGATACATTTACATAAGAAATTGCTTTGAAATCTTATAATTTCAATCCAGAAAAATTTGTCAATTTATCTTATTCAAATAAAATGAATAAAATATATCAAAAGTAATATTTAAAGTGAAATTATAACCCCCACCCCACCCTAATATCTCAGATAAGCAGCATTTTACCTCATTAATTGAGATACGTCATTAATAACATTGCAATATATTGTTGTAGTGTTATTTTTTTCTGTTATCAATTGAACAAAAGCAAATAAGTATGAACTCTGCTAGAAAAAATGAAGGGATGATGATTTTAACATAAGCTACCATTGTAATTTGAACATTCCTTTAAATATCTACTGGTTACTAATTGTGAGTTTTAAGTTTCTATTTTATATAATCATTGTAATGCATAAAGTTATAAAAGACATGAAGATACATTAATTTCTGGGGATAATAGTAACTTTTATCATGCCATCATATTAAACTGTTCTACATAAGGGCCCTTTGAAGCAAAGGAAGGCCTCATTTCATGGCATAAAACTTTTGTAATAATATGCCTTGCTTCAATTCCATAAACCGATTGGGAAGCAGAAGTTGTTAATTTTATTGCCCTTTCAACACTTTGTGAGTGTGAAGGCAAATCAGGCAACTCTAATTTTATCCCACTCTTTGATGACTCCAGTTCATTATCTAAAAATTCTTCTGTGAATCCAGGCTCACAAATTCCATTTTGAGACAGGTCAATCAACTGTGACCAATGTGTAGCATCAAAATTTTTTGGTATTTTTTAGCCTCATTTTGGTTGGCTTCCCTCTCCTGAAAAAAAAAAAGAAAAATCAATATATTGAATTAAATTGAAAGTTCAACTTTGTCTTTTTAATTTTCATCATGGAATTAGGATATTACTTTAAACTGAATCTATAAATTGATGAAATCATTTTAATCAATCTTATCTAAATTACTTACCGAATGGCTAAAATTCTTTTTATAGCTTCGTCCCTCACTTCCAGTTCATCTGATTTAAACATTGAATACAACATATTTTCTGGTGGGAGACCAAAAGCATTATGCTGAATATTTTTGAATGCAATCTCCTGAATTTCAGGTGGTAGCTCTTTGATTCTTTGCAGCATATTGAAAATATACAGTTGCTGGTTATGAAATTTATTGTCTCTTTTAATTTCAAACCAGCTAACTGCATAAACTTCAACAATAAATTGGATTAAGCTGTGTAGTTTTGATATGTTTTCAGTGTAAATTCCACGAGTCCACAAACACATTAGTCTGGTAGCTAATGTCAACCATCTTGCCTGATTTAAAGGTCCAATTTTCCATGCAGCATATCTAGGGTTGACTTTCCCTTGTGAAATCCCTACTGCATATTCTAGAAGAAGTATCTGATCACTACTCAGATCATCTGTTTGTTTAATGCTTGAATATTGGCTCTCTAGAGGACTAACTATCAATTCAAATTTGATCTGGGGTAAATTATAATATCCATTTGTACACAATCTCCCAATTGGACCAATAAATGATGTTGGACTTCTTGTGCTGCTATCATCAATGTGCTTAAAAACCGCTCTGAATGGAAGCTCATTTTGATGAAGAAAGCAACCAATGATGTGCAATTTCCTTTTTAGTTGTTTCTCTAGAACTGAAACTAGCCTAGCTTCACAGCCAATATTTGTATGGGTGTTGTCCATAAAACAGCTTTTAGGGTATCAACACTGTCATACTCCTCCAAAATACTAAAAACCTCCTCTGCTAGAATAGCACCAGTTGCTCCAGTAGTTGGGATAACTCTATGTGTAAGGTACTTTCCACTTTTACTATAACCCATCTCCTTTGTAAATGTCAAATGGTGTTCTGTTCCCTTTGTTTTCTTAAATTGTTTCTTTCCATCTACCTCCACAATTTCTTTGTATAAGAGAGTATTTTTATCCTGTCTTCCATCAACACCAATACAAATAATTTTTTTTCTGTTTTATGTGGGCATTTGTTTTTGTTCTTTCTTTTGCATGGTCTATTTTAATTTTAAAATTATGTTTTTGATATCAACACTCAGGTTGAGAAGGCCCGTAGCCTGTAAATCTAAAAGAAAGGCATTTGCAAGACTTGCTCCGAAGTTCGATGAAACATCACCCCTGACCAACTCAGTAGCATACCGAGGAATTTTTAAAAGGCTGTAAACACTTGTGGGATATCTGCCAGGCTCATAATCTATTTCTTTATTATTTAATGAATGGGAAAGAATAATATCCTGATCATAAGATGTAGAAGCAATATGAGAGGAATCAATTTGTTTTTGTCTTTTTCCTTCTACTACACTACTTTTAGGTTTCTGAATGGCAGCTTTATCCACAGGTCCAAGTTGGAAACTACCCTTGGGTCCTATTTTGGCCCTCTGGACTTTTAGATACTCTCTGTCTTCCATTGGTATCTGAAATATTAGATGTAATTTATGGTGAATAAATACATCTAACCAACTAAAATCTCAAAATATCATATTCCATAGAAAGAAAATGGTACAAATTACTTTTCTAACTAATTTACATAAAATATCATAGAAATTCAATTGAATTAAAATGTTTATGATATTGGGATGATATTTGAATTCATTAAAAAAAAAAAAGATAAAATAAATAGAAAAATAAGTTTACCTTATCTTTGAGAGGACAAATACAGATTATGTGCCTAGTCTGACAATTTTCTTTTTTGCATTTCACATTTTTGTCTTCACAACATAAAATTGGCAATTGACAGGAACAAGAAGAAATGTCAAAAAATGTATCCATTTTTTTTACCATAATTTTCTTTTGTGCTGAAGAAACATTATCTATTTATCTGATGCACTTTTTTGAAACATGTCCTTTTCAGTTTAATTACAATAGACATTTCGCTTAACAGAGGCAAACAGGGATTAACCACATTCTAAATATCAATTATATATTTTGCTATTAATTTTGAAATATCGAAGTTTGTTAAATTTGAACAAGTATTTTTTTAGAAAATAACTATATTGGATTACTTGTCAAAAGTAGGCGGCTCTGTCTTTTTTAATGGAGAAGGTGGGCCTCCAAAATTTGTAGAAGCACTATGAGTTCGTTTTCCAACCATTTTTTTAGAAAACTATCTGAAAAAAATGTATTTGTTGTTATAATGAAAATGAATTGAAAAAAAAAGTGAAATTTAAAGAAATGGAAAAATATAGGAAAAGATAAAATATGTATTTACTTACCATATAAATGAAGGCAAATTGTTTGGTAGCACGCAAAAAAACTTGCGTATGAAAAATAATGTCTTCAAAAATAAAAAAAATAAGAATTATCTATCACAGGGAATATAAAGCTACTCATTTCTTTTTTCTAATAATTAAGTTTGTTCAAACAAAAAAGGGGAAAGATTTAATTATTTTTCTGTTTTAAATCAGCTCAAATGAAATTCAACAACAAAACGTGTTTATACAGTAGTTTCCGGTGAAGACTGAAAAATAACCATTTAAAATGAGGTCGAATTTGGTTAATATTTATACTTTCTTGAATTAAATATTTTTGCTGCATTTTCTTTTTTATTTACTTTTATTTAATCTACCAAGAATTGTATGATTTTGAATGAAATAAAATCTTTTATGAAGCCTATTTTTTACATGTTTTTCTTCAAAACTAGGGTTTAATCTGACCTACTTATTTTTTGGTTAACACCAAGTGAAATTCAAAACATCCGATTTCGTTTGTATTTAAATGCGTTTGCTCAAACATTGGTAAAGTTTTAGAGAAAAATATTTTGTACAATTATTCTTTGTTAATTAGCAACTTTCTCTGTTTGAACCTCCTAGTGTTGGTATAAAAATCGACCTACCCTACTAGGTATATCCATTTTGTTTGCAAAGTCTTTCACTAGAAATAATAAAATCTTTAGAAGAAAATAAACTTTTTATTTAAAAAAATGTCAGTGGAATACTTATTTATTTGCAGTATTGTATGACTGGTTGATGTTCAGTTCTAGGCAATTTGTAGAATGATGCAATCGTCTAGTTTAAAACATAGAGAGACAAATACAAGAAGAGAAATGAGAAACTGAATTTAGGTTAATCAAGAAACAAAATTTCCAATGAAAGCTGCTATAAATTTCTTGTGGGTGATAGAGATCTTGCAAACCCCCAGAGTTTTTTGGGGCTAACTTTCTATGACTATCACCTAAATTATTCCAAACTTATAAAAGAATCGAGATATACTAAAAGTTTTTACCTTAATTTAATCTCTGTTGTTTGTGATCCATGATGGATGATTTGCCAAAGTGAATTACTGTATAAAATGATCCATTTTTTCAAAATAGACTTCTTTATTGAAAGGTTTAACTTGATTGCCAAGAGATTAAAAAAAATGTTGCAGATGAAGACCTCTACTACATATGACAACTTCAATATACACTTCATGTTTCTTGTTGTATCTATGAGATTAGTCTAGAATTTAATGAGACTGATTCTTCTACTTTTCAGGTTGGCAACACTAATTAAAAATGTGCTAATCGATGTTGATCTTGAGCATATCTGAAAACATTGTGTTTATGTTTGTTTCTCAGAATTCAAGTTTAGCTGAATAATATTGGATTTGCACAAATATGATTGCTTAAGTATGACATGAAAATAGAACAAGAAAATCAATAATTATTATTATTTAATTACTGAGTTTTTTTACTCAAAAGAATACTGCTCTGTAACACAGCCCCTCACTCTTTGATTTGAGACTTTTTGGAAACTCAAAACCCAGTTCCATGTTAATTATTTGAGAACATGTATGTATTTACCCAACTCTTCCAGCATAAACAGGATGTGACACAAGTTAATTTCTAAGTGGAGTATAGCTGGTTTGAATTCAGTTTCCCTTCTCCTAGACTGGTTGCTTAACTAAGGCTAAAGAATCCAGTCTACCCTGCTATTTACTCATAGCTTGCGGTGGGGAGAAGAGGTGGATTCATGTTTTACCTAAGGGCATTAGTGCAAAATGAAATGCTGACAGTTTCACCAGGATTTGATCCCATGTTGAAAACATGTAACAAGTTATGATAAACCAACTAAAAGCAGTGCCAGTTCTAGACTTCCAGTGCTGTTTCCAGGAGTGGGAACAATGTCTTTGTCGGAGTGTGGTTTCCCAACGGAATTATTTTGTAATTAAGTTAAATCTTTTTACAGAGTCTGATTACTCAATAGACCACTCTTGTAAATCCAATTTTTCATTGTTCTTTTTCAATTAATATTTTATATGGATTGAGATTTAAAAAAAGGATTGAAACTGAAGTTTTACATTTTTTTTAAATTTCAAAATTTAAATGAGGATGTGTGCACAGCTAAGCAATTTCAAGTTTCAAAGATATTTCAACAAATGTAAATTTCACTGGTATTAAATGTTTTGAAGAAAATTGATATTTCATTCATTGTTTATTTCTGTTTTGGTGAATAATTTCAGTATAAATACTTTCTTAACATGCCTAGAATGTCAGAGTGGTGTATGTGCCTTACTCAGTAAGATGAAGTAATTTTTAATAAGGGTGTATGGGTATTAGAAGGGTAGACTGGACTCTGTAATCAGTCTAGTAAAAGGAAAACTCTGAATTTAACCTGTTAAACTCTATAGTCAGGATTATAATCAAATTCACAAATGAATCAAAATTTAGCATTAAATAACCCATAAGAGGTTGACATGCTGTTAGATCAACCAAACTAATAAAAAAAAATGGAACACATGGCACTAATTTGTCAAATGACTAAGAGTTAGAAATTCCTTTAGAGCCAAATTTAAATGTTGACTACATCACTGCTGATGTAGTCAACATGTGAATTTGGCTTTCAGCTCCCATTATTTCTTATATTTAACTTGTGTAAGTTAAAAGTCTGCAAATTGATGAAATCATACTTCTGTATTGTGACTCTGTTAGCTGTCTATGTTTCATTGAGTACCAAACTGTAGTTTTGATTTATTTAGTTTAGTTTAGCACAAGGCCTGAAATATGAGACAACTGGTGGGAATCAAAACTCATTATCAATGGCTAGATTGCTAACCATTAGACTATAAGAAACACTTTTGTACCAAACTGTAGTATTTGTCTATGAGCCAGATAAGTGAGTAAAAATGCAGGAATTTAGTTTGTCACCACAAGTGTATTGTATATCAAAGTGGGAAAAATACAATGAAGATCAAATGGCAATTGCCAGTGTTTTCTAGCTGATGCTGAAGACTATGAACAAATAGATCATGAAAGCTGAAAACAATGGAAATTCAATTTGGCAAGGTGTGCCATCAAGTTATAAGGTGAATTTGTGAATAGAAAGAAAAGCCTTATGTAGTTAAGTCTGTTTCCTGGGAATCACACAATATTCTCTTATCTACTAAGTGTTGCTTGCAAATAATAATATCATTTAAATGATCAAATGTTCTAATCATGACAACATAGATTTTCCCCTCACCAA
Source organism: Doryteuthis pealeii (assembly GCA_023376005.1). Taxonomy (NCBI): domain Eukaryota; kingdom Metazoa; phylum Mollusca; class Cephalopoda; order Myopsida; family Loliginidae; genus Doryteuthis; species Doryteuthis pealeii. The sequence continues at coordinate 23,501,338 of CM042164.1, forward strand.
TCTGTGTTCCTCTCCCCCCCCACCACCACCACAAAAACTGTGTCTATTACTTTCTTTCTTTATGTAAGTATCAGTCTGTTCATACATCTTGATCTATTGAATTCTATCAATCTACCAACTGATATCAATCTGTTTATCTCAGTTTATTCCTACCTGTCTGTGTTTGTATTTATGTTACTATTTCCACTTTGTTAGCTATTAAATAATTGACATATCTTTCTTTGTAGATGTTTATGTCTCTCAAACTCTTTACATTTATTACCATTTTTATCTCAGTATCTTTATCTTTCTATTCAAATACTTTCTTTGTTTTACCATCACTCTGTCTCTTTGTATCCGTGTTAATGATTGGTTAGAGTTTGTTTGTCCTCTATTGAGGGTCAAACAGTTTGATGGATGTATTTACCTAACTTACAGGCAGGATGTAACGCAAGGTCAATTTTTCAGTGGATTATGGCTGGTTTTTTGAATTCAGTCTTCCATCTCCTAGACTGGTTGCCAATATCAATTCTAAAGAGCCCAGTCTACATTTACTATTTAACCATAGCTGGGGGGAGAGAGAGAAATGAATTAATGATTTTCTCAAGGGGATTAGTGCAAAGTGAAACACAAACAGATTCATCCAGCATTTGAACTCTGGTCACCATTTCCATTTCCTAAGATGATAACCATTATGACCCATCACCAAATGGTTTTTATGTAGAGCTACCAAATTTGTTATGTATACTTATTGAACAAAGCAGAAGGTTTTAAAATTTAAAAAGAAATTGTTCCTGATGTAAAAAAAGACTCTGATTGAGAGTTGAGTCTGTAATAATAATTAATAATTTACAGGAAACCATGTTGCTGTAAGCATTAACAAGGAAGAGAATATGTTGAAAAATTAATATTTTGTGTAAAACAAATATCTTTTTATTATTAGGCTATGGATTTATTGACATACCTAATATATCAGTTCATATCAACCTATTTCTGGTCATATTTATCTCAATCTGATCCTTTTTATCTTTCTTATCATCTGTCTACCCATATTTTATTCATCTTTTCATATCCATTTATTCATATTTATGTATCAGATTTATTCAACTCTGTCTGTCCGAGCCTTCATTTTAGCTTCTTCACATTGCAGTCTATCTATATTCATTGGTATTGGTCTCTTCTTATCTAATTCTCATCATTGTCCATTGCTAGTGAGCTAGTCACACAAGTTATTTACAACAATTATGAACTTCATTCAGTGCTCAGTAAATGTGTTTTTTTACCAGTTTTGGTGTCATCTAAATAAATCATCTATTTTAGTCTGTTTACATCCAGTTGTCTAGCAATTTAGCTACTCTAGTCTGTTCTTATCTAATTCTTTCATTCTATCTACTTACTTTCTTATTTGTTTGACACTCTCAATAAATGAAGTAACCTGGGTATGGTACTAAATGGCATCCGGTGGTGAGGCTCTAGTCCTGAATCTTTAAGGTTACTCCTTTCTTGCCATTATTCTCAGATCCTTTCTGACCTGCTAATCAAACAGATTTTTTGAAAGATATTTGTATTAGATAGGAATACTTGAAACCATTTAACTTTATGCAAATTATTTGTATTAAGAAATTTACTTAAAGCTATGTTTTGCAAATGATTATTATTAGTTACATGAAACTATATAACTGCTTATTGAAAACAGACTGATTTTGGTATTGAATAACCCAACAAGGGTTGACATGCTGTAAAATCCACCAGCCAACCAAATAGGTATACAAGGTGCATTCAAAAAGTATTGAGACTGAAGCCGTATTTACCAAAATAAATATTTAAATGAAAATTGAATGAAAGAATAATTTGCTTCTAAATATTTGGCATTTAATACACCTTCCAATGACTTTTCTACCTCTAAAACTCATTTTGATTTGGTGAGAAACTGCAATTCTATTAATTTCCTCCATTTTCTCAAATCTTATTCTTGAGATGAATTTTCAGTTTAGGTTATCTTTGAACTCAATAATCTAGTTTGAAATTTTAGAAATCCTCACTTTTAGCTCAACTTTAGGCATTTCATGATGGAAGCGTTTGCTAAAATGTTCTCTAGTAGAGACAACATTTAAAAAAAGGCAAAGAATGATATAAAAGATTCTGTCTATTTAGACCAATCACTTCTCTGTTTTTCTTTTTTGTCTTCTCTGCTCACATGACCAAATCTACAAATGATCTAAACCTTTTTTAGTTTCAGGTTTTCATGTTGACCTTACTTGCACATGCACATTTTTGATAACATAGCAGTACAAGTTAAAAATGAAGGAAAAAGTAATATGTTAATTTTTAAATCTTAAAATTGAAAAAAATAAAATACTTTGATCACACCTGTCAATTGAAAGAAAATATTTGTTTGAATATCTGTGACAGAGAACACAAGGTGAGTGGCGAATGTCAAGGCCTGCCGTATTCTTGAAGGAAGTGGGCTAGGCTTTGCCTGACATCTAGGACTGTAGAATTGAACCCGCTTCCTTCAGAATGCGAACGGGCGACACATTGGCACTGAAATCGAGAAGCTACAGTCCCAGATGTAAGTGCCAGGTGCCCAGATGATAGCTATGAGGATTCTGGCGGCCGAGATTGGCTCGAGAATCTTGTGTGTTGGGCGCAGACACCCAGAAGTTGAGGAGAGTATAAGTAGAAGTGGGGTGATGACATGAGTCGAGTTGCGATTTTGAGTTGCTGAAGATTTTACGACGATAGATTTTTCAGCTACTGAGGATTTTTTGACGGCGATGACATTGTTGCCCCCGTCAAAATATGAAAACACTTATCTGTATATTAAAGACAATATCATTTACAGTGATGGTATGTTTAATTTTTAAATTTACAAAGAGATTTTCAAAAACATTTAGGCATTTACTGTACTTTTAATGTTGTAATTCTTCATTAAAAATATATTCTAATATAAGGCTGATCTAATAAGGCTATGTAATCAATGTATGGATGATAGTAAACATTGGTGTGTATGACAAGGCACAGACTGAACTGGGTACACATTTGTGCTCTCTTTATCCAAAGGAAAATTGGATTTCATCCTTACTACAAAAACATTTGAAAAACTTTTTGACTAAATTAAATTAGGATAAATCCAATTGATGTAGACTTTGGAAAAATATAAGCTAAGTGAATTGAATAAATCATTATTCATTAGATGTGTGACAGTTTCACATCACATATGTATGATGGGTAGAAAAAGATATTTTCTAATATGATGACTGATTTTCAAGGATGTGGCAAGCACACATATTTCCTAGGTTTTCAAATATCTGAATTTTATTACCCAAATCTTCCCACCCCCACCAAAAATAGCAATTTCTTGTGAGTGCCAAACAGTATTCTCTTGTTGAGATTTTCCTAACCATATAATCAGTTATTCCTAGAGCTTTTTATTTAAAAAGACATTTTTTTGTCTGAATCTCTGAGATGTAGAATTATCATAATTAAACAATTATGTAGTGAAACTAATGGAATGGAAAATACAAAATGTCTGGTTAAGTGAAAGAAATGAACAAATGACATGATGAGAACAAATTAACTAGTAAGAATTAACTAATAAGAGATTTTATCTTTAAATATGGCGAGTGAAAAGAAAACAATCAACCTCATGAATTGATAATGAATTTACTCTGAAATTCCCAGAAGGAATCTTCATTTGTTTGTTGTCTTCTTCATCCAAATTTAATTGCCTACTTTTTAACCTGAGAAAATATAACGTTGCACAACAAAAAAAGATCATAAATTCAAGGAAAAGTATTTTTTTAAAATATCTACAAAAATGAGAAATTCCATTCATTATTTTGAAAGTTTAAATCAGATCACCTCTTAAACATCTCAACAGCTGAGCCAGGATTTAGAAAAACATAAAAAAAAAATAAATAAAATTATTAATTGATAAAGTATCTAAATTAAATAATGTAAAATAGATATTAGCATTTTAGAATATCTTATGTCCAAATTTTAATGAGAAATAATAGATTTATCAAAAAAAAGATATGAATTGCAGGTGTGAAAAACTTGCAAGGAGAGAAAAAAAATGGCTGATGGGTACAACAGTAGAAATAATGTGCTGATATCAGCAACCAACTTGGTGATTCTTCTTGGGGAACATCAGGGTAGAATAATTGAGACATAATATTGGTAATGAATGATATATAAAAGAAACATTTTTCATATGTTTAATTAAATTCCTGGAGTGATGGGTTGCTATTATTTACACACACAGATTGTACATGTTCTGGTTGAAGAAGCAGAGAAAATGATATTAGGTTTAAAACTATTAAACTAGTCTCTAAATTGGCCCACAAGTCAATGGATTAAAATACTAATTAAGAGCTTTTAGTAGAGTTTGACTTGGAAGTTGTTAATTCCATCCCTAATCCTAGATTTGTAGAGAAATTGATGAGTTAAAAGTTTGCATATGTTTTGTAAAAGAATATTATTTGGTTGGAGAGGAGAATGTTTCTTCATATAGAAACAAATGCAATTAACAATGACACATTTTGTGGTCAGAGAAATAGAAAGAATACAAAATGAAATGAGCTAAAAAATAATTAAAAAAGAGGGAATAAAGAAGTCTGTGTAGAAATGTCCTTATTGTATGTATGTGTATTTGAATGTTCCATACAGATATTAAAATTTGGAAATATATATTTGAACAGAGTTCTTTTGTTGTTGGTTGAGCAGAATTAAGCAAATGCCAATGTGTGAACAATTAAGATTAGGACATTTTGTATGCTGTGCAATATTCTGCAGTGTCATTTTCCATACAAGACAAGATTTGCTGGAGATTAAGATGTCCCAGTTCTTGAAAACAAGAATCAAGTATCATCCTGCAAGTAAAAGTGACATTTTCATGCCTCCTCCATATATACTGCTTTGACAATGCCATCTAACAGTCATTAGCAGAAATTCATTGTCAGACAACGGCGCTATTCCTACAGGTTTAGCAGTAACAAAAGCAACATTAAAAGGGTAAAATAACTGATATTACATATCTCAAGGCAAGGACAGTGGAATGAGACTAGTTTTTCCTTTTTGGATTGAATAGAAGGTTTAGTTAAAAATTTCCTGAAGGTTACCAACTATGACAAAAGACATCTGAAGAAGGCCAGGGGTATACAGCTGAAACATTGTAAATGTAACAACCAAAATGAGGATTGTAGTTCTTTTGTATGATAAAAAAATTACAATATGAAGTTTGAATATGGAAAAGTAACAGACAGCAAGTTCTTGTAAGGTGCTTGTAAAAAAAATAAAAATGGCAACTTATATAAAATACAAATACACACGTGCACAAATAAACAAAATAATTGGCAACTTATATAAAATATATATACACACATGCACAAATATACACTTTATTAGAGAGGTATAGAATATGTCAAGTACATCCCCTCCAAAAAGGGTGTCTTGGGTATGACACTATAAATTGCATCTAGTAGTGGATATGACATCCAACCAATCAACACAAATAGACATATATTAACATTTATCAAGAAATTCTCTGACCCAGGATTAAAAAAGCATTTATTTCATACAATAAATATCTATTTTTCAACTTAATCTTCTCTCTGCTTAACAAATATGCGTAATGCAGCTTTTGACTTTAACATTTGCATAAAATTTAGATATTTTTGAATATATTTAGAAATAAAAATGATACTTTCATGCTTTAGTCATAGTGTGACACTTTTTCCAGGTGATATATCTTATGTATCCTTAAAAGCGTATGGTTTGCAAGGAAGAATAATGGACAAGATGAATTGGATAAAAGCCGTTTATTAAAATAAACAAGTGTAAAAATTGTTGTCGTTGACCGTAGATAATCGTAGTAGTTCTCTGGAGTGGCTGAGGGTCGTAAGTCAGGAATGGCCGTGGGGTCGGTGAGGTGTGGGTATCGTATGATGATACGTCAGGAATCTCTCTTGGCCTGGTGCGAGGTGTGAGGTAGTAGAAGTTGAGTTGATACGGTCACTTGGTGTAGGGACCAAGTCAGGAATATCTCGGTGAGTTGTAGTGGGTAGCGCCGTAGTGGTCAAGGGGTAAGGATGTCGCCCTGCTACGGTGAGGTGTCGAAGTAAGGCTGAGTGTCCGGGTGGGTGAGGGCGCGACATGGTAGTGGGAAAATAGCGGCCTTTCTGATCCTGCCTGTCGGCGTTGAGGCCGTCCGTCAACTGGCGATTCTCAAAAATGCCCGGGTTTATATGCTAACGATGTAGGCTCCAGAATGCCTTTGGGGTGTTTAGCGGGAAGATTTTTCATTGGCTGAAAATCCGGATTCCTTACAATATTATTTTTTGTTTGTTTTGGAATTCCTTTCGAGCGTGACTCAATCCGAGCCTATGCGCAGAACTGCGCCGAATTGGTCACTTCGTGATAGGTACCATTGAGTTCACTTCCGCTTGTTGCCTCCGACTTGAGTTTTGATGTTTTATGCTAGCGAGGTGTATTTTGTGAGTAAGAATTGTGAATCATAAGAGATATCTTCTCTCTGATATAACACAGGCAATCCATGAAAAATATGCCACTGGTTCATCCAGGACAAATTTGTAACAGAAATTAAACAAAGTGTGTGTTTTGTCGACCTACATATCAAAACTTTACCAAGAAATATTGAGTGGAACAGGTTCAAATAGTTTGTTAAACTTTATTCTTAATTTAGCTATTTTTTTTTTCACTGACTGTGCAGCACCTGGTGACACAAATGATAAAAACAGACTATATATTGTTTTTTTTTTTTTTTTTATTTCAGCTAAATTCATTTTTTTCTATCATACAACCATATATAAACCATTGATAATACAACCAAGACAAGTTATTGAGCAAAACAAAATATTTGTCCTGATTAAGGATATTTCACAGTTTTAACATTTCATGTTTGGTCCAGTCTACATTGTTATTGACTTTCATCATTAGATTCAGTCTGTCTTATCTGGTAAATTTATTATGTTGGCACAAATGTGCCTTTACAGTATGAACAGACTTGGGAAGAAACCAAACCATTCTTCCTGCAAGAATAAAAAGGCTTAAGATCTGTCATAACAGGTATAAATTATTAATGTTCAACAAGATATTTGAACCTGTTCCCCCATCAATAATGTTTAGTAAACTTTTAACATGTGATGTAGTACATGTTTGTATACCAAACATTCATCATTTCATTTTTGCTGCAATTTGTTGAGGGTATATCCACAGATGAACAAAATACGTAGATATGACAGATGGTTAATGCTTTGTCGCATAAGTTAGGATTTAGTCAAATGTTGTAAACTAACCGGGTCAGTTTGCTTTGTTAATTTACTTTAAATTTCTCTGAAATCATGCGCACACACACACACACACACAATTCTTGTATTTGGTTCTAAGATGGAATTAATATAAAGATTTAAGACAAATAAAAATCTAACCAACTTTAAATCAGTTAAATATGATTGATAATGAATAGTCAAAATGATAATGTTAACACATTTATATTAACATTTGCTCAAAACAAAAATGTTAATTTCAAATATACTTCAAATACAAAACTGTCACATCTTTTGCATATTGTCATATATTTTGTCTCTATAAAATCAAAGAAAGGAGTATTTATACAAAATATGATGGAAGATACTTGTCTTTTTTTTCTCCAATATTATACATGAGTACAAGTTTACAATTGTTAAGAACTTTAGCATCAATTAATTGGATGAAGCCCTTTAATTAACCCATTGTACATTAATGTACAAAATTTAAAAAGATAAATTTTGTTAAAATCAAAACAGTTGGTACTAAAGTCAATTGGTCAGAATCCTCTGGTCTAATAATGACATGTTCAATATACAACTTGGTCACCTTTGTTCACAGCTTGACATGACCTTTTCTTGGCAAAAGTAAAAAGAGCAAATCTAGTGAAGTTTGGTCATATTAAGTGACCCAACAATAAGTAAGATTCAGGTTATTGAAAGAAGAAAACTGACAACATCAAAGACTGAACAGTCGGGAATAATTTAAAAGTCAAACTGAGAAGAAAGGGAAAACAAAAACTGGTTTGCGGCAATACAGCATTCTGGTTTGTGTCAAAACAAATGTAGGTAAACTCTTATCTCTGTCTAAGCAATCTGCAAAACAACATAGGAGCAACTAATACCTTATTTTCTATTTTCTCATTAGTCTCTCTCTCTCTCTCTCTCATCAAGGGTCATAGCCACAGCAAATCTGTGAGTGTTGCAGTTTTGAAGTATGTTTTCATTAAATCGTTACAAGCCCTGTGTGTCCCTGGTTTTGAATTCAGAAAATTTCTTTCTCTTAAACTGATTGCCTTATCAAGGCTAAAGATCATAGTCTGCCCTGTTATTTACCCATTGCTGGTGGGTGAGAAGAGAGGTATTCACACATTTGCCTTTTGTCATTTTTTCCAGATTTATTCATGTGTTTTGAAAACATTGGTTACACAATATTTATGAAAATTCTTTCATTTTTCATATCAATAGCCTGTACTATACATACTTATACACTAAGATGACACATTTTCAATTGAAATTGATATAAAAACAGCCACTGTATTTAATATTGCTATGTTTTACTTGTATCATTTTCAAAGCCATTGAAAATGTTAAATGTATGTATTTAACCAACCCCTCTATTATAAGCAGGATGTGACACAAGGTCAATTTTTAAGGAGAATAAAGTTGAATTCAGAGTTTTCCTTCACCTAGACCAGTTGCTTTATCAGGAGAACCCAGTCTGTCCTATTTACTAGGAGAACAAATGGATTCATGCCTTTTCCAAGGATATTAGAATGAAATGAAACTCAAATAACCTCATCCAAGATTTGAACTTAGATCACCGATTCCATTTCCTATGATGATAACCATTACACTAAGTGCATATCCAAAGTGTTAAATGTAAGTGAAATAAATTAAACATCACACACTTTAGATGGGAATATTTGTGCTCGTCATGTGAATTCTCCAATGAATCTTGGGAATTGCCAGTTTTTCTTTCTAATCTTGTAATGTCTTAAAGAATAATTGGAATATTGTTTTTCTATCTGAATAATCATTATTTGCCTTTGTTTTTCACTCTTTATTGCAATTATACCAATCACCTTTTCTTCTTGTCATATTATTTGGTACTATGGATACAAGATTATTTTCTATTTTTCATATGTCATATGATTCTATTTGACATATATGATATATATTGTAAATGTAATAAATATTCCTTATGTAAAATAGTGGATTCAAAGGATTTGTCAATGTGACATAAGGGTGGTGTTTAATAAGAAAACTTCCATTAGCAAATTTCTTAAGAGCATTTTGTTCTATAAATTCCTGCTTGATATTTTGCAAACATTTGCTGGTGTTTTTTCAACTTTATTTCATGTAATTTTTACATCTTCAGTATTTCTTCTTTCCCTTCTCTCTCTCTCTGAGGAGAAAGGGAATAAGTCCTTTCTATAAACAAGACAAAATGTTCCTATTCAATAATCAGTAAGATATACATCCTACTGCTGCTACAAATGGAATTAAAAATAGATATTATTAAGTATTATTTATCACCAAAATCTTCAGCATTAAAATTAGTTACCAAAAATATCAATACATTGCAATCCAAGCACTTATGGAATATAGTTAAATAGAGAATAAAAAATGATGACTATCTAATAAGACAGAATTGAAAATCTGTATTCTGTCAGAGTAGAAGGCTGTATATATTTCTTAGATTCAAGATACATTAACAAATCACTTTTTGAATGATAATTAGAAGGTGTATATACTGAGGTGCATTAAATCTACAAAATTCTACTGAATTCTTTGACCATTGTCCACTTGGAGAAATGAACTCAGCCAGATGTAAAGTGGTAATGTGCCTGTAGCAGTTGGGATTGAACAGAATTTGAGTATGCATAAAGATGGAGCACTCTCTGCTGTGACAACTGTTCTAAGTTTTACTCCTGCAACAGTAGGGAGGGTTTACCAGGAATATAAGAAATCAGGGTGGATATCAATCACACTTTATGACATTAACAACTGATGCAAAAATAAGACTGCAAGTGGTTGACAATCCAACAAAGGGGAATATTTCCTTAAATCTCATTCCAATTCAATGTTCATTTGATGGGGTTTTGTAGTCAACAAACTATGGTACTAATTATTAGATTGGTGTCATGTTTCTTAGCACTTCTGGGCAGATGGTCAGGTTTATGTGTGGATGAGACAATCTAAGGCTATGGATACTTCCTGTCAGCAACATGAGCAAGCTGGTGGTAACTCTGTAATGGTGTGAAACAATAGTGTATCCCTAAGAAGTCATGTATACTCTGCTTAATCTATAAAACCTATCCCTACAAAATAAAGACTATTTTCATTTAATAAGTTTAAGCTATTATTTATTTCAATTGTATCATACAAAACTTTAGGGAGACTCAGTAAATTTATGCCTATTGTAATGAATACTTAAAACTTGTAAGCAAACATTCACCTATGAAAATCTGCACTTCTGATATGCAGAATTTAATTTGCCAAAACTTTTCCTCCAATAAAATATAAAACTTTTTAATGACACATCAAGTTAATTTGGGTAAAGACTACAGTTAGCCTATATGCAGAGCATTCAGCTATTGCTGATGAATGCGGGCCAATATTCAAAGCATTTTTCAATATTTTTTGTCTTTAGTAAAAATTTTGTTTTATGTTTCAGTTGAATTCATTACTTATTTCCATAGTTCTTGAATGATGATATTTAATAACACAAATAGAGAAAATTATAATTCAATCTGTTGAATTTTATTTATGAAAGGTACATTCAGAGGTAAATAATTGTATACACAAACACTTCTTATTTGTATGTTAGATTAATAAAAATGATTCATTTTTGTCTAAGATCCTAATAATCGTGTTATTTGATTATCTTGGTATACATTTTCAGAACATGCTATTGGTGTGGGTTGTATTCTGTTGAAGTTTATAAGAATGACTAATGAAACTAATGTCTGCCTTGACAGATGTGAGATATACAGATCTTGTTACAGATCATTTGCACCTAGTGGTGTGTCATGAAAAATATGCTAGAGTAAGTAAATAACACTGTTATGATCATAGACAAATAAATTTTATCAATTTTTATCAACCCTATTGATATATATATATATATATATATATATATATATATATATATATATATATATGCTGCAGATTTCACTGAATTCCTTGTAGACACACCCAACAAACAACATACTTATGGTCAGTCCTGGAATGTACCTTGATGGATATAAACATTAATTATAATATTAATTGTATGAATAGAGCGTGGTTTATAAAGCTCAGTAGCAGACAAGAATGATTAGAAGTCTATGTTTTTGGTTTTATACAAGGAGTGGACAGTTTCTTCTAAAATGAATTTTTTAATCAAATGTATTACGTTGCTAATGGGATATTATTTTCTTCCCAATATGAACGCTTGGAATAATTTGTATACTTTTCTTATTTCTATTTTCTCTAGATTAATTTTATATAAAGTTCATGAATAAAAAGTCAGTTATAACTAATAAAAACACTCCTTGATAATTTGGCCAATCTATCCTTTGATGTGAAAAATTGAATTGATAGCCAATGAAAATATCAATGTTTTAAAACTTTTTCACCTGTTTTCTTGGTACTGTAAAATTCTGAACTTTTTATTTCTAGAGATAAATATTTTCTGTATTATTTATTATATATGTTAGTGCAAACCTATTTGATTAATTCGGATTAGTACTTAAGGTGTATTCAAAGACTATTAGGATTGAAGTTGTATTTACCAATACAGAAATAAACAATGAATGACATTGATTTTCTTTATAATAGTCACCTTGGCAATTCCAGTGAGTTTTCTATTGCATGAAGTAAACTCCTTTTTTGATATGATAGGAAACTGTGCCCTGATTTTTAAAATTTTAATCTCCTCCACATTCTCAGAACCTTTGAGATGAATTTAAGAAACAGTTTAAGAAACAGTTTAAGAAACAAGAGAAATGTTCATGAAGCTAGGTCTAGTGAATATAGAATGCATTGCACTTACACAATCTTGTGTTTTATCAAAAGAATTTTGTCAAAATATATCGAGACTGCTGCATAGTTTAAAAAAAATGATATTGACTTAATTAAATACCAGTCTTAATGTCTTGATATCATCACTTTATTATATTACAGTTGTGTGGAGATCTTAATTTAAAAATGTAAAGATTCAGCATTAATACTTTTTGATCCCACCTCATGTTAGTACAAAACTATATGATTCATGTGGATTAGTGTTTTTTGAAAGTTGAAATTAGCTATTAAGAATATTTTCCATGGATTGTAGTTATGGACTGCATTTTGAGTCTCCAAGAAGGCATTTCATAATTTCATTACAAAATTCCTAATCTTAATCCAATTGTCAGTTTGGCCACTTCAAATGATATGATGATTAGTTGGGATAGCTGACCATTCTTAGTGAGTTTGATTCTCACAGGGTGTCCCATACTTCTGGCCTTGTGCCACAAACTTTGTAAATGACACTTTCAGTTAAAAAAAATGTATTTGTCATTGGTGTGAACAATAATAAAAATCTTTGCAAACAACAATAAAGAGTTGAAAGCAACTAAATCTGTTCAGATACAAAAGTTGGTCAGATGAATCCAACACAAAGTCATGTCATACATGGCTACAGATGCAAAGAAATTCAGCAAGTAAAAAAAAAAAGAAAAGAAAAATGTTACATCAGATTCCTACTTTGAATTAGCTTTCTATTTCATGTGTGCCTTTTTCAAAACAGAAGAAAAAGGTAAGCATCTTTTACTGATGCTGTAGGAATTGCATGTGCATCACAAAAGATGTCAACTTTGTAATTATAACATATTTGCCTAAAACCAATGAAAATAAGACTGAAATAAGACTGTGTGATGGGATTGTTAAAAACTCGTGATGACATCAAGCCTTTCCATTTCCTTGGCAGTATATTAAATATTTTTTGTGTATTTCCTCTGTACACACACACACACACACATGTATGTACATATACACACATACATATATATATTCAGATATGTTGAATAGTTTATATGTATATTGTATATATGCCATAAAAAGGATGATATTCCGAACCTGATACTAAGCTGCATCTGAAGGTGAGGCAAAGGTTCTGGAACTTTAAGAATTGTAGAGTCACTCCTTAGTTGCCATTACTCCCAGATCCACTCTGGACTAGAAGTATAAGATCCAATCTATGGGACAAATAGATCTGTTGGAAAATGATGAGTACTAGAAAATAGAAGCAAAAAAGTAGGAATACTTAAGAGTAGAAATAAGTGTTCTTATTATCATAGGAAATGGAATTGGTGGCCAGAGTTCAAATTTTGGATGAGGCTGTTTGCATTTCACTTTGCACTATTGCACTTGGGAAAGGCATGAATCTATCTCTTCTTCCCTCCACAGATGGGAAAATAGTTTTATAACAGAGATACATTCCAAAGCATGTTCATAAACTATTTACTAATTATAGAGTATTTCTCCTTACTTCTTTATAATGTGTGTTTAAAATGGATTGAGACTGATTCTATATTTACCAAAACAGAAATGAATAAAGAATGTCCATAAACCTTTAGATAGGTTTTCTGTTTAGAAAAAAAGAAAAGGTTGCACAGAGCTTGGTCTGGTGAGTATGGAAGAGGCTGCACTTGCACAATCCTGTTTTGCCAAAAACGGCTTATTAAAAAGTATCAAGATTACTTAGAATTTGTCAAGACATCATCACATTATTGCATAAGTTTCTCATTTGAAATTTTTAAAAAAGAACATTAGAAATAAATATGACCTTACAGCTTGACACCATATCAAAAGAGTTTTAGAGATGCTTTTACTAATGGAAAAATTGCTGGAATAATTGCATTGAATTCAAGGGATTATTTTAAAGAAATTTAACATTTCATTCATTGCTCATTTTTGTTTTGGCAAATACAGCTATAGTTTTGATACTTTTTGAATACACCTTGTATTCATGAATTTTTGTCTAGATTTTATGGATAATATCAATTTAATTTCTAATTAATAAACTGAAGTGAAAAAATCCAAATTAAAATTTTGTTGATTTCAATAATGAATTTTATTATTTTCTTTTAAATTAAAATTTTGGACATTTTGACAATTTTTTCAGTTGGCTCTTAGCCTTGTGCCATTATTTCAGTTATTAAAAGAAAATCTAAGGAAAAACATATTTTATTCTTCATGGGTTTTTTTGATGCTTCTCATTTTTTAGACACCACAAAACTCATCTAATTATATTTTTTTTTCATTGTTGTTATTCAAAGACTTTTTTTTTTTTTTTTTTTTGTGCACTAGATAACCGAGAAGCTTCTCTTCATTTCCTGCTGATACATTGCCTTATTTAATTGCAGAACACACAACATCTAATGGACTTCCTTCAAACTTTAACCAAACCAGCATCATCTCCCAACATTGTCTTCCAGGTGTCTTCCGGGTATCATGCACTCCACCTATCAACACTGCACATCACATGACAATGCAATGTAATGCAATACCCGTTTGTAGAAAGCCAAAAGATCTAAAGGCAAGTCTTTTTTTTTTTTTTTTTTTTTACTGTTGTTAATGCTGCAAGCAAAACTTCTCCTTGTTTCTTATGCAACACGCACAGTAACTTCCAATTTCTCTTTGGTAGTTTGCAAAGGCACACACCTTAAAATGCAGCTCCTCAAAAAAACTGGATGCTCCTTTTTTTCCTTCTTTCATGACATCCACAAACATTCTGATGTATCAGATTTCAAATTACTCTTTGCAAAAGACAACAATGGATTGTAGCAAGTTACCTTTTTTGGACACAGGAAAGTTTTCAGTAGTTAAAATACCTATTGAATAATATTTTTGTAGCAATTCTAAATAAATTGATTGAACTCGAGAAAACAGAAGAATGATTTAAAATATTATTTAACTTTTTCCACACACATTGTGCAGCATCTCGCAAATTCAGAATGAATAACAATAATATTATGAGATTACTTTTTCAGAAAGACTTGATTTATATATATATATATATATATATATTCAATAATACATGCACACACACACCCACTTCTTACATATTACTAAACAACCAATATGTTTCTGCTGTAACAGCAAACCATAGTGATATTAATGTTTCTGTTTTGGAGAGTTGGATTTAAAAGATTAAGAAATGATGCTCAATCAAATGAAGGACTTACAAAATTAGTCATTTGCAAATTATTAGACTGGAAATTGGTTTATTCTTTACATTACAGCATTTTAAGTATTGTTCTAATAAAAAGACATATTTGCTAAATCATCATCATATATACAAGCAATGTGAATTAATAAAAATAGGTGCATGAATTATTTATATTTAATACCTATCAAAATATCTCTTTACACACACACATATATATATATATATATATATATCAAATAATTATCTTTGTTGTGAGGGAACAGATTAAGAAGTACCAAATCACAAGTTCACTCTGATAGTTTTGACCTTGATAAACTCACTACAGTCATTGATATGAAACTTCCAAGTTCTTCTGAGCAGACTGCAAGGAATGGACAGAATCGATTAAGCGTATGTGCCATGGTGCAGTGAGTGTGAATCCACTTAAATAATTTTGGCCAATGAAGAGAGAAAAAAAAGTGTGTGTGTGTGTGTGTGTATATATATATATATATATATATATATATATATATATATATATAGAGAGAGAGAGAGAGAGAGATTATTACAACATCATTTAAGAATGCCATTATAACAAATTTGTTATACAGTGAGTATGGAAAGTGTATTCATGAGTATCAATCAAAAACTAAAGATAAAAATGATTTTTATCTATTTTTTTTTCAGCTTATTACCTGATATAATAGTATAGAAGACATAAAGTTATGTTTTCTTCTTGGAAAATTATTTTAAGCTTATCAATTGATAAGACTTCATACATCTGCATTACCTTAGGTGGTATCATTTTAAGTGTGTACTATTATTTTAGTAAACCTTATTATTTAATTTCTAATTTATTAAAATCTGGATGGGTTGTTGCTACAAACTAAACTAAGATACCCCATTAGAACTTGTATGAATCCATCAAAGGTTCTTACACAAGTACTTTCTGCACTACTTAGTGCCATCATCATGTGTGAACTGGTGATATGTTTCCATTGTTTCTTTTTAAATAAACAGTAGATCAACTTCGAAACCAGCCAACATATTCTCAAATGCTTATAATTTCCCACCAATTCTCCTCCACCATTCCCCATAACATTCTTATAAACTTGTGAGCCCCTCCTCCTACTTATTCCTACGGCTACTGTTTATTTAAAAAGAAACAATGGAAACATCTCACCACTTCACACCTGATGATGGCACTAAGTAATGCAGAAAGTACTTGTGTAAGAACCTTTGGTGGATTCATACACCAATTCCACCCTGATATAAAAAAGATGGCCAGACAGATTGGAAAGGATAGAAAAGAAACTTGTCAGACCAGAATTGTCCGTCGAGTTCAACAAAACATGCATATATATATATGTAATAGGATTGGCTTCATATTCGAATGTAATCTGAACTTTAAAACTTAATGATTTAAATATATACATAGGAGGCATGCTTAGCATAATGATTATTGTCATTGTAAATATATTTGATGATCTGAGTTCAAATCCTGGATGAGGGTGTTTGTATTTCACTCCATACTAATGCCCTTTGGAAATGCATGAATTTAAATAGACTTGAAGAAATATGATAGAACAAACTGAGATAAACCTGTTTCCATACCTATTGATTACAATAGAATAATGAAATGGAACATTCATGTTAATTTTAGGAATAAATCAAAATATTCCATCAGCTATTTCTCTTTGCTATGGTATAAAAAAAGTTTCCATATTATCATTCATTCACTGGTTATATAATATAAACAAGAAACTGATCTTTGAAGATATCTGTATCTGTCCTTCATTATTTTTCACATTTTTTGTTGTCACTTCTTATCAAAGAAAAAGGGAAATGGAATCAAATTTAAAAAGTCTAAATAAAACAGAATATACATTAAAATTGGAAAGTAACAATTAAATAACTAAATTAATATTAAAAATAAAATAGTTTCAACACAAAAGATCACATGATATAACCTCACCACTAAAAAAGGGAATAAATAAATATACCAGTAAGTAGAAATTATTTCATTTTTTATTTTTACCAATTTCTGTTGATCAAGTTTAAACTGACAGAAAATCTAAATAGGATGCAAATTTTGTAAGCCGATAAATGAAAGAAGAAAAAAGAAGTAAAAATAAATTACATTTTTCTTTATCATTTTTTTTTCCAGTCATTCATTTAGCAAAATGAAAATTATTGATTATTATAAAGATTGGTCTTGGAATTGACAATCTCTAAGAATTGCTCAATCCATAAAGCCATTTAAAAATTCCTGTGCACAATTTTGCCTGTGACTGAAGTTATATCTATGCAATTTGAAAGAGAATCAGAAAGAAATTCAGTAAGACACCAACATGTCTCTTAGCAATCATCTTCTTTTAAGTTAAACTCAAGCAAAAAGAATTCTAATTTGTATGAAAAAATCTAAACAAATAAAATCTAAAGGGAAAACTGACACACACCAGGAGTAGAAGCAATGATTATTGTCAATTAGTTTTAAATTTTATTATGTTTATAGCAAAGAACTTAAACTTTCAGTTTATATTAAATATAGTCTATATTTAATTAATATATACTAAGAAGTGATGCTGATAGCTTTTTGATTTAGTGTGTCCTGGGATGCACATATTTACTTTGAATGAGTCCCTGGGAAAATTTATGGGTCCCAACTAAGGCTGTCTAACTCCTACCTTGTAACCTATCCTGTGTAATTAATTTCTAAGAAACTATTGAAATGCATTTACAGATAGCTTGAAATGGTGAGGAGGGAAAAAGAAAAACAGTGGGACACATGGATATGATTTTACTGCATCCTTTTAGATTTTTGTGCATCGGGGATGAAGGATGCATACCTATCAGCATTTTCTGACTCAGTGATAGAAATGAATAAAATTTTACTGACTTTTTAATGGCTTTTTTCTTTCTTTTAGATAGCTTTCTTTTCTAGATTCCAAACTGGAGGTACATAATTTTAATTTGTCTTTTAACAAGAAATTTAGTCATCAAGTCACAGGTTCCCTGACTTAGAGCAATCATCGTTGCAATGGTTGTTTTCTCTTACAGCAATCACACAATCAAGCCTTTCTTCTTGACCAAATATTGGTGGATTAAAAAAAAAGAAGATTCATTCAAAATGACACAGAAGATCCTCAAGATAATATAATTCCATCTTCTATTTAATAAAGAAGTGAGACACCACATAACAACTCATTGACCATCCCTATTGCAAAAGATCAAGAAACAAAAGTTGAACTTGTTTTCTCACATGACTGAATTGATCTAATTCTGGAAGGCTACAAAACCAAAACAAAGATGGATAGATAGTTGACTAGAGTAGAAAAAGGGATAAATGAGCAAAGCAGGTTAAATCTGTTTAGGTGGAACATTCATGGCCCAATATGTCCTGACCCACAGAGATGATGATGAGGAGGAGGAGGAGAATGAAAACAATCAGATTGTACTTTGTCTGTGATTATATTCTTGCTTTCTGAACATAATCTTTTAACAGGAATGAAGTTTGAAATTCATGTAGAGGTTATATGAATAACAATGGACTAATATTACAAAGGGTTAATACAAGCCATTCAGGAGTTGTCAACTATTAAAATTTAGAAAATATTTGCTGATGGATAAAACCATCAAGGAGTGATTTATATTTTATGTTTAATCTTTGTATTAGGGCTTTTGTTTTGTTCTGTCTTAATTCTGTAAGTAAGTAGAAAATCAGGCCCCCCCCCCCCACACACTTTTGATATGAGAATTGCCAAATGCTATCCGGATCAATAGACTAATTAGCCCTATAAAAGAAATACCTTAAAGCTCTGGAATGTTGGATGCTAGAAACCTATAACAAATCTAAAACAATGATTTGCACATTTTATATACATACACATGAACATTATATAATAGCAAATTTAAATTTTCAATTTTGCAACCATTCTAGCATTTTTCTTTTTTAATATTTACAATCTGCAGTGAATTTAATTTATGGATGAAAAACCTACATATATATATATAAAGACATTGGAATGGCCTAAAGGTATTATCAGCCAGAAAGTGAGGGAGTCTATCCCTTTTTTACTAGCGCTAGACCAAGGAGATTGTTTTTGCATCTGAGGTGGAGCGCCACACCAACCATCAGCTCCTTACTTTACCGCACAGATCCCTGTGCTACTCATATGCTGTGTTGGCGAGGGCCGGTATCGAACCCCGAACCTTGTGGCTCCTAGTCTGATGCTCTACCGACTGAGCTAAGTCTGCCCCTCATATATATATTTATAGTTATATATATATATATATATATATATATATATTTGTGCATGTGTATTGTAAGATAAGGCTTGGCACCTCTTGATTTGTGGTAATGATGCTTTTTAATGAAGGCTTTGTTGGCCACACAGCTGTTTTTTTTGTTGATATATTCATATTATACGCTAAGCTAATCTTTAAGCAGATTACAGGTCATTTGATTTCAGAGATTTTCTTCTCTTAGTCTGGTTGCATTACTAAGGTTAAACAACCCAGTCTGTCCGACTGCATATAACTAGGAGAGAAGAGACAGAATGATGTATATGTATATATATATATATATATATATATATATATAATATCAATTATGATAGGATTCACCAAAGTGAATAACTTAAACATACATGTAAAAGGTTTTGCATACATGCCTATAAATATCTGTATATGTGCATATATGTGAGTATATATCTGATGAGTATATATATAAAAATATATATTTATATATATTTCATTGTGTTCTTAATCTTATTTATTTAGCAATATTTTGAGGTACGTCCCTCTTTCTTAAAGGTTTAAGATAGACTAATTGTTGCTTCTCTTGTCTGTGTTGTGAGGGTCACATGGTGTTCTGTCCGACTTGGTAGTTAATTGGCTGGTTGTCTTTGATATTTTTTTTGGTTTCTGTGGATTCTATGATCTGTGGAAAGGAAGGGTTTTTGGGCTGTTTTTTTTTGTAGAGAACTACTATTTGAGTGGTAGAGATTGGTTGAAGTATTTATGTGTTTAAATTACCTTGTCTGTGCGTGAATTAAGATGAACTATCCATTTGGTTTCTTTTTGTTTGTGCTTTTGAGTTGATGGAAAGTTGTGATCTATCATGACTAAAGTAAATGTACAAACTTTCCATGTGTCTATGGTTGGAAATTTAGTTCCCTGAAAAGAGCAAAGATACACTGAACAAATATGGGTAATGCTTCTCAGATAGTGACTAAGAAGCAGTGCGCTCTCATCACAGATAATACATTGGACAACCAAAGCCAGGATACAAACCACAGTGCTGAGGATATCCAAGCTGTTGGATGAGATGCAACCCAAACTGCCAAGAATCAAATTTCCATCAGCAAGCGATTCAGAAGCTTGGAGCATGCTTGATCACATCATAAGCAAGACACTATCAAAGTACTGGGGAAAAAAGAAGTTTAACCACTGACTAAACAAAAGTGGCCATATCATATAGAGTTTTCAAGAAAATCTTTGGTGTGAAAGAAATTAACAGTAAACCACCAGCCAAAAAGAACAAATGGCAATGATTGATGCAGGATCTTAAGAACAAGAAGAAAAGCCTAAAAAGGCAACTCCTCTCCACCAATTTTGACAAAAAGGAAGGTCTGCTTAATATCTGGCAAGACCTTAAAGAAAAACCCGAGAAAGAGATGTGTAAAACGATGGAAAGAGTAAGGGCATTTCTTCCAGGAACCATATAAATATGCAAGGAACAATTTGACCAGCTGAAATCAGGCATGCTCAAAACAGAGCAAAGTGTTCTGGAAAAATACCTGAGAGATACGTATGCTGACCCCAGACGACATATCCCACTTGAACATAATAGCAATCTGTTTTGGCCTGCTGGCCCTAAAGTGAATTTCGATATGAAGCCTCTCACATGCGACAAAATAAAACGTTTAGGCAGCAAAAGTAGAAATAAATCTACACCTTTCCTGCTATAGAAAAAATGACTTAACGTTTTGAAATGACTACGTATTAACCTAAAGTTGTCATGGAAAAATGGTCATATCAGCGACCAATGGATGATAGCGGATGGAGTTTACATACCCAAAGAACAGAACTTTAAGGACAATAACCAATTCCATCCAATCTCACTTCTCAACATTGAAGGAAATATATTTTTTGCTGTTTTTGCATCAAGATACATCCTCACAAACAAATATATTGATACTTCTGTGCAGAAGAGTGGTATTCCAGGAATAGCTGGTTGCTTGGATCATGGGAACATGGAAACCAAGCTAAAACCAATAAGAAAGATTTGGATGTCATTTGGTTGGATTTGGCTGATGCCTACAGATCGGTACCCCATTAGATGATACATTTGTCCCTCCAAATGTACCATGTTCTGGGGGGAAATATCCAATATGCTAGCCACTTATGATGGATTCCTCATGTGGTTCAACACAAAGGATTTTATAACTAACTGGACTAGACTTGAGGTAGGAATTGCAATGGGATGTTCAGTTCCCCCAATACTTTTCGTTCTATCAATGCAGCTGTTTCTCAAAGTGACAGGCTTTGTTGAGCTTTGTAGAGATTGTCTAATGCCACTAGTGAAGGCTTTCATAGATGACACTACAATCCTATCATCTAAAGCTTTATGGATGATCTGATGACCTGGTGTAGAATGAAATTTAAACCCAAGAAGCCCAGAAGACTCTCTCTTAGGAAAGGGAAGTTAAACCAAAATATTAATTTTGAAGTAGGTGGTCAAAGAATCCCTACTGTGTCAGAAGTTCAAGTGAAAAGTTTTGGTTGTTTGTATGATAGGTCCTTGAAAGATACCAATTAAGTGAAAGAGACTTCCAAAACACTAAAAGAAGATCGATCATTGTTATCTGCAAAGAAAATACAAGGTCTGGTGCCTTCAGCATGTTTTTATACCAATGCTACTATAGCCCCTCCTTGTATACAAAATTGTTACAAGTGCAGTAGATTCAATAAATAAATATACCCAAAAATGGTTGGGTTTATATCCGGGCTTGTCTGATGTTACATTGTAATGTAGACAAGAAAAATTGAAGTTACCACTCAAATCAATTATGGAGGAATTCAAATCCAGGAAAATCAGACTCCAATTGATGCTGGATGATACCAAGGACAAATTGATCAAATCCTTCAATTCTATGTTAAAAAAAGTGGAATGTCAGAATTACTATATTAAGTGCTAAAGACAACCTAGCTTTCAAGGAAGTCATTGGACTCACCCAAACAGAGAGAAAAGATTTAGGGATGTATGAGAAGCAATGGTGGTCATAGACTACTAGCAAAGATCACCGAGACATGTTCTATTTTCAAGGGCAAACTCAAAATCATCCTGGTAGAATTATCAATACCATATGAGAGCTGATTAGAACAAAGCGATGATTACCAAACCAGTAAGTATGAAGATCTTAAAACAGACCTGGAAAAAGAAAGGTATAGTGGGGTTGTTAAAGCTATGGAGGTTGGAGCAAGAGGATTTGTCATGGGCACCCTTTACCAATTTTGGGCCAAATAGGAATCAAAGAGAACCCAAAGCATAATACACCTTACAGAAATAACGAAAAGCAGTTCAATATTGATATGGAAAAAAAGAAATGTCCCGTGTATCAGTTCGAAAGTAAAAATATTATTTCATCACCTGCTTGTGAATGCATAATGAGCTTCATGCAATATTCCCATAATTGCATTCATTTTTAAAAACAATTGTGTCACAATGTAATGAACCTTTTTGATTGTGTTTCAATGCTTATAATTTGTGTCAGTTTGTGACTCAAATGCCGCTGTTGATTACTATGTAACCCAGTAAACTTGTTTGATAGATCATCAACAATTAAACTGGTAACCCCACAGATTTTGTCTGGTGGAGGGTGCTAGACACCTCCAGGATGAAAAACCAGACCTGTAAAAGGGCAGAGCAAACACTATGCTCAATGGTCATCCAACATTTATTTCTGGGAGTGTTGGACCCCTTATTTTTTGAAGTTATTCAACTAAGAGAAGGACAACTCTGATATACCACCTGTGATTGACTGATTACCTGTTAACTTGTTACCAAATTATAATCATGAAAATTTAGAGAGTGATATTTATGTTGTACAAGCGTTGACCATAATGTACAAATATTCACTTGCTTTCTTTTCATCTACCAAACTATCACAAAAAGTTCCATGGCGATGGATGTGTGGTGACGTGTTCAGACCTGACCAGTTGGAAGCATGCAGTTACATATCTACTCATAGGTGGCAGTGGTCTTATCCTAACATTGTTGATGGTCCACCCGTGACAGAGAATAACCTCGATGGAGACTCTTATGTCTGAACAGCCCTATTTAGGAGAACACTAATGGGATCATGCTAGAAAAGCTGTTATAAATATTGCCTGTCCCTTCAACACTGATTAGTTTCCTATCGCTAATGATGGTTCATTTTTAGCGGGAAGAAAAGAAATATAAAACAATTTTCAAATGACTGGGTTAAACTTAACATTTGTTGTTGGAATGTAAGAACTCTTTTAGATCATAGCACTTCAAATTGCCTGGAAATAAGAATGGCACTTGTGACAAAGGAACTTCAGAGTTTACAGATTGATATGGCTGCTCTCTCGGAAACCTGACTGTTGGAGCAGAATCAGTTGACTGAAGTATTATCAAGTTATAAACTCTTTTGGGTTGGAAAGCCAAAGGACGAAAGGTATGAGAGTAGTGTTGGATTTGCTGTGAATACAAGACTGGCAAAGTTTTTAGAGGTTCCTTCAAGTATTAATGATTGTATGAGGAAACTGCATAACCAATTCCAGTATGGATGGTATGTGACATTATTCTCTATCTATGCCCCAAACCTCCAGTCGGATGAGGAGAAGGTCATGACTTTTTACTAAACCTTTCACAATGCTATCGTCTCCACACAACAAATAAGTTGATCATATTTGGTGATTTTAATGCAAGTGTTGGCAGGAATTTTAAGAGATGGAATTTTTGATAAAAAAATGATTTTTTGGGGGGTAAAGTAGAGTGCACACCAAAATCAAAACACTTCCATATGATAGACTTCATCATAACCTGTCATCGTTGATATTAGTGACGTCTGTAATGAACATGTTATGCATAGTGTAGAATGGGATACAGATCAAAGTTTAGTGCGAGGAAATTTTAAACTCAGTGTTCATAAAAAGATTTTTAAGGTTGGAGTAAAAATCCCAAAGCTTCTTGATGTGAATAAACTAAGACAAAAGGATGTTTGTGAAAAATTAACTAAATAACATGACCGTTTGAACATTGATGGTATATGGGCAAACTTTTGAGACCAAGTTTATTCCACTGGTATAGATTTACTTGGATTTAGAGTGAGGAAACATAAATACTGGTTTGATGATTATGATCCTGCTATTAGCCAATTACTGGAAAGAAAAAGAGTGTTTTATATAAGTACACTGCAGAGTAAGTCCTCACTCCGACCTTCTACCATGAAGGAATATACAGTCCAAATGTATGTTACAATATGAACTGAGGAGGATGAAAAATGAGTGGTGGTCAAAGATTTCCTCTGAAATTCTGAGAGCTTTGAACAATTGTTCTACGGCCACATGCGTGAAGTTTTTTGTCCACTAACTTCTTGCGATGCCCCTCTAAGATCAAGGGACAAGATTACCATTATCAAAGAACCAGAAAAAAATCCTCCAGTGATGGCAACAGCACTTCACTGATTTATTTGATAATCCTTCAGCGGTCAGTGCTGATATTCTGGAAAATCTTCCTCAATGCGAAACAAAATCTGAGATGGACCAATTGCCAAATTATGTAGAAATTGAAATGACAATAAAACAACACTGGTAGGTCACCTGGATTAGATGGCCTCCCAGTTGAACTGTTGAAAGTGAAAATGTTAAACATGCTCTGTTTGATTTCATCACTGAATGCTGGAATGGATCTCCTTTACCAAATGATTAGATTGATGATGCTTTTGTACAAGGGCAAAGGAGAAAAAGGAATTTGTGATAACTACCATGGAATCACTCTTCTGGGTGCAGTTAGCAAGGTACTCTCAAGAGTCTTGCTGAATTGATTGCTTTGGGATATCTGTCCTGTAGTGATTCCTGAATCACAAAGTGGCAGGGCAGCAATCAACATGATATTTTCGGCTAGGCAAGTGCAGGAGAAGTGTATTGAGGTGTATCAGGTTTTTGTCAATTTGACAAAAGCTTTTGATACAGTTAACAGAGATGCACTTTGGATGATACTGGGTAAAGTAGGGTGCCCACCAATATTTGTGAATATGCTCAAGCGGTTGCATAAAAGTATGAAAAACTAGAATTGTCATGAGTGATAGGTTGCTGGTGAAATTCCAATAGATAACAGAGATGTCTTCGTCCCAACACTATTCTGAATATTCTTTCTCTGTAATATTAAGTCACACTTTCTAATTATAAAGGGGTGTTTTTTTATGGGAATCCAGAACCATAGGAAAAGTTTTTTTTTAGGGGGAATTCAGAACCATAGGAAAGGTTTTTAGGGGGAATTCAGAACCATAGGAAAGGGTTTTTTTTTTTTTTTTTTTTTTTTTTTAGGGGGAATTCAGAACCATAGGAAAAAGGGAATTCAACCATAGGAAAGGTTTTTTTTATTTTTTGTTTTTAGGGGGAATTCAGAACCATAGGAAAGGTTGTTTTTTTTCATAGGAAGTTTTTTTTTAAGGGGGGAATTCAGAACCATGAAATTCTAGGGGGGAATTCAGACCATAGGAAAGTTTTTTTTTAGGGGGGAATTCAGAACCATAGGAAAGGTTTTTTTTAAGGGGGGAATTCAGAACCATGGAAAAGGTTTTTTTTAGGGGGAATTCAGAACCATAGGAAAGGGTTTTTTTTTTTAGGGGGGAATTCAGAAACCATAGGAAAGGTTTTTTTTTTTTTTTTTAGGGAGGGAATTCAGAACCATAGAGAAGGAGGGAATTGTTTTTTTTTTTAGGGGGGAATTCCATAGGAAAGGTTTTGTTTTTAGGGGGAATCAGAACATAGGA
Source organism: Doryteuthis pealeii (assembly GCA_023376005.1). Classification (NCBI taxonomy): domain Eukaryota; kingdom Metazoa; phylum Mollusca; class Cephalopoda; order Myopsida; family Loliginidae; genus Doryteuthis; species Doryteuthis pealeii. The sequence goes on from CM042164.1 coordinate 23,527,569, forward strand.
AAGGTTTGTTTTTTTTAGGGAATCAGAACCATAGGAAAGGTTTTGTTTTAGGGGGGAATTCAGAACCATAGGAAAGGTTTTTTTTTTTAGGGGGAATTAGAACATAGGAAGTTTTTTTAAGGGGGAATTCAGAACCATAGAAAGGTTTTGTTTTCTAGGGGGGAATTCAGAACCATAGGAAAGGTTTGTTTTTTTAGGAGGGAATTCTAGGTAACATAGGAAAGATGTTTTGTTTTTGGAGGGAATTCAAGAACCATAGGAAAGGTTTTTTGTTTCAGGAGGGAATTTTTTTTAAGGGGGGAATTCAGAACCATAGAAGTTTTGTTTTCTAGGGGGAATTCAGAACCAAGGAAGGTTTTGTTTGTTTTCAGGAGGGAATTTAGAAAGGTTTTGTTTGTTTTTTAGAGGGAATTCAGATCCATAGGAAAGGTTGTTTTTAAAGGGAGGAATTTCAGATCATAGGAAAGGTTTTGTTTTTTTTAGGAGGGATTCAGATCCATAGAAAAGGTTTTTTTTTTTTAGAGGGAATTCAGAACCTAGGAAAGGTTTGTTTTTCTAAGAGGGAATTCAGATCCATTAGAAGGTTTTGTTTTTTAGGAGGGGAATTCCAGAACATGAAAAAGTTTTTGATTTGAGAAGATTCAACATCAAAGTCAAAAAAGACATCTTACACCTGATTAGAGAGATGGATGAATGTTGATGATGTTGACTTTCTGGCTTATACTGAGGATGATGTGCAACATATTTGCTCCTTGTGCACTGCTTTGATTAAACATAAGTTTGGAATGAAACAAAAAAGGTTATGTGTACCTCCATAACAAGTTGGACGCATAATATTAAGCAATTTATAACCATTATTGTAACTCATTTGGCTATTGTTGAAATTTACATACTTGGGAAGTATTTCTTAGTCTAAACATTTTTTGAAGTCAAAAATTTGTTTTCGATTTTCGAATTTTAAAATGATTCCAACACCGACTAATATTATGCTGACAAGTATATATAAAATGTAGCTACCTATGATTTTTTAGTTCTCTGAAAGGTTTACTTTGACACTAAAACCATGGTAGGAGAGAAAAGTTTTTCTAAAACTATATATATATATATATATATATATGTAGTTAAGGTTATCGATTAGCTCCTTAGTTAGTGGTGGACCAAGTTTTATTTTTTTTTTTTGCTGTATTATTAGTGGAGTGCTCAATATCAGTCATTCATATTATAATACTATATTATATATGTGGATGTGTGTTGGAAATGGTTCTACTATAAGGTGTGCTCTAATTCCCACTGGATTCATAGACTAGCCTAAGTAAACATGGTTTATTAGTTTGCCAATTCACCAACCATACTGCGTGGCTAATACACTACTTTAAACCCACACAAGCCATAATTCTAATTGCAGCTCATTGAGAGGGACTTATAATACCAGACGATTACAATACTCAGGACTCTTTAACAAGGATCCAATTCCACTGGACAAGTGCTCTGGCTTAAGGCCCAAGATGGCAAACATATTGTAATGTGGTGTATTATGTGGTTTTTTCAATAGACTACATATATTGAATGTACTTAAATATTTTACCACTTCTTGTTAAACTTGACTGAACACAACTTAGATTAAAGAAATATTTTACTGTATTCCAAATGTTAATCAATTTGAATAATGGTATTTAGAAATTCTGGAAAAAACTTAAAATGCATGGTGCCATTTTCATAGAATGGCCATTGATATAATATGGCTCTGACTTATGCATATTCAAAGATTCTTACCTATTTGCTTGATACTCAAATATATTTGTGATAAAAAATAACTGTAAAAAGAAAGATTAGTTTCCATTGTAAGTTTTTTTTGGGTTTTTTTCAGCTTGGGAACTGACTTTACTTTTATAGAAAAAATTTCTCTGTTCAAAAACCAAATCCTAACACTTTTCTCTTTAATCTTTTCCTAAAAAGACATAAATAAATAAATAGATATTCAGATTGAGTTTTTATTTTTTAATATTGAGTCCACATTATTTCAAAAATTTGCACAATTCTCACAGTATGTCATAGACTTTGATGTATACAGATTTACCTTTGAACATTTTCTTCTTTTGTCGTTATCCTTTACCAAAATTTCTGATTCCTGATAAGAAACTTCCGAGACAAAATCCTTCTGGATTATTGGATTGCTGAATAATAACCGACACAGGCAGAAAAATGTTTGTCCCTGTGTCTTGTAATTCAGTCTTTGTAAACAGATTTTCTCAGTTTGACTTTGAAGTGTATGCTGGTCTGAGGATATAAGAATTTTTTGTTATATTTACTGACTACAAGAATGTTTACTGGTTTCACTTTTGTATCTGTTTTCAAAAGCACATAGAATTCCAAGTAATACAATATCAACATATGTATACAAAACTCGTAGTGAAATTATAATATACAAAATTACTCTATAAATGAGAATCTTCTTTTCCCCTTTTTCACATTGGCAAGAATTGCTATGTTGGAGGGACAGATTTTGAGCCACATGGGCCTTTAAAAAATTTTGGACTATTCACCTAAATGGGCACATTTATAGGGAGAGTATGAAGAGTGGGGTCATAAAGAGAGATGAAGAAGAAGTGTTCTATGAAGAGAAAGAGCTGAGCAAGTGCCCCTACACTTTGCTGGGGGTTTTTTTCTGCTTTTTCAGTAACACATTTTCTTTTGGATTTTATCTATTTATTTTTAACCAATTCTTTATGTGCTCTACTTATTTTCAAATTCCATCTGCCTTTGTTGAGCAGAGCTCCCATTATTAAATAAAGACAGATTGCTTTCCATTCTGTTATTAATTGTATTTATCTGGACCCAGAGTTATTGCTTGTCATTATGTGCTTTAATTTTTGCTTTCCGGATTTTAGTATGAATTTATTCATGCAATATACTATTTAAAGAAAAAACATTTTACTCTATTGATTTGGTTCTTTCACTTTTATTCTTGTTTATTTAAGTGTTAAAAAGAAAATGTGAGGGATTTTATTTGCATGAGTTTAAAAATGGAATAACAATTGGTTATGTTGGCTAAAAATAATTTCTAATGGTTTTATTCAATTTTAGATATAATTCTAAGTTGGGATATTACTGCATTAAAGATGACAGTTAAACTATTTGCACCCAAATAATATAAGGATTACATTATCAGTACTAGAAAAATTATAATAAATCAAATGTTACTTGACTTGAGTATTAACAAAAAGTTTTTTACATTATAAAAAAAAAAAAAAAATATATATATATATACACTATCATAAATCTACCACACACCACGTGTATATTATAATTATTTGATAAAAATGACATAACTTATATATCAAAAATATGCTTTAACTCAAAGGAATTTTAAGAAAACAGAATGTACTAAGGCTGTTGGAATTGAAGCATCCAGAATAAAATTGATTTGCCATATTCAAGGAAGCCTTTCCTTCATCCAACATATATACTATATATATTATATATATATATATAAAGTAAATCAGTAAGCTGGTGTGGATATGGTCTAAGCGAGACTTTTTTTAATACGAATATTAAATTGGTATAATATCATTTGATGGCTCAATTTGTAATAATTGAAGAATTATATACAGAGCAATATAATTAATAAAGAAAAAATCAAATATCAGCATATTAATAGTTATAAATTTTATTCAACCAATATCTTACATTCAAGAGTAATGGTCTTCAGATTCTATAAATTACAAGGAAATCTTTTCTTGCTGATATAGCTGTCTGAAGAAGCCGTTACTATATATTATATATATATATATATATATATTTATATATATAAAAGAAGAAATATATTTACTTAATCTTTATATTGTGTTTGTGTATACATACAAAATGATATACATATGCACCCACATGTGCAAATATCAATTGAATCATACAAAAATATTTGTTTATATACAAATATACATTTTTTTGTATTTACTCATATCTTCGTGCATGAGAAGATGTGACACAAGGTCAATTTTAAGTTGGTCTGAATTCAGTTTTCCTTCTGAGACTATTACCTAAAAATAACCTAGTATGCCCTGCTATTTACTCTGACTGATGAAGAAGAAAATAGATGGATTAATGCCTTTATACAAGGCAATTAGCAAAAAATTAAAATGCAAACAGCCTCACCAGAATTCAAACTTGGGATATTAATTCTATTGCCTACAATGATAAACATTTCACTAAGAGCTCCTGTGTATCTAATTGTGTATATAACAAATGCACACAGACATAAATTCTGTTAGATATAAGATTAAAAGACCTAAATCAACTTTATTTGCATTCAAATTTTGAGTATCATAATGTCAATCAATCCTCATAGATATTTTTTTGATAGTTAACTCCTCTCTATTTCTCTATAATTATTAAAATGACAAGAGGAAAAAATTATTGCAGTATACAAATGTACATGTGCACAATTAACAAAAACTGAAACAAATTCCAACAAAAAAAAAGGAAAAAACAAAGAAAGAGAATGGGAAGAAAAAGTGAACACTCAATAGAAAAGTTTATGTTGAGAAAGATTTTCAACAAAATCGTCTGATGGCAAATGACATAATGGAATTCACAATTGGTTTTGCATTTAATTTTTTCCTCCATCTCTTCATATTTTTTTCTTTATTATCTGCCATTTTATTATTGTAGAACTCTTAATGTGTTTTTGCTAACAGTTTCTTTAAAGTGTTAGATGCCATGTTTGTTTTCATATGATTGCATTATGATATTGATGTAATTTTTTGTAGTTGATTTAATCTTATTTTAAATTGTGTGAAGAAAATTCGAGTGTTGTATCACACATTTAAATGTATGAGACTAAGAAATATAGTTTTCCATTGAAAACAAAAGAAGACAAAATTGATACAAGAAACAACTTTATGTACATAACTATCAGATACAAGTGGTAGTGTTTGTTCTTTAGCGGTGTTGCGACTGTTTTGGTACGTAGTTTGTTTGTAAAGTGCATATGTATTTTTACATTTGTTCGTTGGGATGTGTCAACCTTGTAGTAGTTTTGTTAAACAATGTCTGTGATTGAAACTTGGTGTCATTGAAAAGGAGAGAGAGAAAATATGAAACGAAAAAGGAGACGGACCTGATTAATCATTTGTGTCTCGGACAGCGACCTTCCCATTGTGTCGAGTTAGGAGACCATCGAGGCCGACTCTGTTGGTTGGGAAGAGCTCTGCTCCCTCTTTGTCGAGTTGGCAAAGCGTCCATCCCACTGAAGCTTTTCAGCTAAATGGGACTTTTTATAATTTTCTTATAATTGTCTACATGATCATTAAGTTAAATTTAATATTGGAATTTTCAAATATACAGCTGTTTTTTTTAAGGATGTAGATATCGATGATTTTGTTACCTGTGGCATTCCGATGACATGCAGTTTTCTATTGACAATAGATACTGTCATCGGAATTTAAACAATGGTTTCTATTGTTGCTAAAAATATATTCCAAACTAATTTTCTTTATATTCTCTTTTGTTTACATAATTCTTAACTCATGACATACAATTGTAAAACTAGTTGTTTAAGAAAACTTTAATTATTTTAATTTATTCAATTCCACATGTCATAAAATATAAGGGGTCAATCCCTATACACTTAACATATAGTCATTATTATAGAAATGGAATTGGTGATCTGTGTTCAAATCCTGGATGAAGCTATGTTTCACTTCTTCATGCTAATGTTTGAGGTTGAAAGAAAGAAGAAGGCAACACTAAAATGAATCTTTCCAGCTTCCTCACTTAATACTCCTGTCACCATTAGAAAATATTTTTATCTTTTAACCCCCCTACTTTTACACTGGATATCTTCGGAATAAATGTAGATCTCTCTATCACCATATTCCATTTCCTTAATAATGCGACTTATGTTAAGTGTATAGGGATTGACCCCTTATATTTTTATGACATGTGGAATTGAATAAATTAAAATAATTAAGTTTTCTTAAACAACTAGTTTTACAATTGTATGTCATGAGTTAAGAATTATGTAAACAAAAGAGAATATAAAGAAAATTAGTTTGGAAATATTTTAGCAACAATAGAAACCATTGTTTAAATTCCGATGACAGTATCTATGTCAATAGAAAACTGCATTGTCATCGGAATGCCACAGGTAACAAAATCATCAGATATCTACGTCCTTAAAAACAGCTGATATTTGAAAATTCCAATATTAAATTTAACTTAATGATCATGTAGACAATTATAAAAGAAAATTATAATAAGTCCCATTTAGCTGAAAAGCTTCAGTGGGAGTGGACGCTCTTGCCAACTCGACAAAGAGGGAGCAGAAGCTCTTCCCAACTCGACAGAGTCGGCCTCGATGGTCTCCCTAACTCGACACAATGGGGAGAGGTCGCTGTCCGGAGACACAAATGATTAATCAGGTCCGTCTCCTTTTTCGTTTCATATTTTTCTCTCTCTCCTTTTCAATGCGACACAAGTTTCAATCACAGACATTGTTTTAACAAAACTACTACAAGGTTGACACATCCCAATGAACAAATGTAAACAATACATATGCACTTTACAAACACAACTACGTACAAACACATACAGTCTGCAACACCGCTGAAAGAACGAAACTATACCAATTGTATATTATGTATATAAAGTTGTTTCTTGTATCAATTTTGTCTTCTTTTGTTTTCAATGGAAACTATATTTCTGTAGTCTCATACATTTAAATTGTGGGATACAACACTCGAATTTTCTTCACACAATTTAAAATAAGATTAAATCAACTACAAAAAATTTACATCAATATCATCATGCAAATCATATGAAAACAAACATGGCATCTAACACTTTAAAGAAACTGTTAGCAAAAACACATTAAGAGTTCTACAATAATAAAATGGCAGATAATAAAGAAAGCAAAAAATATGAAGAGAGTGGAGGAAAAATTAAATGCAAACACCAATGTGAATTCCTATTATGTCATTTGCCATCAGACCGATTTTGTTGAAAATCTTTCTCACTATAAACTTTTTCTATTGAGTGTTCACTTTTTCTTCCCATTTCTCTTTCTTTTGTTTTTTCCTTTTTCTTTTTGGTGTGAATTTGTTCAGTTTTTGTTAATTGTGCACATGTACATTTGTTACTGCAATAATTTTTTCCTCTTGTCATTTTAATAATTATAGAGAAATAGAGAGGAGTTAACTATCAAAAAAATATCTATGAGGATTGATTGACATTATGATACTCAAAATTTGAATGCAAATAAAGTTGATAGGTCTTTTAAATCATTATATCTAACAGAATTTATGTCTGTGTGCATTTGTTTAATATACACAAATAGATACACAGGAGCTCTTAGTGAAATGTTTATCATTGTAGGCAATAGAATTAATATCCCAAGTTGAAATTCTGGGTGAGGCTGTTTGCATTTTATTTTTTGCTAATGCCCTTGTAAAAGGCATTAATCCATCTATTTTCCTTCTTCATCAGCTCAGGGTAAATAGCAGGGCATACTAGGTTATTTTTAGGTAAATAGTCTCAGAAGGAAAACTGAATTCAGACCAACTTAAAATTGACCTTGTGTCACATCTTGCTCATGCACAGAGATATTGAGTAAATACACAAAAATGTATATTTGTATATAAACAAATATTTTTGGATGATTCAATTGATATTTGCACATGTGGGTGCATATGGATATCATTTTGTATGTATACACAAACACATATAAAAGATTAAGTAAATATATTTCTTTCTTTATATATATATATATATATATATATATATATATATATATATAGTAACGGCTTCTTCAGACAGCTATATCAGCAAGAAAAGATTCCTTGCTAATATAGCAATCTGAAGTGACCATTACTCTTGAATGTAAGATATTGGTTGAAATAAATTTATAACTATTAATATGACTGATATTTGAGTTTTTTCTTTATTAATTATATTGCTCTGTATATAATTCTTCAATTATTACACATTGAGCACTCAAAATGAATTATACCAATTTTGGATATTTCGATATTAAAAAAGGTCTCGCTTAGAATCATTCCCACTACCAGCTTACCTGATTACTTTATATATATATATATATATATATATATATATATATATAGTTGGATGAAGGGAAAGGCTTCCTTGAAATATTGCAAAATCAATTTTATTTTGGATGCTTCAATTCCAACAGCCTTAGTACATTCTGTTTTTCTTAAATATTTCCTTTGAGTTATAAGCATTATTTTGATATATAAGGTATGTCATTTTTATCAAATATATATATATACACGTGTGTGTGTGTGTAGATTTATGTATATGTGTATATTATATATATATTTTTTTTTTTTTTTTTTTTTTTTTAATGTAAAAAAACTTTGGCTGTAAACTCAGTGTCAAGTAACATTTGATTTATATAATTTTTAGTACTGATAATTGTATCCTTATATTAATTGGGTGCAAAAATAGTTTAACTGTCATCTTTAATGCAGTATATCCCAACTTAGAATTATATCTAAGAATTGAGATAAGAACCATTTAGAATTTATGTTTTAGCCAACAATAACCAATTGTTATTCCATTTTAAACTCATGCAAATAAAATCCCTCACATTTTCTTTTTTTTAACAACTTAAATAAACAAGAATAAAAAGTGAAAAGAAAACCAAATCAATAGAGTAAAATGTTTTTTCTTTAAAATAGTATATTGCATGAATAAATTCATAACTAAAATCCGGAAAGGCAAAATTAAAAGCAATAATGACAAGCAATAACTCTGGGTCCAGATAAATACAGATTAATAACAGGAATGGAAAGCAATCTGTCTTTATTTAATAAGTGGGGGAGCTCTGCTCAACAAAGGCAGATGGAATTTGAAAATAAAGTGAGCACATAGAAGAATTGGTTAAAATAAATAGATAAACAGTCCAAAAGAAAATGTGTTACTGAAAAAGGCAGAAACAAACCCCAGCAAAGGTGTAGGGCACTTGCTCAGCTCTTTCTCTTTCATAGAACACACTCTTCTTCATCTCTCTTTTATGACCCACTTCTTCATACTCTCCCCTAAAATGTGCCCATTTATGGTGAATAGTCCAAAATTTTTTAAAGGCCCATGTGGCTCAAACTGCTGTCCCTCCAACATAGCAATTCTTGCCAATGTGAAAAAGGGGGAAAAGAAGAATTCTCATTTATAAGAGTAAGTTTTGTATATATAATTCACTACGAGGTTTGTATATATGTTGATATTGTATATTACTTGGAATTGCTATTGTGCTTTTGAAAACAGGATACAAAAGGTGAATGACCAGTAAACATTCTTGTAGTCAGTAAATATAACAAAAAATTCTTTATCCTCAGACCAGCATAACACTTCAAAGTCAAACTGAGAAAATCTGTTTACAAAGACTGAATTACCAAGACACAGACAAACATTTTTCTGCCTGTGTCGGTTATATTTCAGGCAATCCAATAATCCAGGAAGGATTTTGTCTCGGAAGTTTTTCTTATCAGGAATCAGAAATTTTGGTAAAGGATAACGACAAAAGAAGAAAATGTTCAAAGGTAAATCTGGTATACATCAAGTCTATGACATACTGTGAGAATTGTGCAAATTTTGAAAGGTAATGTGGACTTCAATATTAAAAATAAAAACGTCAATCTGAATATCTATTTTATTTATTTATGTCTTTTTAGGAAAAAGATTAAAGATGAAAAGTGTTATGGATTTGGTTTTTGAACAGAGAAATTTTTTCTATAAAAGGTAAAGTCAGTTCCAAGCTGAAAAAAAACCCAAAAAAACTTACAATGGAAACTAATCTTTCTTTTTACAGATTATTTTTTATCACAAATATATTTGAGTATCAAGCAAATAGGTAAGAATCTTATGAATATGCATAATGTCAGAGCCATCATGTATATCAATGGCCAATATCTTGAAAAATGGCACCATGCATTTTAATGTTTTTCCAAGAATTTCTAAATACATTATTCAATCTGATTAACATTTGGATTACAGTAAAGATATTTTCTTTAATCTAAGTTGTGTCAGTCAAGTTGGTAACAAAAGTGGTAAAATATTTAAGTACATCAATATATGTAGTCTATTGATAAACCACATATATACACACATTACAATATGTTTTGCCATCCTGTGGGCCTTAAGCCAGAGCACTTGTCCAGTGGAATTGGATCCTTGGTAAAGAGTCCTGAGTATTGGTAATCGTCCGGTATTATAAGTCCCTCCTCAATGAGTGCAATTAGAATTATGGCTTGTGTGGGGGTTTAAGTAGTGTATTAGCCACGCAGTATGGTTGGTGATTGGCAAACTAATAAACCATGTTACTTAGGCTAGTCTATGAATCCAGGTGGGGAATTAGAGCACACCTTATATGTAGAAACATTCCAACACACACTCACATATATATATATATATATATATATGACATGACTGATATTGAGCACTCCACTAATAATACAGCAAAAAAAAAACTTGGTCCACCACTAAGTGAGCTAATGATAACCTTATACTATTACTATATATATATATATATATATAGTTTTAGAAAAACTTTTTCTCTCTACCATGGTTTTAGTGTTCAAAGTAAACCTTCAGGAGAACTAAAAAAATCATAGGTAGCTACATTTTATATATACTTGTCAGCATAATTATTAGTCGGGTTTGGAATCATTTTAAAATTCGAAAATCGAAAACAAATTTTTGACTTCAAAGAAATGTTTAGACTAAGAAATACTTCCCAAGTATGTAAAGTTTTCAACAATAGCCAAATGAGTACCATAAATGGTTATAAATTGCTTAATATATGGTCCACTTGTTATGGAGGTACACATAACCTTTGTTTTCATCAAACTTATGTTTAATCAAATGCAGTGCACAAGGATGCAAATATGTTGCACATCATCCTCAGTATAAGCCAGAAAGTCAACATCATCAACATCATCATCTCTCTAATCAGTGTGTAAGATGTCTTTGACTTGATGTTGAATCTTCTCAAATCAAAAACTTTTTCTATGGTTCTGAATTCCCTCCTAAAAACAAAACCTTTCCTATGGATCTGAATTCCCTCCTAAGAAAAAACAAACCTTTCCTATGGTTCTGAATTCCCTCCTAAAAAAAAAAAACCTTTCCTATGGATCTGAATTCCCTCCTAAAAAAACAAAACCTTTCCTATGGATCTGAATTCCCTCCTAAAAAAAAACAAAACCTTTCCTATGGATCTGAATTCCCTCCTAAAAAAAAAAAACAAACCTTTCCTATGGTTCTGAATTCCCTCCTAAAAAAAACAAAACCTTTCCTATGGTTCTGAATTCCCCCTAGAAAAAAAACCTTTCTATGGTTCTGAATTCCCCCTTAAAAAAAACCTTTCCTATGGTTCTGAATTCCCTCCTAAAAACAAAACCTTTCCTATGGTTCTGAATTCCCTCCAAAAAACAAAATCTTTCCTATGGTTCTGAATTTCCCCTAAAAAAACAAAACCTTTCCTATGGTTCTGAATTCCCCCTAGAAAACAAAACCTTTCCTATGGTTCTGAATTCCCCCCTTTCCTATGGTTCTGAATTCCCCCTAGAAAACAAAACCTTTCCTATTCTGAATTCCCCCCTAAAAAAAAAACCTTTCCTATGGTTCTGTATTCCCTCCTAAAAACAAAACCTTTCCTATGGTTCTGAATTCCCCCTAAAAAACAAAACCTTTCCTATGGTTCCTTTCCTATGGTTCTGAATTCCCTCCTAAAAAAAAAAAAAAAACCTTTCCTATGGTTCTGAATTCCCCCCTTAAAAAAAACCCTTTCCTATGGTTCTGAATTCCCCCTAGAAAACAAAACCTTTCCTATGGTTCTGAATTCCCCCCTTAAAAAAAACCTTTCCTATGGTTCTGAATTCCCCCTTAAAAAAACCTTTCCTATGGTTCTGAATTCCCCCCTAGAAAACAAAACCTTTCCTATGGTTCTGAATTCCCCCTTAAAAAAAACCTTTCCTATGGTTCTGAATTCCCTCCTAAAAACAAAACCTTTCCTATGGTTCTGAATTCCTCCTAAAAACAAAACCTTTCCCATGGTTCTGAATTCCCCCCTTAAAAAAAACCTTTCCTATGGTTCTGAATTCCCTTCTAGAAAACAAAACCTTTCCTATGGTTCTGAATTCCCCCTAAAAAACAAAACCTTTCCTATGGTTCTGAATTCCTCCTAAAAAAAAAAAAAACCCTTTCCTATGGTTCTGAATTCCCCCCTAAAAACAACCTTTCCTATGGTTCTGAATTCCCCCCTTAAAAAAAACCTTTCCTATGGTTCTGGATTCCCCATAAAAAAACACCCCTTTCATAATGTTAGAAAGTGTGACTTAATATTTCAGAGAAGAATATTCAGAATAGTGTTGGGATGAAGACATCTCTGTTTAACCCCGTTATCTATTGGAATTTCACCAGCAACCTATCACTCATGACAATTCTAATTTTCATACTTTTATGCAACCGCTTGAGCATATTCACAAATATTGGTGGGCACCCTACTTTACCCAGTATCATCCAAAGTGCATCTCTGTTAACTGTATCAAAAGCTTTTGTCAAATTGACAAAAACCTGATACACCTCAATACACTTCTCCTGCACTTGCCTAGCCGAAAATATCATGTTGATTGCTGCCCTGCCACTTTGTGATTCAGGAATCACTACAGGACAGATATCCCAAAGCAATCAATTCAGCAAGACTCTTGAGAGTACCTTGCTAACTGCACCCAGAAGAGTGATTCCATGGTAGTTATCACAAATTCCTTTTTCTCCTTTGCCCTTGTACAAAAGCATCATCAATCCAATCATTTGGTAAAGGAGATCCATTCCAGCATTCAGTGATGAAATCAAACAGAGCATGTTTAACATTTTCACTTTCAACAGTTCAACTGGGAGGCCATCTAATCCAGGTGACCTACCAGTGTTGTTTTATTGTCATTTCAATTTCTACATAATTTGGCAATTGGTCCATCTCAGATTTGGTCTCACATTGAGGAAGACTTTCCAGAATATCAGCACTGACCGCTGAAGGATTATCAAATAAATCAGTGAAGTGCTGTTGCCATCACTGGAGGATTTTTTTCTGGTTCTTTGATAATGGTAGTGTTGTCACTTGACCGTAGAGGGGCATTGCAAAAAGTTAGTGGATCAAAAACTTCACGCATGTGGTCGTAGAACAATTGTTCAAAGCTCTCAGAATTTCAGAGAAAATCTTTGACCACCACTCATTTTTCATCCTCCTCAGTTCATATTGTAACATACATTTGGACTGTATATTCCTTCAGGTAGAAGGTCGGAGTGAGGACTTACTCTGCAGTGTACTTATATAAAACACTCTTTTTCTTTCCAGTAATTGGCTAATAGCAGGATCATAATCATCAAACCAGTATTTATGTTTCCTCACTCTAAATCCAAGTAAATCTATACCAGTGGAATAAACTTGGTCTCAAAAGTTTGCTCATATACCATCAATGTTCAAACGGTCAAGTTATTTAGTTAATTTTTCACAAACATCCTTTTGTCTTAGTTTATTCACATCAAGAAGCTTTGGGATTTTTACTCCAGGCATACAAATCTTTTTATGAACACCGAGTTTAAAATTTCCTCACACTAAACTTTGATCTGTATCCCATTCTACACTATGCATAACATGTTCATTACAGACGTCACTAATATCAATGATGACAGGTTATGATGAAGTCTATCATATGGAAATGTTTTGATTTTGGTGTGCACTCTACTTTACCCCCCAAAAAAATCATTTTTTTATCAAAAATTCCATCTCTCAAAATTCCTGCCAACACTTGCATTAAAATCACCAAATATGATCAACTTATTTGTTGTCTGGAGACAATAGCAATGTGAAAGGTTTAGTAAAAAGTCATGACCTTCTCCTCATCCGACTGGAGGTTTGGGGCATAGATAGAGAATAATGTCACATACCATCCATACTGGAATTGGTTATGCAGTTTCCTCATACAATCATTAATACTTGAAGGAACCTCTAAAAACTTTGCCAGTCTTGTATTCACAGCAAATCCAACACTACTCTCACACCTTTCATCCTTTGGCTTTCCAACCCAAAAGAGTTTATAACTTGATAATACTTCAGTCAACTGATTCTGCTCCAACAGTCAGGTTTCCAAGAGAGCAGCCATATCAATCTGTAAACTCTGAAGTTCCTTTGTCACAAGTGCCATTCTTCTTTCCAGGCAATTTGAAGTGCTATGATCTAAAAGAGCTCTTACATTCCAACAACAAATGTTAAGTTTAATCCAGTCATTTGAAAATTGTTTTATATTTCTTTTCTTCCCGCTAAAAATGAACCATCATTAGCGATAGGAAACTAATCAGTGTTGAAGGGACAGGCAATATTTATAACAGCTTTTCTAGCATGATCCCATTAGTGTTCTCTTAAATAGGGCTGTTCAGACATAAGAGTCTCCACCGAGGTTATTCTCTGTCACGGGTGGACCATCAACAATGTTAGGATAAGACCTCTGCCACCTATGAGTAGATATGTAACTGCATGCTTCCAACTTGTCAGGTCTGAACACGTCACCACACATCCATCGCCATGGAACTTTTTGTGATAGTTTGGTAGATGAAAAGAAAGCAAGTGAATATTTGTACATTATGGTCAACGCTTGTACAACATAGATATCACTCTCTAAATCTTCATGATTATAATTTGGTAACAAGTTAACAGGTAATCACGTCAATCACAGGTGGTATATCAGAGTTGTCCTTCTCTTAGTTGAATAACTTGACAAAAAATAAGGGGTCCAACACTCCCAGAAATAATGTTGGATGACCATTGAGCATAGTGTTTGCTCTGCCTTTTACAGGTCTGGTTTTTCATCCTGGAGGGTGTCTAGCCACCCTCCTCACCAGACAAAATCTGTGGGGTTACCAGTTTAATTGTTGATGATCTATCAAACAAGTTTTACTGGGTTACATAGTATCAACAGCGCATTGAGCGACCTGACACAAAAACTGTATACATCAAAAGTGTACATATATATACATACCTACATGTGTGTGTGTGTGTGTATATATATATACACACCTACATGTATATACATATATATAGGGAAGCATTTCAACAAACCAGGACAGACATTAGAAACTTAAAATTCATCCTGAAAAACAAAGTTACTTGATAAGTAACGAAACACACCAGAAAGCAAGCGGACTGTAGAATTCTCCTCGATCGATTAGCAATACCAGTGAGAAGTTCAACTCCATGGTTGTTTTGTTATGTTTGTTTTTGTTTTGGGGTCATCATCTCAACATTTTTTGCACACTGGCCCCTGATGTGAGGCTCCACAAAGTAAATCCAGTATATCATACAATCAAATATACAACTGAATTATGGTGACAAATTGTTTTTAAAAATGCATGCATTATGGGAATATTGCATGAAGCTCATTATGCATTCACAACCAGGTGACGAAATAATGTTTTTACTTCAAACTGATCCACGGGACATTTCTTTTTTTCCATATCAATATTGAACTGCTTTTCGTTATTTCTGTAAGGTGTATTATGCTTTGGGTTCTCTTTGATTCCTATTTGGCCAGAAATTGGTAAAGGGTGCCCATGACAAATCCTCTTGCTCCAACCTCCATAGCTTTAACGACCCCACTATACCTTTCTTTTTCCAGGTCTGTTTTAAGATCTTCATACTTACTGGTTTGGTAATCATCGCTTTGTTCTAATCAGCTCTCATATGGTATTGATAATTCTACCAGGATGATTTTGAGTTTGCCCTTGAAAATAGAACATGTCTCGGTGATCTTTGCTAGTAGTCTATGACCACCATTGCTTCTCATACATCCCTAAACCTTTTATCTCTGTTTGGGTGAGTCCAATGACTTCCTTGAAAGCTAGGTTGTCTTTAGCACTTAATATAGTAATTCTGACATTCCACTTCCTTCCTGTTTTTAACATAGAATTGAAGGATTTGATCGATTTGTCCTTGGTATCATCCAGCATCAATTGGAGTCTGATTTTCCTGGATTTGAATTCCTCCATAATTGATTTGAGTGGTAACTTCAATTTTTCTTGTCTACATTACAATGTAACATCAGACAAGCCCGGATATAAACCCAACCATTTTTGGGTATATTTATTTATTGTAGATTCCATTGAATCTACTGCACTTGTAACAATTTTGTATACAAGGAGGGGCTATAGTAGCATTGGTATAAAAACATGCTGAAGGCACCAGACCTTGTATTTTCTTTGCAGATGACAACGATCGATCTTCTTTTAGTGTTTTGCATGTCTCTTTCACTTAATTGGTATCTTTCAAGGACCCATCATACAAACAACCAAAACTTTTCACTTGAACTTCTAACACAGTAGGGATTCTTTGACCACCTACTTCAAAATTAATATTTTGGTTTAACTTCCCTTTCCTAAGAGAGAGTCTTCTGGGCTTCTTGGGTTTAAATTTCATTCTACACCAGGTCATCAGATCATCCATAAAGCTTTAGATGATAGGATTGTAGTGTCATCCATGAAAGCCTTCACTAGTGGCATTAGACAATCTCTACAAAGCTCAACAAAGCCTGTCACTTTGAGAAACAGCTGCATTGATAGAACGAAAAGTATTGGGGGAACTGAACATCCCATTGCAATTCCTACCTCAAGTCTAGTCCAGTTAGTTATAAATCCTTTGTGTTGAACCACATGAGGAATCCATAAGTGGCTAGCATATTGGATATTTCCCCCAGAACATGGTACATTTGGAGGGACAATGTATCATTAATGGGGTAGATCTGTAGGCATCAGCCAAATCCAACCAAATGACATCCAAATCTTTCTTATTGGTTTTAGCTTGGTTTCCATGTTCCCATGATCCGAGCAACCAGCTATTCCTGGAATATCACTCTTCTGCACAGAAGTATCAATATATTTGTTTGTGAGGATGTACCTTGATGCAAAAACAGCAAAAAATATATTTCCTTCAATATTGAGAAGTGAGATTGGATGGAATTGGTTACTGTCCTTAAAGTTCTGTTCTTTGGGTATGTAAACTCCATCCGCTATCATCCATTGGTTGCTGATATGACCATTTTTCCATGACAACTTTAGGTTAATACGTAGTCATTTCAAAACGTTAAGTCATTTTTTCTATAGCAGGAAAGGTGTAGATTTATTTCTACTTTTGCTGGCTAAACGTTTTATTTTGTCGCATGTGAGAGGCTTCATATCGAAATTCACTTTAGGGCCAGCTGGCCAAAACAGATTGCTATTATGTTCAAGTGGGATATGTCGTCTGGGGTCAGCATACGTATCTCTCAGGTATTTTTCCAGAACACTTTGCTCTGTTTTGAGCATGCCTGATTTCAGCTGGTCAAATTGTTCCTTGCATATTTATATGGTTCCTGGAAGAAATGCCCTTACTCTTTCCATCGTTTTACACATCTCTTTCTCGGGTTTTTCTTTAAGGTCTTGCCAGATATTAAGCAGACCTTCCTTTTTGTCAAAATTGATGGAGAGGATTTGCCTTTTTAGGCTTTTCTTCTTGTTCTTAAGATCCTGCATCAATCATTGCCATTTGTTCTTTTTGGCTGGTGGTTTACTGTTAATTTCTTTCACACCAAAGATTTTCTTGAAAACTCTATATGATATGGCCACTTTTGTTTAGTCAGTGGTTAAACTTCTTTTTTCCCAGTACTTTGATAGTGTCTTGCTTATGATGTGATCAAGCATGCTCCAAGCTTCTGAATCGCTTGCTGATGGAAATTTGATTCTTGGCAGTTTGGGTTGCATCTCATCCAACAGCTTGGATATCCTCAGCACTGTGGTTTGTATCCTGGCTTTGGTTTTCCAATGTATTATCTGTGATGAGAGCGCACTGCTTCTTAGTCACTATCTGAGAAGCATTACCCATATTTGTTCAGTGTATCTTTGCTCTTTTCAAGGAACTAAATTTCCAACCATAGACACATGGAAAGTTTGTACATTTACTTTAGTCATGATAGATCACAACTTTCCATCAACTCAAAAGCACAAACAAAAGAAACCAAATGGATAGTTCATCTTAATTCACGCACAGACAAGGTAATTTAAACACATAATACTTCAACCAATCTCTACACTCAAATAGTAGTTCTCTACAAAAAAACAGCCCAAAAACCCTTCCTTTCCACAGATCATAGAATCCACAGAAACAAAAAAAAATATCAAAGACAACCAGCCAATTAACTACCAAGTCGGACAGAAACCATGTGACCTCACAACACAGACAAGAGAAGCAACAGTTAGTCTATTTTAAACCTTTAAGAAGAGGGACGTACCTCAAAATATTGCTAAATAAATAAGATTAGAACACAATGAAATATATATAAATATATATTTTTATATATATATATATATATATATATATATATAATATATATACTCATCAGATATATACTCACATATATGCACATATACAGATATTTATAGGCATGTATGCAAAACCTTTTACATGTATGTTTAAGTTATTCACTTTGGTGAATCCTATCATAATTGATATCATCCACCTATATATATATATATTATATATATTATATATATAACATATACATCATTCTGTCTCTTCTCTCCCTAGTTATATGCAGTCGGACAGACTGGGTTGTTTAACCTTAGTAATGCAACCAGACTAAGAGAAGAAAATCTCTGAAATCAAATGACCTGTAATCTGCTTAAAGATTAGCTTAGCGTATAATATGAATATATCAACAACAAAAAAAATCACAGCTGTGTGGCCAACAAAGCCTTCATTAAAAAGCATCATTACCACAAATCAAGAGGTGGCCAAGCCTTATCTTACAATACACATGCACAAATATATATATATATATATATATATATATATATATAATATATATATGAGGGGCAGACTTAGCTCAGTCGGTAGAGCATCAGACTAGGAGCCACAAGGTTCGGGGTTTGATACCGGCCCTCGCCAACACAGCATATGAGTAGCACAGGGATCTGTGCGGTAAAGTAAGGAGCTGATGGTTGGTGTGGCGCTCCACCTCAGATGCAAAAACAATCTCCTTGGTCTAGCGCTAGTAAAAAAGGGATAGACTCCCTCACTTTCTGGCTGATAATACCTTTAGGCCATTCCAATGTCTTTATATATATATATGTAGGTTTTTCATCCATAAATTAAATTTACTACAGATTGTAAATATTAAAAAAGAAAAATGCTAGAATGGTTGCAAAATTGAAAATTTAAATTTGCTATTATATAATGTTCACGTGTATGTATATAAAATGTGCAAATCATTGTTTTAGATTTGTTATAGGTTTCTAGCATCCAACATTCCAGAGCTTTAAGGTATTTCTTTTATAGGGCTAATTAGTGTATTGATCCGTATAGCATTTGGCAATTCTCATATCATAAGTGGGGGGGGGGCTGATTTCTACTTACTTCCAGAATTAAGACAGAACAAAACAAAAGCCCTAATACAAAGATTAAACATAAAATATAAATCACTCCTTGATGGTTTTATCCATCAGCAAATATTTTCTAAATTTTAATAGTTGACAACTCCTGAATGGCTTGTATTAACCCTTTGTAATATTAGTCCATTGTTATTCATATAACCTCTACATGAATTTCAAACTTCATTCCTGTTAAAAGATTATGTTCAGAAAGCAAGAATATAATCACAGACAAAGTACAATCTGATTGTTTTCATTCTCCTCCTCATCATCATCTCTGTGGGTCAGGACATATTGGGCCATGAATGTTCCACCTAAACAGATTTAACCTGCTTTGCTCATTTATCCCTTTTTCTACTCTAGTCAACTATCTATCCATCTTTGTTTTGGTTTTGTAGCCTTCCAGAATTAGATCAATTCAGTCATGTGAGAAAACAAGTTCAACTTTTGTTTCTTGATCTTTTGCAATAGGGATGGTCAATGAGTTGTTATGTGGTGTCTCACTTCTTTATTAAATATAAGATGGAATTATATTATCTTGAGGATCTTCTGTGTCATTTTGAATGAATCTTCTTTTTTTTCTTGCTGTTTGCTTCATTTTTTTTAATCCACCAATGTTTGGTCAAGAAGAAAGGCTTGATTGTGTGATTGCTGTAAGAGAAAACAACCATTGCAATGATGATTGCTCTAAGTCAGGGAACCTGTGACTTGATGACTAAATTTCTTGTTAAAAGACAAATTAAAATTATGTACCTCCAGTTTGGAATCTAGAAAAAAAAGCTATTTAAAAAGAAGAAAAGCCATTAAAAAGTCAGTAAAATTTTATTCATTTCTATCACTGAGTCAGAAATGCTGATAGGTATGCATCCTTCATTCCGATGCACAAAAATCTAAAAGGATGCAGTAAATCGATCCATGTGTCCCACTGTTTTTCTTTTTCCCTCCTCACCATTTCAAGCTATCTGTAAATGCATTTCAATAGTTCTTTAGAAATTAATTACACAGGATAGGTTACAAGGTAGGAGTTAGACAGCCTTAGTTGGGACCCATAATTTTCCCAGGGACTCATTCAAAGTAAATATGTGTATCCCAGGACACACTAATCAAAAAGCTATCAGCATCACTTCTTAGTATATATTAATTAAATATAGACTATATTTAATATAAACTGCAAGTTTAAGTTCTTTGCTATATAACATAATAAAATTTAAAACTAATTGACAATAATCATTGCTTCTACTCCTGGTGTGTGTCAGTTTTCCCTTTAGATTTATTTGTTTAGATTTTTCATACAAATTAGAATTCTTTTTGCTTGAGTTTAACTTAAAAGAAGATGATTGCTAAGAGACATGTTGGTTCTTACTGAATTCTTTTCTGATTCTCTTTAAATTGCATAGATATAAACTCAGTCACAGGCAAGATTGTGCACAGGAATTTTTAATGGCTTTATGGATTGAGCAATTCTTAGAGATTGTCAATTCCAGACCAATCTTTATAAATATCAAAATAATTTTCATTTTGCTAATGAATGACTGGAAAAAAAATGAAAAAATGTAATTTATTTTTACTTCTTTTTCTTCTTTCATTATCGGCTTACAAAATTGCATCTATTTAGATTTTCTGTCAGTTTAAACTTGATCAACAGAAATTGGTAAAAATAAAATGAAATATTTCTACTACTGGTATATTTATTTATTCCCTTTTTTAGTGGTGAGGTTATACAATGTGATCTTTTGTGTTGAAACTATTTTATTTTTAATATTAATTTAGTTATTTATTGTTATTTCAATTTTAATGTATATTCTGTTTTATTTAGACTTTTTAAATTTGATTCCATTTCCCTTTTTCTTTGATAAGAAGTGAAAAAAAATGTGAAAATAATGAAGGACAGATACAGATATTCAAAGATCAGTTTCTTGTTTATATTTATATAACCGTGATGAATATAATAGGAAATTGTTTTTTATATCATAGCAAGAGAAATAGTGAGGAATATTTTGATTTATGCCTAAAATTAACATGATGTTCATTTCAATTATTCTATTGTAATCATAGGTATGGAACAGGTTTATCTCAGTTTGTTCTATCATATTCTTCAAGTCTTATTTAAAGTTCATGCATTCCCAAAGGCATTAGTATGAGTGAAATACAAACACCTCTATCCAGGAATTTGAACTTCAGATCGTCAAATATATTTTAATGAAATATCATATGCTAGAGCCTCTATGTATATATTTAAATATTAAGTTTAAGTTCAGATTAATTGAATATTTGAAGCCAATCCTATTACATATATCCGTATATGCATGTTTATTTGAACTCGACGACAATTCTGTCTGACAAGTTTCTTTTCTATCCTTTCCAATCTGTGCGATCTTTTTAATCAGGTGGAATTGGGTATGAATCCACAAAGGTTCTTACACAGTATTCTTTTCTTAGTGCCATCATCAGGTGTGAAGGTGGTGAATTTTTCCATTGTTTTTCTTTTTAAATAACAGTAGCTGTAAGGATAAGTAGGAGGGGCTCACAAGTTATAAGGAATGTTATGGGGAATGGTGAGGAGAATTGGTGGGAAATTCTAAGCATTTGAGAATATGTTGGCTGGATTTCGAAGTTGATCTACTGTTTATTAAAAGAACATGGCAACATCTCAGCCAGTTCACCATGATGATGGACTAATAGTGAGAAGTACTTGTGTGAAGACTGATGGATTCATACAAGTTCTAATGGGGTATCTTAGTTAAGTTTTTTAGCAACAACTCCAGATTATAAATTAGAATGTAACTAATTAGTTTACTAAAATTATAGTACACAACTAAATTGATACCACCCTAAGGTAATGCGATGTATGAATGCCCTTAATCAATTGAAGCTTAAAAATAATTTTCCAAGAAGACATAACTTATGTCTTCTATACTATTTATATCAGGTAATAAGCTAAAAAAATAGATAACAAATCATTTATCTTTAGTTTTTGATTGATAACTCATGAATCCTTTCCCATACTCACTTAAACATTTTGTTATATGGGCATTCTTAATGAGTTGTTTCTCTCTCTCTCCTATATTACAAAATATTATATATATAATACACATCACACACACACAGCACACACACACTTCTTTTTCTCTCTTCATTTGGCCAAATTATTAAGTGGATTCACACTCACTGGCCACATGGACATACGCTTAATCGATCTGTTATTCCTTCTCTGCTCAAAGAATTGAAGTTTTCATAATCAATGACTGTAGTGAGTTATAAGTCACAACTGATCAGGTGAAATTGTTGATCTTGGTACTTTTACTCTGTTTCTCACACAGAGATATTATTTGATTATATATATATATAGTAGTATATATATATATATAGTGTGGGTGTGTGTGGTAAAGAGATATTTTGATAGGTATTAACTATAAATAATTATGCACCTATTTTTATTAATTTACATTGCTGTTAATTATGGATGATTTAGCAATATGTCCCTTTATTAAACAATACTTAAAATCTGTATATACAGAATTAAACCATTCCAGTCTAAAATTTGAAATGACTAATTTTGTAAGTCCTTCATTTGATTGAGCATATTTTTAATCTTTTAGATCCAACTCTCCAAAACAGAAACATTAATACACTATGGTTGGCTGTTACAGCAGAAACATATTGGTTTTTAGTAATATGTTAGAGTGGGTGTGTGTGTGCATGTATTATGAATATATATATAAATATTAATAAATAGTTCTTTCGAAAAGTATCTCATAGATATTATTGTTATGTCATTCTGAATTTGCAGATGCTGCACATGTGTGTGTAAAAAGTTTAATAAATATTTAATCATTCTCTGTTTTTTCGAGGTTCATCAATTTATTTAGAATGTGGCTAAAAAAATTATTCAATAGGTATTTTAACTACTGAGAACTTTTCCTGTGCCAAAAAGGCAACTTGCTACAATCCATTGTTGTCTGTGCAAGAAGTAATTTGAATCTGATACATCAGAGTTGTGGATGTCATGAAAGAAGAAAAAAGGAGACCAGTGTTTTTTGAGGAGCCTGCCATTTTAGGTGTGTGCTTTGCAAACTACCAAGAGAAATTGCCAAGTTATGTGCGTGTTGCATATAGAACAATGGAGAAGTTTGCTTGCAGATAACACGTAAAAAAAAAAAAAACAAAAAGACTTGCCTTTAGATTTTTTTGGCTTTCTACAACGGTAACTGCATTACATTGTCATTGTTAGTGATGGTCAGTGTTGATAGGTGGAGTGCATGTTACCCGGAAGACATCTGAAGACAATGTTGGAGATGAATGCTGGTTTGGTAAAGTTTGAGGAAGTCCATTAGATTTGGTGTTCTGCAGTAAATAAGGAATGTTATAGCAGGTAAAGGAAGAGAAGCTTCTCGGATTATCTAGTGCACAAAAAAAAAAAAAAAAAAAGTCTTTGATAACCACAATGAAAAAAATATAGATTAGTATAGTTTGTGGTGTCTAAAAATGAGCAAGCATCAAAAAAACCATGAAGAATAAAATAGTTTTCCTTAGTTTTCTTTATATAACTTGAAATATGGACAAGCCTAAGAGCCACTGAAAAATGTCAAAATGGCCAAAATTTTAATTTAAAAGAAAATAATAAAATTCATTTGAATCAACAAATTTTAATTTGGATTTTTCACTTCAGTTTATTAATTAAAATTAAATTGATATTATCCAAATCCTAGACAAAATTCAATGAATACAAGGTGTATTCAAATGTATAAAATATAGCTTATTGCCAAACAAAATGAGAATGAATGAAATGTTATTTCTTTAAATAATCTTTGAAATTCAATGCATTATTCCGCAATTTTTTTCAGTTAGTAAAGATCTCTAAAACTCTTGATATGGTGTTATAGCTGTAAGGGTCATAATTATTTCTAATGTTCTTTTTTGTAAAATTTCAAATGACAAACTTATGCAATAATGTATGAAGTCTTGACAATTTCTAAGTAATCTTGATACTTTTTAATAAGCCGTTTTGGCAAAACAGGATTGTGTCAAGTGGCCTCTTCCATACTCACAGACAGCTCTGTGCAACCTTTTCTTTTTTCTAAATCAGAAACCTTTCTAAAGATTTGGACCATTCTTTATTTCTTTGTTTTGGTAAATATAGAATCAAGTCTATCATTAAACACAACATTATAAAAGAAGTAAGGGAATACTCTATAATTAGTAATAGTTTATGAACATGGTTGGAATTGTATCTCTGTTATAAAACTATTTCCCATCTGTGGAGGGAAGAAGAGATAGATTCTGCCTTTCCAAGTGCAAGTGCAAAAGGTGAAATGCAAACAGCCTGATTCCAAATTGAACTCTGGACAATCCATTCCTATATATACGAAACTTTTTCGACTCTTAAGTAATTCATACGTTTTTTGCTTTATTTTCTAGTACTCATCATTTCCAACAATCTATGTTGTCCCATAGATTGGATCTATACTGCTAGTCAGCGGGAGTCTGGAAGTAAGGCAACTCCGGAGTGCTCTAATCTTAAAGTTCAGAACTTATTGCTCACCTTCAGATGCAGCTTAGTATCAGGTTCGGAATATATGCCTTTTTAATGGCATAATATACATATACATATAAACATGTCAACATATCTGAATTATATATGTATGTGTGTATATGGTACAATGACATGTGGTGTGGTGTGGTGTTGTCAGAGGAAATAACAAAAATATTTTATACTCGCAAGGAAATGGAAAGGCTTGATGTCATCACGATTTTAAAGCAATGACCATCAACAGTCTTATTTCAGTTTTATTTTCATTGGTTTTTAAGGCGAATCGATGTTAATTAACAAAGTGTGACATCTTTTGTGATGCAATGCAATTCCTAGCGCATCAGTAAGTGCTTACTTTTTCTGGTTTGAAAAAAGGACATGAAATAGAAACTAATTCAAAGTAGATCTGATGTAATTTCTTTTCTGTTTTTTCTTTATTGCTGAATTT
>CM042164.1:23553107-23654936 GCA_023376005.1 Doryteuthis pealeii
TTTGATTATCTATGTTTATGTTTTTAGGTTTATGGCATTTGAGTTATTTATATTGAGTTAGCTTTGTTTTTATGGCATGTTGAGTTATAATGTTAAGTCAGCAATGTATATGAATTATCAAGTAAGCTATTCCTATTCAATGATGATAATTTTATAATTTTTATATGGTTTTAAGCATTTTATTGAATACTAAGTAGTTTGCACAGAATTTAAAAGGCTTAAAATTTGAGGACATAAGGTTGGGCCTTACCCTGGGAAAAAACACAATATTTGTGACCTCTTGCCAGACACAGAGAAACCTAATAGTATGATTTTCAGAACTTACTGGATGGTCCTTTGAGAATCGGCTCAAAAAGGAATATAAACATTCGGTTGAGCAAGAAGATAATGGAATTTCAATTATCACCTGTGACTCGTTCGATAGCCAGGAAGTCTAGGATTTTGCTGTTAAAATTTATTTTGATTGTTTGTCAGAAGAAAGGATAGTTGACCGTTGACTATTAAGTGACACGTGCAATTTGGTAGATCAGTTAGAACATTCTAAAGGTTCCACAATCTTCTAGAAAGTTCCAACCCATTTCATATATGAGGGAACCTTAGATTTTGGGGGAGTTTGGGCTATGGAGTTTTGCTGGGGACAGTCGGTTGGCGAATTTGCCAAAGACAGTCGGGCAACGGAATTTGCTGAGAGTAGTCGGGTTGGCAGTTTTGCCGGAGTAGTCATAGATGGCGTGAGAACTGGTGTCGCTGAAGTGTGAAGCCTGATACTGACCGTTGGAACGAAGTTAAGAACATTACTAAAAAATGTGTTAAAGAAACCGACTCTCTCTCTCTCAGAACAATAACTTGAAATGAAAAGCAATTCCATCGTCATCTTCGTTACTACGGAAAAATACTACGGGAGATTGTTATCAATGAAATGATTCCCTGCCCCAAAGATACCCGTGGAGATAAAAAGTTAATTGACTGCGACGAAGAACCACTTGTCTTGTAAGTTGATACCTTTGCCCTGACCATAAACTAAAGAAAAGAGAAGGGTTCTTTCGTGGACTTTGAAGGACTACTAGATCTGTGTAACCAACAAGCTAACATGCCGACTCTGTATATACGACTTGTACAAGTCCTAATAGTACTGTGTGTTTTGAAGACGCGGTAAAACGCCACAACGTTATGTATACGATTTAGTGTCGTGAAAAAGGTGCCATGTTACAATATTTCTTTCTAAATTAATAATTGTAAACAACAATTTGCTTTAAGTATTTCAAACAATAATATTGTTTAACTTATAATAATAATCCTTGGTAAACAATTATGGCTTCAAGTAGCTATTCTTAATACAAATAATTTGCACATAGTTATATGGTTTCAAATATTTTTTTTTAATACTAATATTTTCAAACAGATCCCTAACAGGTACTACCACTCTGCCAGAGTGAACCTGGGAGTAATGGCAACAAAGAGGTGATGCCACACACTTTTCAGGTTCCAGAACTGGAGCCTCACCACCGGATACGGTTTAGTGTTTTTATCCAGGATACTGTATACTAAAGTATATTGAAAATATTTTGCCTCTCAGTATCTATGATCTGAAGTCCCTCCAGGAAATGTACAGAAATCAGAAGACCAATTGTAATTCTTATAAGCGGTAATGCATCATGGATTGATAATATTCAATCTTTCCTTTTTAAGATTATTTTCTACCATTACCATTTCAATATGATTAATGGTGATGTCCATAATCAGAATAAGATAAAGACCTTTGGGCATTGTATATTGACTCAGTAATCATGTTCTACACTGCCTCTACATTGTACCCTCAGAGAAGTGCAAGAGATGAGAAAATTTACTATCATAAAATGGGAGTTTCCTTTGTAGAGAAACTGAATTCTGTTGGTTTTTTTTTTAGTTCTACAGAAGTAATGGATGTTGGAAATGAAGTTCAAAGTTTGTAGGATTCTGGTTCTAGTGTTTCTTTGATTTGGCTTGTCTTCTTAAACAGATAACATTGTGACTTATTAAAATATTAATCCCCTACATGCCTTGAGTATTTCTAGATTTATATCTTGTATCTAAAATTGAGAGTTATAAATTTGTAGTAGTTAGTTGGGGATTTATAGTGAGTATAATTTCCATTTGGTATTCTATGAGTATAAGTTTCTTTCAAATTTAATAAAAACTAGAATATCAAAAATTGAAGACCTTTAAAACTGTTACTAATCCAGTTACCTTTTCTATTGCATCTAAATTTCAGCAGATAATTATTGACACCAGATTCTCTAGACATGAGAAATGCACAGAGTTATTGCTGTATGCTGACTTGAGTTCAAACTTGTCAAAAAGATTAATTAAAAGTCTGCATTTCTGAGAACCGTTTGCAAACTGCCATTTTTATGCTACAGACTATTTGCATAAGATAACAGCAAGACAATTTAAAAAACAGATGAATGGCGTGGGGTTACAGTTCTCCTACAGGCTTCGCCTGTGTGACGTCGAAGGACTTGACACCCTGTTGTAGTATTTACTGTCTTGTGTGTACTGAAGGTTTTGTGTGTTGGTGGGAATTTACAAGATTATCGTAGCAGCTTCATTTTTTTAGTAAACTGTACTGTTAGACAGATTTACTTTAATTTCATTTTTTACACTTAATGAAAATAATACAATTTATTTACAAAGAATTTAAGCAACAACTAAATACATTTCTCATTAGTTATGAATAAATTAAACATCCATTAAAAAAGATTGGTTTTCTTTGTTGCCACAACTTGTTTGTTAACCAAATAACACACAGTTCATAGTAGATGGCAAACAGCCATTTCAGAATAAGTTGAATTGTGCTTAACTTTGCTCAGTCAATTCTTATTTGATAAAAAAATCTACCTCTTCTCAGTAAGTCTTTTTATCATCCTCTGGTTTCTTTCTTCAGAGCATAAAACAAAAAAATATGAATTTTTTACAGAACTCCATTTAATCTGTTATTTCTGTTGAGTTTAATTCTAATTGGTTTATACATTTTCTCACATCTTGATTTGTGCTGCTTTAATTTTTCTCACTTTCCCATGGTATTCCCTCTAGCAGTTTGACCTCATCCCAGAGAGGATAATGCTGGCCTTTTGACTTGGGCATGACTCAGAACTGAATATTATTTATTCTCCTGGAGGAGATGATATTTTTGATTTCAAATCTGGTGATATTTGGGCTTTCCTCCTGCATCAGAGATTGTCAAAACCAATTAACAGAAGTATTTCACCAGCTGAAAACTTACTGGGATAAGCGTGTTGAATGCTAAAGGGACTAATTTGAAGGAAATTCATTTTTCATTCATTGGTCATTTCTGTGTTGGTAAATACAGCTGCAGTCTTGATACTTTTTGAACTTGCCACATATACAACATTTCAATTAGAATCAAAGTCTTAAATAAAATCCTGAAAAAATCCAAAGCAGTCAAGATATCCAATCAAATTCCCCCCTGTTGGCAAGATTTTACAATACACTGACTCTATCCCCTGCAGAGGGGTAACACCATCCCCATACATGCACACACAAAAGGAGTGTTCTGGTATGACACTAAACGGCAGCTCATGATGAGGCTGCTGTTCTGGAGCTCTAAGAGTGTGGAATACTTCATTGCTATTACTCCCAGGTCCAAAAAGATCTGAAAATTATTTGTATTAGATAAGAATTCTTGAAACCATATAAATGTGTGTAAATTATATGTATTAAGAATTTTTACTTGAAGCTATAATTGTTTACTAAGGGAGATTATTATTAGTAAACTTAAAACCATATAACTATACTGATTATTAAATTGGAATAATTACTTTAAACCAAATAATTGTTTATAAATCATGACTATTAAATAGGAATACATAAAACCATACAGCAATGACTACAAATGATTATAGACAATTAAAAAAAAGTGAATTTTTTAAAAAAAATGCAATGGAGCTTAAAAATCTAGTTATGATTACAATCAAACATTTAGAAATGAATCAAATTTTGACATTAAACAATTCATAAGTTGATGTTCCTCTAGACAAAAGAATCAAACTAATTCAATTGAAAATTGATAGTAAATTTTTATATATTAAATCAACCAACATATATCACAACAATGATATACTGGATTTTAATATAAGTAATTACACTGAAACTTTCCAGATTCACAGTTACTTGCTTTTCTATTGGTCATATAAAAACCCAAAATTACTTGCTCCTTTATTTTATGTTTTTTCCTTTCTTTTTCAAAACTTCAAAAGCAAAATTGTTGCAATGAGTTACTGATCTGCTGTTTTCTTTTCCTTTTGCTTTATTGAAAAATCTGATACATGGACACTTTTTACAAAGTAATAAGAAATTCTCTTGTTATTGTAACTTGTTTTTTCTACTTGTTGGATTATTCATTTTTGGTCCAAATTTTGTTAATTTGAAACTGCATAATTATGTTAAAGTAGTTATAATTTTCAAAAATTTATATTTTTCTATTTTTACAAAGTTTAGCTTTTTGAATAGCCATGCTATTTCTACCAGTACAGATATCATAAAAAGGGCCAGTGCCTAAACTTTGATTCTCGTCAGAGTGCACAGAAACTACACTTTATCCAATGAAAAAGTGCTGATCACAATGTAAAAGAATTCTATCATTTCTGATGTGAACTATGATAGCTTTCATTTTTTTAAAGTAAAACAAAAGGATAAATACAAGTATGAATATAAAAAAAAAATAAAATCTTACACCTAGGATAATTATCTTTTTTTAATTCTGAAATCAGCAAAAATCAATCTTGGTTCATAAAAATATGCCAAAATAGTACTTGAGAATGATTTTTAAGTTTAATCAACAAATGTTTACTTATTTTAAGAATCTTTAATAAAATAATTTCAGTATCTCCTCAATTAAATGTCTGTAAACTTGTTATATGCAATTAGGTTTTAACCTTTAAAAAAAAACAAACAAAAAAAAACAACTCCAATTTATCTTTTATCATCACTGATATCATTCACACAATTGTTAATTGGCAAGTTTTGCAGATGGCTACAAAGACACTAAGTTTCATTTCACTTCAGTATTCAATTATCATTGTTTTGCATTCAGTGTTGTTGTTTTGTTTTTTGATTTTGTTTTTTTTTTTGTTGTTTTTTTTTTGGGGGGGGGCACACCAGCAAGAACAAGCAGCTTTTGTTGGAGATCAAATGAAAAAAAAATCTTCATATTCCAGCAATCTCTTTGGAATTCTGATTATTTTAATAATGCTGTTTATCTGAATGGTGTCAGTTCATTGGATTTCCTTTAATATTCTTTAAAAAGTTTTCATGATCATTCTGAGCTTTCCAATAATGATGGGTACAACTGATCAAGTGACAGAAAGCCTCCTTAAATCTGTCAGTTTATTCAGTATTCTTGGCTTCATTTCTTCCTCGTGTTTCTTTTAATTATTTTTAAGGCTTTTCCAAAACTGTTCCAAGCTCTCCAGCAATAATGGGTATGGATGATCAGATAACAGCATCAGGGTTCCCACTCATTTTAGGAAATCAGTTTCCAGGACGTTTCTAGGACACTTAAAATTTTCCAGGACAGTAATTGTTCACGGCAATTTCATAATTTAATCAATATTAATCTAATATCAACACATTTAGACAGTTTTATTCATATTTTTTTATGATGCAGGGTTAATCAAGTATCTTGAGTTTATTATAGATGATGCCTACATCTATCAATTAACTACATAGGGTGTCCACAAAGTCCATATGCACTTTAAAGTTATGAATTATTTAGAGCACATTGACTTTATGGGCATCCTGCACAACAAAATTGACTGGCCTCCTGTTACTGGGTTTTTTTATCAGCAAATCAATTTAGATATTTTACACCCCCACCCTATGTTTTAAAGAATTCTTTTTTTTCTTTTATTGAATTTGTACAAATTTCAAATATTTACCATGCTGTGTTTCTTACTTTTTATCAGCAAATATATGTAGATATTTCAATGACCCCTTTTGCTTTATATTTGTATTATATTTTATATACTATCGATTAAAAGTAAAGTCATCGAGGGCGGGGGCTAATGTCAGTATCAGACAGAGAGTGAGGGAGTCTATCCCCTTTTCACAAGTGCTAGTATGACCCGTCAGCCACTCCTGAGCTAAAGGGCTCACTGAATTTCTGAAAATGGCCGTCAAGATCAGATCTTCTACATCAACCATGGGTTGCAGGGTTTCTATACTTGCTGAAAGTCTAGCCGAATGCCCACGCTGTGTTCACATCTCAAACGACTAGAAATCTGCGATAGAAACTGATATTCCACGGTTAACGGCGGCCTAGTGGTCACATAAAGAAACATCGACTCTTTTCTTTTTCAAACTCAAAAACATAACATTTATATTCAAGAGAATACAAAAATACTTATTTCTCAAGGCTGTGGGAGCGATGGACCTCTATTTAATAACTTCTGGTCGGAATATAATCAGGGGCTCTGCAAAGATATTGTTCAAGTAGTTGAAAATTTGGGCTAAGATTTTCAATAGTCTTGGCTGAAGTCAGTTTTCTGTCGGCTCTCAGTATTTGTGTCCACTGTTAAACACAGCCTCAATCTTCACTTACTGGCCCGCTCAGCTCATCTGATCCTCAAGCCTGCTTGGCTTCATCTGATCCATCCAGAGATAGAGGGCTCAGTTAAATAGCTTCCCGACCCGGAACTTTTGTATTTCCGGCTGGCGTGAAGATATTAATCATTTTTTCTGGACCTCCCACTCTGGCAAAAGTACCGCCCTCTTTTAGTTCTAACTAGCCAATTGAATTCACTTCCACTCACCAATCTAAGTGCTATCTCTTCCGGTTACTTGGGTGGTTTTTAAACAAAGAGTTTACCGGAAAACATCTTGTTTGATTTTTATCTAAGAAAAATCTTTTTATTCTTTTCATTAACTCTGAAAGATCAGTCAGTCAAGCTTTCCAGATGCTTTTAGTGATTCTAAACAAAAGGACAAGTCCTTATTTTCAACAGTTAGGCTGAATCCTATCTACGTCCACTCTTTGCCTTTTAAGTGGAAAAATCCCTTTTATTCTTTTTATTATAAATTCTGACCGCCGATAAGAAAGATTTTCTTAAGTATTTCCCAGTATCTTAATTCCGGTTTGCCCAAACCATGACCGGGTCACACTAGACTAAGAATTTTGTTATTGCGTCTGAGGTGGAATGCCACATCTACCATCAGATCCTTAAAAATAAGAATATTGAAAAAGACCGAAGGATTTTATGCCTCGATGTGGGTGGGAGGCATTGTGTTTTGTACAAATTCATAAAAAACTTCTTTTTTTTTTTTTTTTTGAAACAGGTGGTTTGTAAAATATTTAAATTGATAGGCTGATAAATGGGGGGATTGTATAGGTTTGGTTTGCTTTGGTTGGTTGGGTTTTATGGCATGTCAACCCCTTGGGTTATTTTATATCGAATACTTCTATTGGTAAAAAATGTTTAATGCTGATAAAGTTTTGAAATAATTTCATTTTTAATGGATAATACAATTTTTTTATAAATACATTTTTCTATTTAACCCATAGATGGGACCCTAACAGGTACTACCACTCCGGGTCAGAGTGGATCAGGGAGTAATGGTGATGAAGGAGTACTCCACATTCCCCAAACCTCCAAAACTGGAACCTCACCATCAGAGAGTTTAACGTAATTCCCAGGACATGTAGAACCGCAGCCACCGCCTTTTAGCACTGATATGATAAAAAGGGTTGAGGATTGCCATAAGGGCAATAGGGTTGGGGCAATCATATAGGTGCTAGGGCTTGACGTGACCAGTCGGTTTGATAGGAGGGGCCTCTCCAACCACCTGTCTCGCCTAAGTAAGAGTTTAAGTGGAGTGTTGCATGTCATCGACTGCTCATCCATGACTCCATCAATTGTGGAGATGTTTTTTTACATCGAATTTGTGAAAATTATTTGACTTACAATCAAAATATTCCTTTAAAACAAATTTTAAGCCTTGCTAAAATATTTACTTTACTTTTTTTTAAATTATTTTTTTATTAAATCATTTTAATTGATTAAACACTGCTGAACATGATTATAAAGAAAATGTTAAAGTTAAATGTTCTGAATTTTACGAAATTTTGTCTTGTAAAACAGAATTTATTTTTTTAAACCTTTAACAAATATCTCATCTTTAAATT
This sequence comes from Doryteuthis pealeii, assembly GCA_023376005.1. NCBI lineage: Eukaryota > Metazoa > Mollusca > Cephalopoda > Myopsida > Loliginidae > Doryteuthis > Doryteuthis pealeii. The sequence continues at coordinate 23,561,287 of CM042164.1, forward strand.
AGCCTGACACTGATAAATACTTGTTCATGTTTAGTTTCACGTAAAAAATATATAAAAAATATCGCTTCATCGGATGGAATCAACAAGTACCCACCCAATCAGAATCATTTTTACTGTTTAATGAATATTCATGACTAATTTGGGAAATCTTGGGTAGATTCGGTGAGCGTTAAAAATAAAAAACACCGTCCTTGTTATTTTACTAGTTATATTTGTTAAGTGTAACAATAACATTAATTTTGCCTCAGATAATTCTAATTTTCCAGGACAAATTACAAATATTTTCCAGGATTTTTGACCCCCCCACCCTGTTTTCCAGGTTTTCCAGTACTGGAAAATGCACATTTCATTTTCCAGGTTTTCCAGGACGTGTGGGAACCCTGAGCATGTCTCCTTTATAATTCATCACTCTCTTCAGTATCATACAAAAAATTAAAATTAAAAACATAGAAATAGTCATCAATATATTTGAACTACATTTATATTAGATCCAAGTTCAATTCATATATAATCCTGACAGAAATGATAACTACGCAAATACAGAAATAAAATGTTTTCTTCTTTAAATGTTTTTTTAGTTGCTAGTGTAGTTCTAAATGTCTTTTAGTTCCTCTATAATGTGCAACAGAGAATTCCTTGAGATATCTAGCTAAAGTGAAGGAACAGAGACTGGGACTGACAGAATTAACATCTAGAGCTAAGAAATTTCTAGACAAGATAAGAAGCTGAAATGTGTTAGTTGCTAGTGGTGGAGTTGGTAACAGTGTTAAGAGTAATGCAAGGTCAATGGGTGAGGATAGAAGGTGGTTCATTGGCAGCACTTCCAAGCTAAAAGTGGATGAAGGTGTTACCAATTGGAAAGAGATAGATGAGGAGACAGTTCCAAATAGCTTGTGAGAATGACAACAAATGTTTGGAAGGTAGCACTGATTCTGTGACTCACTTTAGCTCCCTACTTCTTCACCAGCACCTCCTTTTTGTCCACCCTAACATTTTTTCTTTGGAAATGCCCAAGTTCTTGGATCAGATCCAAAGTAAGCCTGTCGGACAAATTAACATCTCCTTTCTAAAAGATCAGTTTCAGCACTTTCTCCATGATGTATGTGCATCTCCACACCGCATCATTTTAGTATTTGTAATAAAAACAGCAGATTTTCTTTATGAGTCTTGGGCTTTTGAACTGCTTAGATTTGGCTTACATGTAAAATCAAATATGGATGAGATATAAAAGCATATTAATGTAGCAATTATGTATGTGTATACATATATATGAATGTGCATGTGTGTGCGTGCTTCTGTGTGTACAAAATTAGAAACTGGATGTATGTTGATTCATAGGTGCATTTTTGGACTATAGAAATATAGAACATAAAGATAACTATGTATATATAAAATCCATATATATATATGTGTGTGTGTGTGTGTACAGTATAAGTATTGCCTATAAGTTTACTCCTACCATTTTTATAAAAAGTTAATTTTCTTCTAAACCAAAGATACCAGGTTCTTATCATTTCTTGTAGAACATTATGCAATCAAAACAGATATTATTAGGTAATATTTCCTACCAAACTCTCCAGCACTGAAACTGTACTCTTTCCCCCAGTTTTTAAATTCAATACCTCTGTAAATAAAAACAAAAGTATATATATATATATATATATATATATATAGAGGTGTATTTATTTTTGGACTGCTACAAATTATTTGTTTTGTTAACAGATTGTTAATGCTGTAGAGTTTGGTAATAAATAATATATAATAATATAAGTTCTACTTGAAATAATAAATTCCTGATATATTTGGCTTAGAAAAAAATTAACATTTATTTAAAAAAATGTACATATGGATGATAGTATATGTAGTCAAACAATGTGTTAATTACTGTGAAATTCTGTTGTTGTGATAACAAAAGACATTACTCAATGCTATTCAAATCAAAATATTGCAACAAGCATAAAAAGAATATACTTTAAAATTCTGTTTTCAGAATGTACTTGTGAATTATTGAGTTTTTAGAATTGTGCTGTAGCATAACATTTATTAGAATATATGGACCAAGTCATTAATAGGCACCCTAGCCCAGATCAGTTTTGAAAGGAACTGAATTTTACTTTGCACCGGTTGTTAGTAAACAAAATCAACAGCCGTTAAAAACCAGACACGTTTTTATACTAAAATAGATTTTGATTTTAATCTAAAAAATAAGTTATTTCATGTTGTTGTTGTTAGCATATGTGAAAAAATTAATTTTGCACTGAAGATAAACTAATATTGTTATTTTTAAAAATAAAACTTAAAACGAAAGACATGTTTATTTATTTTCCATGTGCCTCTACATATAGTTAATAAAAAAAAATGAGTTATTTCATGTTGTTGTTAGTATATATTAAAAAATTATTTTTAACCAACAATTAACTAATATTGTTATTGACATTAACAACATTATTTCAGATAGGAATCCACGAAGAGACACATGAAAAATAAATTTTATAAATAGTGTAATACCATTTCTGAACAACATCCTTTTATTCAAATAAACCTAAAACATAATTTGTAAAAACAATTTTTATTTAAATAAACATATCTGCATTTCTCTTCTGATTAAATAAAACTATTTTAATATAAAAACGTATCTTTCGTTTAAAGTTTTATAATTAAAACAACAATAATAATATTAGTTTAAAATTAAAAAGTATTAAAAAAAATGATTTGGTTAGGGTTAGGGTTTAGTGTTAGCAGTTATTATAACCTTATAATATACTTTTTATAGCTTTAACCATTCCCGTATTAAATGTGTCTTTCGTTTTAAGTTTTATAATTAAAAAAGAATTGCTATTGAATAAACAACAACATGAAATAAGTAAAAAAAAAAAAAAAAGTGTCTTTAATATAAAAACGTGTCTTTCATTTATAGTTTTATAATTTTTTTAAAAATTGCTACCGAAGTAACAACTTCAACAAAAAAAAAAAGTGCGTCTAAAAATCGTCTGTTAACAAACAACCGGAATTTGACGGCGAAAAGTAAAACATGTCCTTCTGAATCTAGGTCTCAGCTAGGGTGCTTATTAGTGACTTGGTCCATATATATATATATATATATATATATATATATATGAGTGTTGTTTTTGATTATTAATAATATTTTTTATTGTTTTGGAGGAGTTTGATACCGTTTTTATTCCTAAATTAATTAGGTTTTTTTCGATAATGGTTGTAGCTGAGTTGTTGGGGAGAATGATGTATCTATTTAGATAGTTGATGGTAGGAGTATTGTTTGTTGGATTGGTGGGGGGAGGTTTTTACAGTTATGAATTTTAATGGCTTTCTTTCTGGCACGTTAGATGAAAGGTTGAGGGTATTGTAACTGTGTGAAAGATTTATCTATATATTCAAATTCATCATTTAGAAATATCTTGGTACAGATTCTAAGGGCTTTAAATAAAAACTCCCCCCACCAACTCCAACAAACAATACTCCTACCATTCAACTATCAAAATTAGATATTGTCTTCTCCCCAACAAGTCTCAGCTAATACCATTTATCGAAAAAACCCTAAAATTTAGGAATAAAAACGGTATCAAACTCCTGCCAAAACAATAAAAAATTTATTAATAATCAAAACAACATCATATATATATATAATATTATATGATATTTATATTTGGACCAAGTCACTAATAGCACCCTAGCTGGACCTAGATTCAGGAAGGACATGTTTTACTTTTCGCCGTCAAATTCCGGTTGTTTGTTAACAGACGATTTTTAGACGCACTTTTTTTAGTTATTTCATGTTGAGTTGTACTCGGTAGCAATTTTTAAAAAAATTATTAAAAACGATGAAATGAAAGACACGTTTTTATATTAGACCTTTTTTTTTTTTTACTTATTTCATGTTGTTGTTTATTCAATAGCAATTCTTTTTAAATTATAAAACTTTAAACGAAAGACACATTTAATACGGGAATGGTTAAAGCTATAAAAGTATATTATAAGGTTATAATAACTGCTAACACTAAACCCTACCCTAACCAAATTCATTTTTTTTTAATACTTTTTAATTTTAAATAATATTATTATTGTTGTTTTAATTATAAAACTCTTAAACGAAAGATACGTTTTTATATTAAATAGTTTATTTAATCAGAAGAGAAATGCAGATAATGTTTATTTAAATAAAAATTGTTTTTTACAAATTATGTTTTAGGTTTATTTGAATAAAAGGATGTTGTTCAGAAAGGTATTACACTATTTATAAATTTATTTTTCATGTGTCTCTTCGTGGATTCCTATCTGAATTAATGTGTTAATGTCAATAACAATATTAGTTATTGTTGGTTAAAAATAATTTTTAATATTACTACAAATGAAATAACTCATTTTTTTTATTAACATATGTAGAGGCACATGGAAATAATTAAACATGTCTTTCGTTTTAAGATTTTATTTTAAAAAAATAACAATATTAGTTTATCTCAGTGCAAAATTAATTTTTTCACTATGCTAACAAACACAACATGAAATACTTATTTTTTAGATTAAATCAAAATCTATTTTAGTATAAAAGTTATGTCTGGTTTTTCGGCTGTTGATTTTTTTACAACAACGGTGCAAAGTAAAATTCAGTTAGTTCAAAACTGATCTGGCTAGGGTGCTATTAATGACTTGGTCATATATTCTAATAAATGTTATGCTACAGCACAATTCTAAAAGACTCAAATAATTCACAAGTACATTCTGAAAACAGAATTTTAAAGTATATTCTTTTTATGCTTGTTGCAATATTTTGATTTGAATAGCATTGAGTAATGTCTTTTTGTATATCACAACAACAGAATTTCACAGTAATTAACACATGTTTGATACATATACATCATCCATGTATGTACATTTTTTTTTAAATAAAATGTTAATTTTTTCTAAGCCAATATATTCAGGAATTTATATTCAAGTAGACTTTTATTATTATATAATTTATTACCAAACTCTACAGCCTTAACAATCTGTTACAAAACAAATAATTTGTAGCAGTCCAAAAATAAATAACCTCTTATAATATATATATATATTATATCTTTTTGTTTTTATTTACAGAGGTATTGAATTTAAAAACTGGGGGAAAGAGTACAGTTTCAGTGCTGGAGAGTTTGGTAGGAATATTACCTAATAATATCTGTTTTTGATTGCATAATGTTCTACAAGAAATGATAAGAACCTGGTATCTTTGGTTTAGAAGAAAATTAACTTTTTATAAAATGGTAGGAGTAAACTATAGGCAATACTTATACTGTACACACACAACACACATATATATATATGGATTTATATATACGTAGTTATCTTTATGTTTCTATTATTTCTATAGTCCAAAAATGCACCTATGAATCAACATACAATCCAGTTTCTAATTTTGTACACACAGAAGCACACACACATGCACATTCATATATATGTATACACATACATAATTGCTACATTAATATGCTTTTATATCTCATCCATATTTGATTTTCATGTAAGCCAAATCTAAGCAGTATCAAAAGCCCAAGACTCATAAAAAATTGCTGTTTTTTATTACAAAATACTAAATGATGCCGTGTGGAGATGCACATACATCATGGAGAAAGTGCTGAAACTGATTCTTTTAGAAAGGAGATGTTAATTTGTTCCGACAGGCTTACTTTGGATCTGATCCAAGAACTTGGGCATTTCCAAAGAAAAATGTATAGGGTGGACAAAAGAGGTGCTGGTGAGAAGTAGGGAGCTAAAGTGAGTCACAGAATCAGTGCTACCTTCCAAACATTTGTTGTCATTTCACAAGCTATTTGGAATGTCTCCTCATCTATCTCTTTCCAATTGGTAACACCTTCATCCACTTTTAGCTTTGAAGTGCTGCCATATGAACCACCTTCTATCCTCACCATGACCTTGCATTTAACTTCTTAAACACTTTGTTTACAACTCACCACTAGCAACTACACATTTCAGCTTCTTATCTTGTCTAGAAATCTTAGCTCTAGATGTTATTCTGTCAGTCCCAGTCTCTGTTCCTTCACTTTAGCTAGATATCTCAAGAATTCTCTGTTGCACATTATAGAGGAACTAAAAGACATTTAGAACTACACTAGCAACTAAAAAAACATTTAAAGAAAAAACATTTTATTTCTGTATTTGCGTAGTTATTCATTTCTGTCAGGATTATATATGAATTGAACTTGGATCTAATATAATGTAATTCAAATATATTGATGACTATTTCTATGTTTTTAATTTTAATTTTTGTATGATACTGAAGAGAGTGAATGAATTATAAGGAGACATGCTCAGGGTTCCACACGTCCTGGAAAACCTGGAAATGAAATGTGCATTTTCCAGTACTGGAAAACCTGGAAAACGGGGGGGGGGGGGTCAAAAATCTGGAAAATATTTGTAATTTGTCCTGGAAAATTAGATATCTGAGGCAAAATTAATATTATTGTTACACTTAACAAATATAACTAGTAAAATAACAAGGACGGTGTTTTTTGTTTTTATTTTTAACGCTCACCGAATCTACCCAAGATTTCCCAAATTAGTCATGAATATTCATTAAACAGTAAAAATGATTCTGATTGGGTGGGTACTTGTTGATTCCATCCGATGAAGCGATATTTTTTATATATTTTTTACGTGAAACTAAACATGAACAAGTATTTATCAGCGTCAGGCTACTTTAAAGATGAGATATTTGTTAAAGGTTTAAAAAATAAATTCTGTTTTACAAGACAAAATTTCGTAAAATTCAGAACATTTAACTTTAACATTTTCTTTATAATCATGTTCAGCAGTGTTTAATCAATTAAAATGATTTAATAAAAAAATAATTTAAAAAAAAGTAAAGTAAATATTTTAGCAAGGCTTAAAATTTGTTTTAAAGGAATATTTTGATTGTAAGTCAAATAATTTTCACAAATTCGATGTAAAAAAATATCTCCACAATTGATGGAGTCATGGATGAGCAGTCGATGACATGCAACACTCCACTTAAACTCTTACTTAGGCGAGACGGGTGGTTGGAGAGGCCCCTCCTATCAAACCGACTGGTCACGTCAAGCCCTAGCACCTATATGATTGCCCCAACCCTATTGCCCTTATGGCAATCCTCAACCCTTTTTATCATATCAGTGCTAAAAGGCGGTGGCTGCGGTTCTACATGTCCTGGGAATTACGTTAAACTCTCTGATGGTGAAGTTCCAGTTTTGGAGGTTTGGGGAATGTGGAGCACCCCTTCATCACCATTACTCCCTGATCCACTCTGACCCGGAGTGGTAGTACCTGTTAGGGTCCCATCTATGGGTTAAATAGAAAAATGTATTTATAAAAAAATTGTATTATCCATTAAAAATGAAATTATTTCAAAACTTTGTCAGCATTAAACATTTTTTACCAATAGAAGTATTCGACATAAAATAACCCAAGGGGTTGACATGCCATAAAACCCAACCAACCAAAGCAAACCAAACCTGTACAATCCCCATTTATCAGCCTATCAATTTAAATATTTTACAAACCACCCTGTTTCAAAAAAAAAAAAAAAGAAGTTTTTTATGAATTTGTACAAAACACAATGCCTCCCACCCACATCGAGGCATAAAATCCTTCGGTCTTTTTCAATATTCTTATTTTTAAGGATCTGATGGTAGATGTGGCATTCCACCTCAGACGCAATAACAAAATTCTTAGTCTAGTGTGACCCGGTCATGGTTTGGGCAAACCGGAATTAAGATACTGGGAAATACTTAAGAAAATCTTTCTTATCGGCGGTCAGAATTTATAATAAAAAGAATAAAAGGGATTTTTCCACTTAAAAGGCAAAGAGTGGACGTAGATAGGATTCAGCCTAACTGTTGAAAATAAGGACTTGTCCTTTTGTTTAGAATCACTAAAAGCATCTGGAAAGCTTGACTGACTGATCTTTCAGAGTTAATGAAAAGAATAAAAAGATTTTTCTTAGATAAAAATCAAACAGATGTTTTTCCGGTAAACTCTTTTGTTTAAAAACCACCCAAGTAACCGGAAGAGATAGCACTTAGATTGGTGAGTGGAAGTGAATTCAATTGGCTAGTTAGAACTAAAAGAGGGCGGTACTTTTGCCAGAGTGGGAGGTCCAGAAAAAATGATTAATATCTTCACGCCAGCCGGAAATACAAAAGTTCCGGGTCGGGAAGCTATTTAACTGAGCCCTCTATCTCTGGATGGATCAGATGAAGCCAAGCAGGCGAGGATCAGATGAGCTGAGCGGGCCAGTAAGTGAAGATTGAGGCTGTGTTTAACAGTGGACACAAATACTGAGAGCCAACAGAAAACTGACTTCAGCCAAGACTATTGAAAATCTTAGCCCAAATTTTCAACTACTTGAACAATATCTTTGCAGAGCCCCTGATTATATTCCGACCAGAAGTTATTAAATAGAGGTCCATCGCTCCCACAGCCTTGAGAAATAAGTATTTTTTGTATTCTCTTGAATATAAATGTTATGTTGTTGAGTTTGAAAAAGAAAAGAGTCGATGTTTCTTTATGTGACCACTAGGCCGCCGTTAACCGTGGAATATCAGTTTCTATCGCAGATTTCTAGTCGTTTGAGATGTGAACACAACGTGGGCATTCGGCTAGACTTTCAGCAAGTATAGAAACCCTGCAACCCATGGTTGATGTAGAAGATCTGATCTTGACGGCCATTTTCGGAAATTCAGTGAGCCCTTTAGCTCAGGAGTGGCCGACGGGTCATACTAGCACTTGTGAAAAGGGGATAGACTCCCTCACTCTCTGTCTGATACTGACATTAGCCCCCGCCCCTCGACAACTTTACTTTTAATCGATAGTATATAAAATATAATACAAATATAAAGCAAAAGGGGGTCATTGAAAAATATCTACATATATTTGCTGATAAAAAGTAAGAAACACAGCATGGTAAATATTTGAAATTTGTACAAATTCAATAAAAGAAAAAAAAGAATTCTTTAAAACATAGGGTGGGGGTGTAAAATATCTAAATTGATTTGCTAATAAAAAAACCCAGTAATGTTGATTATGGCTAAGCAAAAACAGGAGGCCAGTCAATTTTGTTGTGCAGGATGCCATAAAGTCAGTGTGCTTTAAATAATTCATAACTTTAAAGTGCATATGGACTTTGTGGACACCCTATGTAGTTAATTGATAGATGTAGGCATCATCTATAATGAACCCAAGATACTTGATTAACCCTGCATCATAAAAAAATATGAATAAAACTGTCTAAATGTGTTGATATTAGATTAATATTGATTAAATTATGAAATTGCCGTGAACAATTACTGTCCTGGAAAATTTTAAGTGTCCTAGAAACGTCCTGGAAACTGATTTCCTAAAATGAGTGGGAACCTGATGCTGTTATCTAATCATCCATACCCATTATTGCTGGAGAGCTTGGAACAGTTTTGGAAAAGCCTTAAAAATAATTAAAAGAAACACGAGGAAGAAATGAAGCTAAGAATACTGAATAAACTGACAGATTTAAGGAGATTTTCTGTCACTTGATCAGTTGTACCCATCATTATTGGAAAGCTCAGAATGATCATGAAAACTTTTTAAAGAATATTAAAGGAAATCCAATGAACTGACACCATTCAGATAAACAGCATTATTAAAATAATCAAGAATTCCAAAGAGATTGCTGGAATATGAAGATTTTTTTTCATTTGATCTCCAACAAAAGCTGCTTGTTCTTGCTGGTGTGCCCCCCCCCCCAAAAAAAAACAAAACAAAAAAACAAAAAACAACAACACTGAATGCAAAACAATGATAATTGAATACTGAAGTGAAAATGAAACTTAGTGTCTTTGTAGCCATCTGCAAAACTTGCCAATTAACAATTGTGTGAATGATATCAGTGATGATAAAAGATAATATTGGAGTTGTTTTTTTTGTTTTGTTTTTTTTTAAAGGTTAAAACCTAATCTGCATATAACAAGTTTACAGACATTAATTGAGGAGATACTGAAATTATTTTTATTAAAGATTCTTAAAAATAAGTAAACATTTGTGATTAAACTTAAAATACATTCTTCAGTACTATTTTTGGCATATTTTTATGAACCAAGATTGATTTTTGCTGATTTCAGAATTAAAAAAAAGATAATTATCCTAGGTGTAAGATTTTATTTTTTATTTTATATTTCATACTTGTATTTATCCTTTTGTTTTACTTTAAAAAAATGAAAGCTATCATAGTTCACATCAGAAATGATAGAATTCTTTACATTGTGATCAGCACTTTTTCATTGGATAAAAGTGTAGTTTCTGTGCACTCTGACGAGAATCAAAGTTTTAGGCACTGGCCCTTTTATGATATCTGTACTGGTAGAAATAGCATGGCTATTCAAAAAGCTAAACTTTGTAAAAATAGAAAATATAAAATTTTGAAAATTATAACTACTTTAACATAATTATGCAGTTTCGAATTAACAAAAATTTGGACCAAAAATGAATAATCCAACAAGTAGAAAAAACAAGTTACAATAACAAGAGAATTTCTTATTACTTTGTAAAAAGTGTCCATGTATCAGAATTTTTCAATAAAGCAAAAGGAAAAGAAAACAGCAGATCAGTAACTCATTGCAACAATTTTGCTATTTGAAGTTTTGAAAAAAGAAAGGAAAAACATAAAATAAAGGAGCAAGTAATTTGGGTTTTTATATGACCAATAGAAAAGCAAAGTAACTGTGAATCTGGAAAGTTTCAGTGTAATTACTTATATTAATAAATCCAGTATATCATTGTTGTGATATATGTTGGTTGATTTAATATATAAAAATTTACTATCAATTTTCAATTGAATTAGTTTGATTCTTTTGTCTAGAGGAACATCAACTTATGAATTGTTTAATGTCAAAATTTGATTCATTTCTAAATGTTTGATTGTAATCATAACTAGATTTTTAATGCTCCATTGCATTTTTTTTTAATTCACTTTTTTTTAATTGTCTATAATCATTTGTAGTCATTGCTGTATGGTTTTATGTATTCCTATTTAATAGTCATGATTTATAAACAATTATTTGGTTTAAAGTAATTATTCCAATTTAATAATCAGTATAGTTATATGGTTTTAAGTTACTAATAATAATCTCCCTTAGTAAACAATTATAGCTTCAAGTAAAAATTCTTAATACATATAATTTACACACATTTATATGGTTTCAAGAATTCTTATCTAATACAAATAATTTTCAGATCTTTTTGGACCTGGGAGTAATAGCAATGAAGTATTCCACACTCTTGAGAGCTCCAGAACAGCAGCCTCATCATGAGCTGCCGTTTAGTGTCATACCCAGAACACTCCTTTTGTGTGTGCATGTATGGGGATGGTGTTACCCCTCTGCAGGGGATAGAGTCAGTGTATTGTAAAATCTTGCCAACAGGGGGGAATTTGATTGGATATCTTGACTGCTTTGGATTTTTTCAGGATTTTATTTAAGACTTTGATTCTAATTGAAATGTTGTATATGTGGCAAGTTCAAAAAGTATCAAAACTGCAGCTGTATTTACCAACACAGAAATGACCAATGAATGAAAAATGAATTTCCTTCAAATTAGTCCCTTTAGCATTCAACACGCTTATCCCAGTAAGTTTTCAGCTGGTGAAATACTTCTGTTAATTGGTTTTGACAATCTCTGATGCAGGAGGAAAGCCCAAATATCACCAGATTTGAAATCAAAAATATCATCTCCTCCAGGAGAATAAATAATATTCAGTTCTGAGTCATGCCCAAGTCAAAAGGCCAGCATTATCCTCTCTGGGATGAGGTCAAACTGCTAGAGGGGAATACCATGGGAAAGTGAGAAAAATTAAAGCAGCACAAATCAAGATGTGAGAAAAATGTATAAACCAAATTAGAATTAAACTCAACAGAAATAACAGATTAAATGGAGTTCTGTAAAAAAATTCATATTTTTTTGTTTTATGCTCTGAAGAAAGAAACCAGAGGATTATAAAAAGACTTACTGAGAAGAGGTAGATTTTTTCATCAAATAAGAATTGACTGAGCAAAGTTAAGCACAATTCAACTTATTCTGAAATGGCTGTTTGCCATCTTACTATGAACTGTGTGTTATTTGGTTAACAAACAAGTTGTGGCAACAAAGAAAACCAATCTTTTTAATGGATGTTTAATTTATTCATAACTAATGAGAAATGTATTTAGTTGTTGCTTAAATTCTTTGTAAATAAATTGTATTATTTTTCATTAAGTGTAAAAATGAAATTAAAGTAAATCTGTCTAACAGTACAGTTTACTAAAAAAAATGAAGCTGCTACGATAATCTTGTAAATTCCCACCAACACACAAAACCTTCAGTACACACAAGACAGTAAATACTACAACAGGGTGTCAAGTCCTTCGACGTCACACAGGCGAAGCCTGTAGGAGAACTGTAACCCCACGTCCATTCATCTGTTTTTAAATTGTCTTGCTGTTATCTTATGCAAATAAGTCTGTAGCATAAAAATGGCAGTTTTGCAAACGGTTCTCAGAAATGCAGACTTTTAATTAATCTTTTGACAAGTTTGAACTCAAGTCAGCATACAGCAATAACTCTGTGCATTTCTCATGTCTAGAGAATCTGGTGTCAATAATTATCTGCTGAAATTTAGATGCAATAGAAAAGGTAACTGGATTAGTAACAAGTTTTAAAGGTCTTCAATTTTTGATATTCTAGTTTTTATTAAATTTGAAAGAAACTTATACTCATAGAATACCAAATGGAAATTATACTCACTATAAATCCCCAACTAACTACTACAAATTTATAACTCTCAATTTTAGATACAAGATATGAATCTAGAAATACTCAAGGCATGTAGGGGATTAATATTTTAAATAAGTCACAATGTTATCTGTTTAAGAAGACAAGCCAAATCAAGGAAACACTAGAACCAGAATCCTACAAACTTTGAACTTCATTTCCAACATCCATTACTTCTGTAGAACTAAAAAAAAAAACCCAACAGAATTCAGTTTCTCTACAAAGGAAACTCCCATTTTATGATAGTAAATTTTCTCATCTCTTGCACTTCTCTGAGGGTACAATGTAGAGGCAGTGTAGAAACATGATTACTGAGCAATATACAATGCCCAAAGGTCTTTATCTTATTCTGATTATGGACATCACCATTAATCATATTTGAAATGGTAATGGTAGAAATAATCTTAAAAGGAAAGATTTGAATATTATCAATCCCATGATGCATTACCGCTTATAAGAATTACAATTAGGTCTTCTGATTTCTGTACATTTTCCTGGAGGGACTTCAGATCATAGATACTGAGAGGCAAAATATTTTCAATATACTTTAGTATACAGTATCCTGGATAAAACACTAAACCGTATCCGGTGGTGAGGCTCCAGTTCTGGAACCTGAAAGTGTGTGGCATCACCTCTTTGTTGCCATTACTCCCAGGTTCACTCTGGGCCAGAGTGGTAGTACCTGTTAGGGATCTGTTTGAAAATTATTAGTATTAAATAAAAATATTTGAAACCATATAACTATGTGCAAATTATTTGTATTAAGAATAGCTACTTGAAGCCATAATTGTTTACCAAGGATTATTATTATAAGTTAAACAATATTATTGTTTGAAATACTTAAAGCAAATTGTTGTTTACAAATTATTAATTTAGAAAGAAATATTGTAACATGGCACCTTTTTCACGACACTAAATCGTATACATAACGTTGTGGCGTTTTACCGCGTCTTCAAAACACACAGTACTATTAGGACTTGTACAAGTCGTATATACAGAGTCGGCACGTTAGCTTGTTGGTTACACAGATCTAGTAGTCCTTCAAAGTCCACGAAAGAACCCTTCCTCTTTTCTTTAGTTTATGGTCAGGCAAAGGTATCAACTTACAAGACAAGTGGTTCTTCGTCGCAGTCAATTAACTTTTTTATCTCCACGGGTATCTTTGGGCAGGGGAATCATTTCATTGATAACATCTCCCGTAGTATTTTTCCGTAGTAACGAAGATGACGATGGAATTGCTTTTCATTTCAAGTTATTGTTCTTGAGAGAGAGAGAGTCGGTTTCTTTAACACATGTTTTTAGTAATGTTCTTAACTTCGTTCCAACGGTCAGTATCAGGCTTCACACTTCAGCGACACCAGTTCTCAGTCGCTCATCTATGACTACTCCGGCAAAACTGCCAACCCCGACTACTCTCAGCAAATTCCGTTGCCCGACTGTCTTTGGCAAATTCTGCCAACCCGACTGTCCCCAGCAAAACTCCATAGCCCAACTCCCCCAAAATCTAAGGTTCCCTCATTATATAGAAATGGGTGTGGAACTTTCTAGAAGATTGTGGAACCTTTAGAATGTTCTAACTGATCTACCAAATTGCACGTGTCACTTAATAGGTCAACGATCCTTTCTTCTGACAAACCAATCAAAATAAATTTTAACAGCAAAATCCTAGACTTCCTGGCTATCGAACCGAGTCACAGGTGATAATGAGAATTCCATTATCTTCTTGCTCAACCGAATGTTTATATTTCTTTTTGAGCCGATTCTTCAAAGGACCATCCAGTAAGTTCTGAAAATCATACTATTAAGGTTTCTCTGTGTCTGGCACAAGGTCACAAATATTGTGTTCCAGGGTAAGGCCCAACCATTATGCTACAATATTTTAAGCCATTTAATTCTGTGCAAACTATTAGTATTAAATAGAAATGCTTAAAACCATATAAAATTAGATAAATTATCATCATTGAATAGGAATAGTTACTTGAAATCATATAATTGCTGACTTTAACATTAGATAACTCAACATGCCATAAAAACATGAAGCATAACTCAATATAAAATAACTCAAAATGCCATAAAACCTTAAAAACATAGATAACTCAACATAAAACATAAAATGACTCAAAATGCCATAAAAACCTTAAAAACATAAAACATAGATAACTCAATATAAAATAACTCAACATGCCATAAAACCTTAAAAACATAAAAACATAGATAACTCAACATAAAAATAACTCAAAATGCCATAAAACCTTAAAACATAAAACATAGATAACTCATATAAATAACTCATCATGCCATAAAACCTTAAAAACATAAACATAGATAACTCAACATAAAATAACTCAACATGCCATAAAACCTTAAAAACATAAAACATAGATAACTCAATAAAATAACTCATCATGCATAAAACCTTAAAATAAAACATAGATAACTCAATTACTCAACATGCCATAAAACCTTAAAAACATAAACATAGATAACTCAACATAAAATAACTCAACATGCCATAAAACCTTAAAAACCATTAAAAAAAAACATAAAACATAATAACTCAATATAAAATAACTCAACATGCCATAAAACCTTAAAAACATAAAACATAGATAACTCAATATAAAATAACTCAACATGCCATAAAACCTTAAAAACATAAAAACATAGATAACTCAACATAAAATAACTCACATGCCATAAAACCTTAAAAACATAAAATAACATCATGCCATAAAACCTTAAAACATAAAACATAGATAACTCAACATAAAATAACTCAACATGCCATAAACCTTAAAAACATAAAACATAGATAACTCAACATAAAATAACTCAAACATGCCATAAAACCTTAAAAACATAAAACATAGATAACTCAATATAAAATAACTCAACATGCCATAAAACCTTAAAAAACATAAAACATAGATAACTCAATATAAAATAACTCAAATGCCATAAAACCTTAAAACATAAAACATAGATAACTCAATATAAAATAACTCAACATGCCATAAAACCTTAAAAACATAAAACATAGATAACTCAACATAAAATAACTCAACATGCCATAAAACCTTAAAAACATAAAACATAGATAACTCAACATAAAATAACTCATCATGCCATAAAACCTTAAAAACATAAAACATAGATAACTCAATATAAAATAACTCAACATGCCATAAAACCTTAAAAACATAAAACATAGATAACTCAATATAAAATAACTCAACATGCCATAAAACCTTAAAAACATAAAACATAGATAACTCAATATAAAATAACTCAACATGCCATAAAACCTTAAAAACATAAAACATAGATAACTCAACATAAAATAACTCAAATGCCATAAAACCTTAAAAACATAAAACATAGATAACTCAACATAAAATGCCATAAAACCTTAAAACATAAAAATAGATAACTCAAATAAAATAACTCATCATGCCATAAAACCTTAAAAACATAAAACATAGATAACTCAACATAAAATAACTCATCATGCCATAAAACCTTAAAAACATAAAACATAGATAACTCAACATAAAATAACTCATCATGCCATAAAACCTTAAAAACATAAAACATAGATAACTCAACATAAAATAACTCATCATGCCATAAAACCTTAAAAACATAAAACATAGATAACTCAACATAAAATAACTCATCCTTAAAAACATAAAACATAGATAACTCAATAAAATAACTCAAATGCCATAAAACCTTAAAAAACATAAAACATAGATAACTCAACATAAAATAACTCATCATGCCATAAAACCTAAAAACATAAAAACATAGATAACTCAATATAAAATAACTCAACATGCCATAAAACCTTAAAAACATAAAATAACTCATCATGCCATAAAACCTTAAAACATAAAACATAGATAACTCAACATAAAATAACTCAAATGCCATAAAACCTTAAAAACATAAAACATAGATAACTCAATATAAAATAACTCAACATGCCATAAAACCTTAAAAACATAAAATAACTCATCATGCCATAAACCTTAAAAACATAAAACATAGATAACTCAACATAAAATAACTCAACATGCCATAAAACCTTTAAAAACATAAAACATAGATAACTCAATATAAAATAACTCATCATGCCATAAAACCTTAAAAACATAAAACATAGATAACTCAATATAAATAACTCAAAATGCCATAAAACCTTAAAAACATTAAACATAGATAACTCAACATAAAATAACTCACATGCCATAAAACCTTAAAAACATAAAACATAGATAACTCAATATAAAATAACTCAAATGCCATAAAACCTTAAAAACATAAAACATAGATAACTCAACATAAAATAACTCAACATGCCATAAAACCTTAAAAACATAAAACATAGATAACTCAATAAAAAATAACTCAACATAATAAAAAACTCATCATGCCATAAAACCTTAAAAACATAAAACATAGATAACTCAACATAAAATAACTCAACATGCCATAAAACCTTAAAAACATAAAACATAGATAACTCAATATAAAATAACTCATCATGCCATAAAACCTTAAAAACATAAAACATAGATAACTCAACATAAAAATAACTCATCATGCCATAAAACCTTAAAAAACACATAGATAACTCAACATAAAATAACTCATCATGCCATAAAACCTTAAAAACATAAAACATAGATAACTCAACATAAAATAACTCATCATGCCATAAAACCTTAAAAACATAAAACATAGATAACTCAACATAAAAACTCATCATGCCATGATAACTCAATAAAATAACTCAACATGCCATAAAACCATAGTATATGTGGATGGGCTGAAAAGTTCTTATGCTGATGATATCATATCTGCTGTTGATGAATTTTTTGACCAATGGGATTCAAGCATTGCAACACTAATGGGAGAAGTGTGTGAACCACAAGGGCAGTAGGTTGAAAAATACACCTCATTTGGTCACATTCCATTATTATAGGCTACAGTCCCAAGCCGATTATCGTTCAATTGTGTCGGATGTAAAAAGTGGCCGAATAAATTGTCCTTTAATATTAAAATGATATCACCCCAAAATTCCAATTTTTTTTTCGCGCATGTTTATTGTCGCAAGAGTTAATAAAATAAGTTTTAAGTGATTAAAATACGTATAGAACGAAAATAGCTCCGAATTCAATTAGCCAATGAGATTACAGATTTTATCTGGAATGTAAACATCAGCTGGTGTTCTGTGTTTATGAAATAAAAAATATTAATTTAGAATGACCCTCAAAATTCCTAATAATATGCTTTAGTAACTAAAGCAAACAATAATAATGCTTTAGTAACTAAAGTAAACAATTTTTTTTTCTTCAGGAAAAATTTCAAAATATAATTTTCAATTAAAGAACTGGCTTTTTAGAAAAAATTTTTTTTTTTTAATGAACCTAAATGCGTATGACTTTAGCCCCCCTACAGAAAATAATTTACCAAAAATCAGGGAATTATCGGATTTTAATGAAACTTTCAGTGTTTATTTATCAATGAACGATCTTTATAATGCATTATTTATTTTATTTCAAAACTTTCTCATTTTGTTCAGGTCACTTAATTTTGACCCCACTTATGTTGGGGGCGTAAATTGTTTTGGTCATTTTCGATACTAATTACAGTATAAATAAAGAGATAAAAGACCGAACTTATGAATAGAAACAACAAAAATTTACGCGATATGCGAAATACTATTATTTTTGTCTTTTTTCTAAAAGCAAATTCGCTTATTACTCATTTTATTTACGTGACTTGTTGTCACATGATGCGAAATACTATTATTTTTAAATTTTTTCTAAAAAGCAAATTCGCTTATTACTCATTTTATTTACGTGACTTGTTGTCACATGATGCGAAATACTATTTTTTTTTTTCTAAAAAGTCAGTTTATTTTTAATTGAAAATTATTCTAAAAGCGAGTCCACGTTTTCTTAGTAAATGATACAATTTTATGCTTTTTGGAAGGTAAAATGCACATAAAACATTTTTTTCGCTAACAACTGTTGCTTCTTCTTCGCTGGAGGTGGCCATTCTTACTTATTCGTATTTCGAGCATACGATTCCCATTCGCTTATTCCGTTTTCGGAGCTACTCCATTTTGGTTCGTATTTTTTTGCGAAGTAGTCCGTTTAAATTTTACTTTTCGCATAATATCAAGATATGCCACCGATTGCGAAAACTTTTTATTAGCCTTTTTTGATTTTTAATTAATAATTACGCTAAAATTATTACTGCTACTTGTAGAGCATCGTAACTCGAAAACTAAGCCCTTTTTGACGCCTGGGACTGTAGCCTATTAGTAATAGAATTGATGTACTGAAATAAAACATTTTATCAAAAATTAATTTTTATCAAAAATTATTTCTTTGAATTTTAACAATAAAAAATAGATTAATTTTTTAAAAATATTTTTTTTTAGTTAAGATTAATTAAAAAAAACAAATAAATTTCATTTTGAACACAAGAAGAGATGATCAGTAAATAGTATGGGATTATCTATTACTCAGCACCCTCCTCCCTCCCCCCACACATAATGATAGTTACTGCAAGGAAACCTTTCTCTTACAATCTATTTTAATATATTTAATGGAGGTGATCATGGTGTAATGGTTATCATCATAGGAAATGTACATGATGATCTGAGTTCAAATCCTTAATAAGGTTGTTGACATTTCACATTGTGCTAATACCCTTAGGAAAGGTATAAATCCAACTATTGTCTCTTCAGTTATGGGTAAATAGTAGGGCAGACTGGGCTATCTGATCTTGGTATGGCAACCAATCTAGGAGGAAAACTCTGAATTCAAACCTGTTAAACTCTGTTTAAAAATTGACTTTGTGTCGTATCCTGCCTTGTGCGGAGAGGTTGGGTAAAATGTATAAAACTATTTTGATATTTATTTTTATTCTTATTCATTTCTCACTTTTAGGAAGGAAGTTGAAAAAAATGATGTCCATGTATTCCACTATGGTAAGAAAAAAATGAATCCTAAAATCTTTCTAATATCCTTTTAAAATCTTGTTCAGAATTGATCAAGGAGAATGAAAAGGTAAACTCACATTGCTATTTGGGAAAATTGCCAAACCCATAATTTAATATGTATCTTGTCCTTTTCAAAATCTTTAATGCCTCCAGCAAATTCAAACAATAGAAACAGATTCTGTGCTTTTTGAAATACTTAAAAGGTAGTAATGCTTATAAAGACTTTGGGATATTACTGCTCACAAGTATTTGAACAAACATATAATCTGTTTTTGTTGTGTAAATTTTTCAAGGCTTTTGAGGAGAGTGTGGGGGGTATGCAGCTTTACTAACTTGTTTGGTAACACTTTTCAAGTAATGATAGAAGTTTATGTGTATGTGCAGTTATATCCAGTTATGCAATCTTCTATAACTGTATTAACTTATAAACAGTAATGAAAGTAAAAATGCTGTTACATTCACTGTCAACCTTGACAGAACCGTCAACACACCTATATAGCTATTTGTGTAGAAATACATATAACCATATCGAGAAATATGCATAATCCCCCCTCTCTCTCTTTCTACATATATATATATATATATATATATATATATTATATAGTTCCCCAAAGGAATTTAAAGTTAATATCATTTATTTACTTTCCTATTATCATTATGTTTCATTGTTTATTGAGATGCATTTTCCATCGTTCTTCAAGCATCTGTCATGTTATGTAACCATTAATGAATTTCAAACCAAACTGTCATTCCACTGTCCATCCTTAGATCATATCTTTTATCATTTTATTCTTTGTAGTTAATTCATCCTTGTGATCTTGTTTCTCTCTTCCTCTGAAAACAGAGTATATTGAACTGGTTGACTCAGGGATTGAACTCATAACCACAAGGTCATTAAATACACTTTAACCAACACTTTTATCCATGAGGCCATTATCCTGTGCAACATTCTGGTGGTGGTGATGGTGATGGTGATGGTAGTAAATAAAGGGTTTGCTTCTAAATTGCCACATGATTATACCTAAAAAAAAAAAAGGTAGTGGGAAAAATATTGGGACTATAACAATCAGGACACAAAACCAATTACAACAATTTATTTAATTTTGCTTTTATATTTTGGCCCATAGTTCTCTAAATTCAATACTTAGTAAGCATATCTTAGAGTTCTTTATCATTTTACTGAGATACACTATAAATAAGACTAAATTAGATACAATTCAGTAATGGGTTACTAATACAATATGAGATTAAGTAAATGAATAGAAAGGTGTGAGTCTTTGTTTTCTTATTCTAAAGATAATAGACATTCCCATCAATCTCAATGTAAGAGAATCCAACAGCTCAGTTCAAAATGTTAATGATTGGACTATCTAAACAGGTGAATTGTTTACAGTTGTAAAGGCCAATGTAGAATGAGCCACCTTTTTTTTTTCTTTTTTCTTTTTCTTTTTTTTTTTTTTTTTTTTTTTTTTTGGATAAGCAGATATCAGAAGAATTGTGCACAAGTGAGTTACAGATTCTCCCAATCAACACTACTCGGATTTTCCTTCTACTAGACCAGATGCCCTACCAAGGATGGAAAGTGCAGTCTATGCTACTATTTTAACCATAGTTGGATTCATACTTTTTCCAAGGGTATTAGCACAAAGTGAAATGCAAACAGTCTCATCCAGTATTTGAACTATTTCTTTATGACAATAACCATTATGCCATGCATTCATATTCTAAAGATATGATTATATTTATTATTTTTGTAATTCAAAAATGTCTCAAGTTTAATCTTTTTATATAATAGTGAAAATCTGACATGAAAGTTTGAACCAAACAACATTTGGATACCTCATTGTTGTGCTTCAAAAACACATATGTTGCAATTCCAGTTCCCTGGAATAAAAAATGTGTTCTCTTTTGTTGAAGAGGTTAAAGCCAAAAAAGCACAATTCAAAGGAAGAAAACTTAATTTTCTGCTTTATTTGGCATCAACCAAAAAAGTCCAATCAATTAAAGATTGTTTCTTTTCTTTTCGATTAGTTTCTTTGTCCTCTTCAATCTTTTCAATACCAGCCATTTATGTTCATTGGTTTGTTTGCTTTTTATTCACCACTTGGGATGAAGAAACCCTAAGGGAATGCTGATTAGCCACCACTAGGTTTGCCAAAAGGAATTGATGAAGCATAAAACTGATTTAACCCTTTTATCTCTTTATGGTTGAAACATGAGATTTTTTTGTCTTCTTTTTTTTTGAACATGGAAAGTAGCTTTTTAAACATTTGTATGAAATACTTTCCAACTTTTATGTTTGTTTTCCTGAATTGTTTTTAATTATATTATTTGGATCTTTTTTTTTTAATGCAATCACTAATAAGCCTTACTTACGAAACATAGTCATTATATTTGAAAGTGATTCTCAAGAATAATAATAGAAAAGTGAATGAATGATTTATTCTAATTATTTTTATCTACTTTTCAGATTAAACCTTATCATATTATCAAATATTATTCAACCATTTATAACCGACTACTGAATAGAAATTAATTTTTTTTTTCATTATTATTGTTCCAATTTATTTGGGAAGTCCATTTATAGTTGAGAAGAATACATAGGAGCATCTTTAATAAATCTTTGGGCCTCTGAAAAGAACATGTTTCAACAGATCATTTTTAGAGTAAGGTGTATAAAAATGATCACAGTAAATTTACTTAGAATTTGTTTAGATATTACTAGTATTTATGCATGAACACTACACAGAGATACATGGCACACTTCCTTATCTGTGCTTCAATTCATACAATTTGCCAATTCAGAACATTAATGTATTTGTCTCTCATTTATTTAACCATTACCATCTATAGATATATAAAGGGAAGTTGGTGTGCATGTATATATACACATTAAATATCAGCAGTTTTTGCTTTTTGTGCAAAAATTATGAATATATAATCTATATTCAAAGATATTTGAAAATGAAAATATGCATAGAAATAGCATTGAAATTCTACTTAAAAAGATATCCAGCATTTGTAAATCTCAAAAGTAAAGCTGCTTCTAGTAAACTATAAGGGATTCACAGACTGATAAACTGCCCTGTCGGCTGGGGCAGAAGGATACTACATTTCTGCAGAGGAGTGCTTAAGGACAAAATCTTGGTGGGTGAGCAGTCCATGAAATGCAACATTCCACTTTGGCCTTTACTTGGGCTAGATGGACGGTCGGAGAGGCCTCTTCTGATCAATCGGCTGGTCACGTCAAACCCTAGCAACTATATGATTGCCCTTATGGCAAACCCCCAACCCTATTTATCATATATGTGCTAGAAGGTGGTGGTTAAGGGTCTTAGTGTCCTGGATATGATGTTAAACTTTATCTAATGGTAAGGTTCCAACTCTGATGATCTGGGGAATATGGAGTACCATTACTCCTAGGTCCACCCTGACCCAGAGTGGTAGTACTTGTTAGGGTCCATCTACAGGTTAAATAGAAAAACGAGTTTAAAAAATGTGTTTGAAAAAGTTGAGTTTTTAAAAAAAAATTGAATACCCATCAAGAATGAATAAACAAAAAGACTTTGGCATTAAATAACCCAACAAGGGTTGAAATGCCATAAAATCTAACCAACAAACAGACAAGTTAAAGTAGATCAAGGTCTTCTTTCATAAGATTGAATTGGTTATTATATATATAGTATCCAATTGCGGCTTTAACGTTTCCGTTGCAGTGGCATCAGTAAATAAAGCAAAAGTGCTCAGTATATTAAAAACATAGAGCAGTAATAATAATATTAGTAGAGGAAAAAAGTTAAGGGTCTATCATGGTTTCAATCCAAATGATTTCATCAGGATCCTACCCTATGCTTAACTAAGTCAATATAATTCCTAAGTTAGACTCAGATACATTACTTTTTGGATAATAACGGTTGAACGCTACATTATTTGATATTTTTCTCTTAATTTTTGCATGTGGTTTATTCTATACGTGTATTTATTCCTTAGTTCTCATTTCTGTATTTCTATTAATTTAATTTAATTATAAATAATAGCTAGTAAAAACAGTTAAAATTTAATTCTAATTATATTTTAGGGGTTTTAATATTACTAATTTATAGTTTTTCATTGTTCTTTGTTATTTTTTGTATTTATACTATTTAAAATTAATAACTATTTAAGAAAATTTTTTAAGTTTATTTAGTTAAACTTAATATTGTAATTCTAATAATATTTTAGTGACCGACCCAACCTATGTCTCTAATTGCAGATTGATTAAAATCTATTATTTAAAAGGTTTTTCCTATCAGGGAATCTAATTATACTTAACTCTTCTTGTAGACAAAGGTAGCATGGATCATTTAGAGATCTGCCCACATTTGATTTTCTTAGGATATCCATTCAATAATTGGTGTCATACCTCTATCCCTCAAATCCCAAACATATCTAGATAAAGTTGTTGCATTTCTAAGCTTAATATTAGTAAATGAATGCTTATGGTTTGTAAATCTAGTTTTGAATTCCGACTTTGTGCATCCCACATAAAATTTAGTTATATTTAGCTTTTGGGTAGATGTTACTGAGGCCTGGTAAATAACACTTTTAGTCAAGCATCTTCCCTTCGTGGAAGATAGAGCAGATACTTTTAGCTTATGGTTTCCCCAAAGAAACCAGCCACTATAATGATGCCCTACAAAAACATGAAAGCAATGGTCTGTTTACCTGGTGGTAAATTTCTTTGACATTGTTGCTGGAGTCCTACAAGGAGATACATTAGTACCATTTTTAATTATGATTTCTCTAAACTACATATTGACGTTCGTGAAGAATAATTAAAGTTCCAATTACCGTCGAACTGGGAAGACAAGGCAACAAACGATTGTAACTCAAATACAAATTCAAATGCTACAAAGTCCACTGCAAAATGACAAAGTATATATAAGACTCCACAGTGTCATTCAAATCAAGCAGTCAAGCAGCCAATCAAAACTCAAGGAGTAGAATCACCCAAATCACACAGATTCATGAATGGATCATTCTTGACACTGTCTTGGACACTGCTGGGGTGGTACTTAATTAGCTGCTGTTATTAAAACCAACAGTAGACTAGCTGACTTCAATAGTTCGTAATACAAACATTATATCTGATGAAAGATGGGTTTCTTGAATTAACATGGTGTTTGATAATTTTTTTCTCTATTATAGTTTTGTGTCTCTGTTAAAATTTGGGTCTATAATGCAGAAATTTTTTTTTTTTTCTTTTTAACTGGGAAAAGTTTATTATGATTCAGATATTTCATTTTGTATCTTAATTTGTTTATTCTAAAATTGAAAGGTCATTTTTATTTCCCTGTATATTGCTTGGAGCAAGGTGTGCATTGTAGATGATTTTGATTCATGGTAAATTTTAAAGGTCTTATTGTTTGTAGAACTATTGAATGAATCTATGTGGTTGGTGTGTTTACAGCAGTCAGTTTGTACCCTTGGCAAAATTTTATTATTTTCTTTGTAGATTCATTTTGAATAACAGTGTTGCTTATGATGTTGTTACTTCCTATCATATTTCTGAGATTTTTAGACCTAAGACCTATCTCACAGTTTGGGTTTTATTTTAAGTATTTCCTAGTGATTCTAAATAATTTATGTTTATTGAGGAAGGGTCTTACCAAGGTTGTTTTTTATTTTCAAATATAAGGTTTTAATTTCTTATATATATATATTGTGACACAATACTCTGTTTAAAAGAAAAACAAAAAAAAAAAATAAATTCTATTTCCCAATCTGTTATAGACAGGAAAGAGAGAATCATCTTATCGTATTAATACTATCTCACTGCTAAATGATGATTTTAACCCTCCCGTTCCACTATCAGAAATGGCAGACATGAATTACGTACCTATATTGACCTAAGTATTGGCAGCACATGACTGGGAAAAACGTTTTTTCATTGAATGTTGGACATCTGATTAAAGGAAAGAAAAACAATTGTGAAAACGCATATGCCACCAAAAATACAATAAACTTCATTTTGTTTGAATCATCCCGAGAATGTCTGGCACATACAAAAAAATTTTCTTTAAATTCTCTTTTTTACCACCAGTGGTATCACAGTGAGTTGAATCTCTCCCTTATTTTATATATGTCTCTTTAAGATTTGTTACCTGGTGAATGTTTTGAATCGCTCGTTCATACATATGATAAAATAAATACTTATTCAATATCTCCCCTTTCCCTATTCATTATATTTTGTTTGTTTGTTGTTTTCCTTTTTTTATTCCTTTATTGTCTGTATACTGGTAAATAATATTGTTGTTATCACTGAAGCCCTATCTTATTGTCTTCCGTTGTCTGGCAGAAGCGTTCTGTATTACTCACTCGTATATATATCTCGAAGTGTGAGAAGGAGAATTCCCTGTTCCTTGTGTTTTTTTTTTTATTTATAATTTTTTTTAACATCTCTTGCTTTTATATTTGTTTTATTATTACCATTATGCTGCCAGCCTTGTCATACCTAACGAGTGCATGCATGTAACTATATATATATATATATATGAATAAGATATAATGAAAAAACAAACGATGTTTACAACTGAAATAGGCTCATCCTTCTGATGAGCCTATTTCAGTTGTAAACATCGTTTGTTTTTTCATTATATCTTATTCATACTGTCGGATTAATTTCCATTTTATTTTCACATATATATATATATATATATATAATATATATATATATAGTATACTATATTTATAATCAAAGAGTTTTCAATATCATTAATAGAGCATATATATCTAAGTTTTTCAAACCTATATAAAGTTTGAAAATTGCATAGGCGAGAAATAGTCAGTTTCCAAGAGCTGTTGATTTCATGTCCACGCTACCCGAATTTAGATATAGATACTCTATCAATGATATTGAGGTAAATCTGACTCAGATTTTCATAGAGACCTCGTTAATAAATAAGATATATTCTATATATTAATGATTTTGACTATAGATTAAATACATATTGATAAATGTACACAATTCCTGAGGGTATTGTGATGTAAGCAGTGATGTAGTTTCAGTTAGAGATAGACAGGCACCAAATCTCGATCATAAGATATTAAATGTTTCTGTATATGTAAATGAGCTTATCCTGTCTTTCCCTTTATTCAGTATTAGTATATCATGAATAAACTAATGCTAATATTCAACCTCGGCGTCACTACTAAAAAAAGGTGGATGTAGGAGATCTCCTCAATACAAAAAAAAACAGTATAATTTTTTAAATGGCATCCATTTACGGTGTAAATGGATTTGTAACAACCAGGAAATTGGAGTTGTGGTAACGGATCTGTTTGGTATATCTATGGTTAACTTTTTCTAAGCTATTATATTTTTTTCTGTAAATTAAAAAGAAGCTTCTTGTCCCATGCTTCCTCTTGGAGTTTTATACCTGATGAGGGCCAAAAGAACTGGTCGGCAGAAAGGTTTTAATACCAAGAATCCCAATACATTCCTGTTATGCTATTGATTCTTCTCAGTTATTGAGTGTGGATTTATAAATTTATAAAGTTTAAATTTAAATATAAATAAATAAAAAAATTATAGAATAAAGTGAAATAAGATTAAAATATCCCCATAATTCCACTTCTGCCAGAGTTTAACTTTCAGCACCAAAAAGAAGTAATCAGCCTTTTTAAGTGACTACCAGTGCATAGGACATACGCATGATTACAGACCTCTCAAACCTCTAAGAAAGTCTTGGAAATTGTTTTCTATTATCCCCCAAAATGTTACTAACCACTTTTTGACAAGGTTGCTATGAAACTTTTTTTTTTTCATATGTTTACCTTTATTCAACATGATATTTTGATACAACAGTGATACAGTCCACAAAACTAGTCATGTAATTGACAAGTGTTGATGATATCCTTACCACTAAGTTATAAGACCTCCAATGGTAGGATATTGTTGTTATCTAGTGTCTAATAAAATCTTTTATTATTGGTAGGAGAGTGGAAGCAGTTCTGGAAACCAAGAATGATTTCTTTAAAATGGGATCATCACTTCTAAAACCAAAAATTGTCTTGGCATTTTTCACCATTGTTTCCTCATGAATCTTCATAAATCTTCACAGTTCTACCTTCTCCAATAACAGCTGGCTTCCTACAAATGTGAATAAATTAAAATATAATTGTATCCATAAAAAAGATTGAAATTTCAAAAGTTCACACACAAGAAATTAATAAAAACTCTCTATTCTAAAAATTCAATCTGAAAGTGAATCAGCATTCAATTCAGAGAGATTTGGTGACAACAATTTCTACCAGAAATATCCCTAAATCTTTGTGGCCATAATTTCCTTTCAGTCAAAATTTTGTACAAAATTAGGATCAGAAAAGGTGCAATTTAGCTGTCTGAATTACTTTAGTAACTCTCAACGTGATTGGTTGAAACATCTTAAAACACTGTAAAAAGGAAATTCTGACTGAACGGTCAGGAATCTTTCTTGATCCTACCTTCCTCCATAAATAAGAAGCTTGAATTGTATTTGATGAGAGAGAGAAGTGGAAATAATTCCCTCAAGAAGAAACCTTTAATTTGATTTGTTGCCAACCAAATGACTGATGTCTACTTTTTAGGGTCATCTCTTCCTAACAAGAACGCAAACAAAATTCCCGCTACCTTATTTTACATTTGATAATGGAGATTATTCAAATAATTTTCAACCCATCTTCCAGAAATATCTTCTGGAAAAATTCAAGCTTCATTTATGGGTATTCCCAGAACAGCAAACGTCAACTTCTGTCTGTTTCTGATCTGTGTGGGAGGTGCATTTTATCCACCCTTGCAACCACATAGCCGACTGGAATCTTGATGCTTTCGACAACCCTAAGTTAAATGCTATTTTCACACTAGGGTGTGAAGGATAGCATAGTTTATTGCATTTAGCCTATTAGTCAGACTTTTAACCTCATCAGCTTGTCTCTCTTCAACCTGCTAGCATTTTTTAAATTTCTTTTAATTACTTCTCTATTGAACCCTTCACTTAGTGCTTGCTTATAATATTACACCTATTTGATTGTCCTTCTTTAGTATGTTTTAAAGATTCTCTCCCCCCCCCCCTCTCTCTTAAAGGACTACTGGTGCATTATTTTTTAATAAATTGGTTCAGGCAAAATGTTCCCATTAGTTTATTAACCCTTAAAACCTTGAGGCCTCAACCCCAGATAAAGTCACTCTGTTTTTACAAATAATTTTCAAAAGGTACAACAGGATCAATCTCACAGCTAGGAAGCCATGGAATACAGACTACTGTATAATGTTTTTATTTTCATTACTCAATCTGTCCAGCTCACAGATTGGCCTGGTAGCCCCATGTGCCACATAGGCCCTTTAACTTTATGGTCAAAATTGAGCTCAAGGTTATACCTTTTGTTATTAGATCAGATTTTGAGCTGACGTAATCTACTAGTTTAGTAGGAAAGTTTGATTCAAGTTCACTCACTATTTTCCAGATGTCTTTTTTTCCTATTTTTGACAACCAGGTTCTTGGTCTTGATGTTTTTAGATAACAAGGACAAAATTAAATGTTGGCAAAGTGGACACATGAGAAAGCACTTTGAAGTATATCAAGATATTTGATGGCTAAAAAGCTGACAATAGTTCAAAAGTGGACAGTGTCTTTGTTTTGATGGGTGCCACTTTGGCTTTAGCAAAAAATTTAAAAAAATAAAACCCACATCCCTATTGAGTAAACGCTGTGAAACCATCTGCATTTTTGGAAGAATCATAAAGTAAGACTAAGTTGGAAGTCTTGTACTTGTCAACTACACATCTGGAAAAACTTTCAAAAACTCCAATTCTGTCAAATCTTTTCATATACAGATACTCAAAGTATATAAAGGTTTCCTGTATTTTTTTTTAAACATCAGTTAATTAACTAGTACATATATTTGTTGATTATAAAACTTTCAGTTTATCAACTTTTGCCAAAATTTTAGAAGTCTTAATTCTGTTTTAATAAAATGACTATGGTTTCAAGGAAATAGTTGTCAATTAGATTATAAACAATAGATCTATCTTTAGGGGAAACCTCCAGATTTCTTTAAACAGGGAATCAAATATTTGCCTTTTCATTGGGCTGTAGTCATTGAAAAGGAAGGTGATATAATGTTTGATGATAATATTTATATACATTTAACTTGAATTTATTTTTATACCCCTTCTGTTAAAACCTAATCACTTTCTGAAACTCCTTAATATATATAATGTGTTTGTGTGTGTGTGTTTTTCTTGTGCAAACGATTTCTAACTGATTATCTGCTAATAAACAACACCTCACTTTATAACTCTCACTTCTCTTTGTCATTTTCATGGTATTGTTGAGCATTTGGTAATTATGCCTATACACTTGCTAAACTTGTGGAATAAATATGGGTAATTCATGAAGATATTAATGCATCCATTTAATGCTGTCCTTGTCTATGATACAAAGAGAAAAGTTACAAAACAAATTAATATCTGATATAGAAACCTTGTGTATGCTGTTGCCATGTCAGGATATTTGAATAGATTAAATAGGCTTCATTGTTTTCTGTAACTGAGTGGATCTCAAGATTTTCTGAAGCAGATATTTTTATCCATGCAAAACATTTTATGAAGAATAAAAGATGAAATGCTTAACATATGGACAATTTTTATTAGAACTATTCAGTGCCATTATTTCTTGACTTTGATGCAGGATTATTTCATCTGTTTCGCATGGAAACACAAAAAAAGGAAATTGAAAAATTGTCAAGTGGAGGCAGATTTCTGTTGAGTGAAGGGAATTTCTACCAAAACCGCAAATTTTTCTCACCTTTTCTGACAAAGAGTGATATGCAATTGGTATTGAAAATAAGTTTATTACTTTGTCAGTTCCAATTTTCTTTTAACAATTGGAAATGTTTGTGTTATCTTAGCTTTGTTTAAGCAATAGATGGCTAAAATATTTTGACTTTTGGTCACATGCATGTATCTCTCTCTCTCTCTCTCTCTCTTATATATATATATATATATATATATTATTATTATACTAAAGCTGAGATTTTGAGCTTTCAATCCCTAAAGGCTTTTTTGCTGATGACCTTGTTCACACGAAATTTGTCCTAAATTATTCCTTGGTTTTAGGATTACTAAATGTTTGAAAAAAATCCAATTTAATTGGTTCTAATTAGTCGTAATTTGCAATTAAGTCAAATCTTGACCCGTCTCTGTCTTTACATTATACATAACTCTCTTTTTTACTCTCTATATAAGTGAAGGGGAGTGAAATTGATCACAGCATGTAATACCAGACCCCCCCCCCCAACACCCTCTCGGTAGAGTCGCTCCTTTGCTTATCTTACATTATACATAACTCTCTTTAACTCTCTATATGAGACTGAAGGGGAAATGAGCAATAGAATTCTAATGTCTATTACAATTTAAAACTAGGTCAATTCATTTTTTTTTAATACAATTCTGACCCCCACGTTTGGAAAAAATGTACCAAAACACAGGGAAATATTCGATTTTAATTAAAATGTCAGTGTTGATTTAGCAATGAATTAATTTTTATTTTATTTTAAAACTTTCTGATTTTTTTCAAGTCACTTAACTTTGACCTCCGTTTTTCGGGTGCAAAATATCGGTGTGTATATCTGTGATTGATACTATTTTCTGCATAAATAAAAAAACTAAAGACAGAAGGTGTGAATAGAAGAAAAAAGTTTTTTTTTTTTTTTTTTTGGTACTCTTCGCGGAGATCCGTTCCGCCCCCCTACCTAAAAAAATGCTTTCTGCTGAAAAAGAAAAAGAAAACACCAGTTATGATTGAAGTCTGTAGCCGAAGTGGTGTTACCAGAATAAAAAAAAAACTCTGGTTTGAGATTGGGGTTGGTGTTTACTGTTTAGGGTTAGTTTAATGGGAAAATAAATAATTTGGGCTCTGATTTTTCTAACCCAGAAAAAACAGAACACAGAAATTTTGTAATAAAACTGTTAATTTTAACTAGGGGTGGGGTTAGGGTTTAAAGTTTAGGGTTGGGGTTAGGTTTTAAAGTTTTTTTTTTTTTTTTTTTAAAGACAAAATTTACAGCCAACATCAAGCACAGGAAAAACCCAACATGTACATGCAGAAGTAAGGAAGACTGTCCATTACAACAAAGGTGCAACATAGAATCAATAATATACCAGGCAACAATTAAGACAAAGAAAACAAACCAACCGGCAACCAACAAAAACTATGTAGGGATGGTGCAAGGTAGTTTTAAACAACGCTACTACAACCATTTAACATCCTTCAACCAAGAAAACAAAAGGAACGTGACAGTGCTATCCAACAAAGTATGGGTATATAAAAAACAGGAAAAACAATTTAACATAGAATGGTAAATACTGGACCAATCGAAACTATATGCAAATGGATAAAAAAATGCTCATTGTGCACCACTGAAAAATTACATATTCTGCAAGGATTAAGCTCATAACACGTTTTTCTTAATAATAAAATGGAAATATTTAGAGCATGCCCACACCGAAAAAAATTTTTGATATGGAATTGGACTAACCAAAACCTCAGACCGTTATAATTTAGGAATTCACACATATATATAAACGCACACAAAATAAAAAAAACAAAATCATCATAAAAACACGAGACTCAATGACAACAAATAGGAACGCCGGTGAATGAAGAAAGCAAAAGCAAGAATGAATAACGGATCACGTTCACATGAGGCACGAGTTAAAAAACTGTCCATTTTTTTCAAAAAGTCAACGTCTCTGATGATGGATAAACATCTGAAACCATTGGTAATAATATAAAATAATATAAAGGTATGCATACATACATAAAGGGATTCCATTTAGCATTATATATATATATATATATATATATATATATATTAGCTGTCGGAAGATTGTAGTGCATTGCTGCATGAAAGTTTGAATAATGGTGAGCAGTTTTAGAAATAAAGACTTAATTATTTGGATATTTATTTGGAGCTTAGAGCACCATTTTGTATTGAGAGTTACTGTTCATTCTCTCTCTATCTCTCACTGTATATATATATATATATATATATATATATATATATATATATAATGGCTGTCAACTCGTGTTCAAGTAAGACCATTTCCTCTTGTTTTTTTTATCATCATAGTTGGGTGCCAGTAGCATTTGACACTCTATCCTTGTCTTTTCTCAGATGACTCACCAGGCCAGCCCTGGAGAGACGTACTCTTACACATAAACTACACGTTCCAACGTCTCCACTTTGAATGTTGCTGGGTTGAAAATTACCCTTTCTAATAGCCCGCTTCAATTTTTAATGTTTAATTCGGTTGGACAAATTCTTCCACAGACAGGTAGATGGTCGCTCTCCAGCCTGGTCTATTACAAGCTAGCTTCTCCCAGTCCTCCACAGCAATAGCAGTGTTCTTCAGAGTGTCCTTGAGGCAGTCCTTAAACCTCAATTTGGGTTTGCACTGACGACGTTTGCCAGTTGAGATTTCCCGTAAAATAGTTGTTTTGGGATTCTGCAAT
This sequence comes from Doryteuthis pealeii, assembly GCA_023376005.1. Taxonomy (NCBI): domain Eukaryota; kingdom Metazoa; phylum Mollusca; class Cephalopoda; order Myopsida; family Loliginidae; genus Doryteuthis; species Doryteuthis pealeii. Next base: position 23,594,665 of record CM042164.1, read on the forward strand.
CATTCATGCGAACTAGATGACCAGACCAGCAAAGACATGATCTAAGGATTAAACTCTCGATACTAGGCAGGTGACATCTTTCAAGTATTGTGGTGTCTGGTGTAAATGACAACCATTCTATCCCTAAATCCTGCGAAGGCAATTCTGATGGAATCTCTCGAGTGCCCTGAGATGTTGCTTGTAAACAACGCAGGTCTCACAGGCATACAAAAGAGCAGGCGCACACAGACTCTGTATACACCCAGCTTGGTAGAGATCTTAATGCCATGTTGGCTCCAAACCCTCCTCTCAAGCAAACCAAAGGATCTCGTTGCTTTCTGCAACCTAAGGAAAATTTCTCTATCTAAAGAGTTGTCCTGTGATAATGTGCTCCCAAGATAGACAAAATGATGGACAACTTTGAGGCATTCACCATATACAAAGATAGTGGGATCCACAAAGCATTTGTTCAGGATAGGCTGATACATGACAACAGTCTTTTTTTACATTTATGGTTAATCCAAATGCTGTACATGCTTCGGAGAAACAATCCATAAGGTTCTGCATCTCATCCTGTGTGTGTGTTACCAGGTCACACTCCTCTGCATATAATATCTCCCGCACAATGGCTGTGAACACTTTTGAACCTGCCTTTAGACGTCTTATATTGAATATGTTACCAGTAGATCTGTAATGAATATAAATCACATTTATATTATTTTTTAAAGCAATCTTAAAGACGGCTGCAAAGAATATTCCCAATAGTTGTGGTGCGAGAATGCAGCCCTTTTCACACCATTCATGACTAAGACAGGCTCTGCAAGGGTACCATTATATGGGACCAAAGCATTCATATCATCATGAAGAGACTGAATAAGGGCTATAAAATGTGAAGGACAACCTAACTTCCCAAGAACCCTCTAGTGTGCCTCATGGTTGACTGTCAAAGGCCTTTGCAAGATCGATGAAACATTGGTAGAGGTCAAGATTCTGCTCAATGCACTTTTCTTGCAGTTGGCGAGCCAAGAAGATCATGTCAGTTGTGCCACGTCCAGAGTGCAAACCACATTGGGATTCTGGAAGAATAATTGGTGATATATGTTCTTCCAAGCGATTTAGAAGAATTCTCGCAAAAACCTTTCTAACAATGGAGAGCAAAGCAATTCCTCGATAGTTGTCACATCGGCTTTTAGAACCCTTTTTGAACAAAGGAATGAGAAGTAGATCTCTCCAATCCTGAGGCGCTCCTTTAGTCCAAGCGTGTATTAACACTTCATGCAGCATCTCATTCAATCTGGAGCCACTACATTTAAGTAGTTCAGCATTATTCTGTCCAGTCCAGGGGCTTTCTCCCCGGTTCATTTGTGGTGCAACAGCCATATAAACTTCATAAATTGTTTGTTGATTATTTAGCTCATCCTTAATGGGGAACTGATCGAGTTGGTCTATGAAGCCATTATCAATATTAGATGGTCGATTCAAGAGTTCATTAAAGTGCTCTCTCTAGCGATCAGGAATATCTTCTGGTTTGGAAAGCAAGCTAGAGCCATCCTTTGAGCGAAGTGGTGTGATAGAGAATGACCTCGGGCCATAGATTTCAGACAGAAGACAATAGAAGGTTTTGAGGTCCCGAGAATCAGCAGCATGTTGGATTTCAGCTGATTTGTCCTTCCACCATTGATCTTGAATTTCCCTCAAATGTCTCTGAACCTGGGCTTTTACTGTTTTGAGCTTTAATTGAGCTGCAAATCGTTCAGCGATAGAGATGTTGTTCAGAATCGATCTGTTTCTGCTTTTGCTCAAGTAATTTTTTTATGCTGGTGTCGTTGTCATCAAATCAGTCTTGGTGTTTTTTATTTATGTGTCCCAGTACATCAAGCGAAGCATTATAAAGCTTTGATTTAAGACTTGACCAAACATTATTTGGATCTAGAGGTTCAAAATTATTGATCCTGTCAACAAATCTTTGCTTAATTTCAGGGGCTTTTAATTTGGAGACGTTTATGCGCTTTGAAGGACAACTGACCAGATGTTTGCTTTTTGTTTTCAGTTTCATCTTAAAATTTGCCTTCAAAAGACGATGGTCAGTCCAGCATTCAATTCCCTTCATGACCTTGACATCAAGAAGATCCTGACGATCACGGGAACAAACAGTGACATAGTCAATCACATGCCAATTTCTCGATATTGGATACATCCAGGTATCTTTATGTTTGTTTTTGTGTTGGAATAGAGAATTGCCTATGACAAGATCAAATTCGTCACATAAGCAAAGGAGATGTAATCCATTGCTGTTGTACTTTCCCATTCCATGTCTCCCCAGAGTCCTCCATGTGATGTGGTCATCTCATATTCTGGCATTAAAGTCACCAAGAATTACAAGTTTGTCATTCCTGGGTATTCCTCTGATGGTTTCTCTCAGCTCAGAATAGAAGTGTTCGATAACTTCGCTGGAGGAGTTCAGGGTGGGGGCATAGACACTGACAAGAGAGGCATATCAGCCGTTGTTGAGAGGAAGGCGCAACACCATAATTCAGTCAGACACACCTTGGGGAAACTCATCTAGCCTCTGGGTTAGCTCAGATTTAATTACAAAGCCAACCCCTGACTCTCGCTTTGCTTCATTGAGATGCAAGCCTGAAATTTAAGATTTCGGACTGGGTCTCCTGTGGGAACCAGTATAATGTTGAAAGACCCGAAACTGGTAATGAACACACGGAAACATTATTGACGATGCATCCCAATGCATTTTGTAGATGTATTTTCCAAATATATGGCTCAAAGATTACCCAGGGAGGTAATTTTTTTTTTTTTCTTAATTTTAAGACAATTACAAAAAATCAGGGAATTGTCCAATTTTAATGAAATTTTAACCAAATTATTTTCCCACGACTTAATTTTATAACGATTAGTTTATTTTATTAAAAAACTTGAAAACGTGTTTTTTATCAATTCAGAATGTGGGGCGGGAGGTTTGACCTTTGACCGTGTGAAGAAAAAAAAATCCCGGTCCCTGATTTTTACATTTGTTGAAAGATCATATCCTAAATAATATGTAGAAAAATAAAAAAATTAAATAAAGTACCCTAAAAAAGTGATTTTGAAATTTAAGTTACTTTCTTAAAACTCAAAAATTAAATAATGTAGCAAGTTTTTTTTTTTTTTCTAATATTAAAAAATATATTTTTCTTTAAATTGATGCAAAAAAAAACCTGAGTTTTTTACTACCTTAAAAATTTCAAGGTCAATTTTACATGTCTTCCAGCATTAGGGACTATCTTGAAAATTTAACAAAAGATAGCCCTGAATTTTATCTTTGAAAAATCTAAGTTAAAAAATGCGCTATAACGTGCTACATATTTTCAAAGAATCTTAAAGATTTTTTTAAAATCATCAATTTCAAGTATGGATGACAAAATGGGCCGAATTCTCTCCCAGTCTAAATAAATATGTCAATCGCAACAGAGAAAGGTCTTTTTGGCTACACTTCCAAGAATAAATATTTTTAAAGATATTGGATAGAAAATCCCATGTTTATCTTTTACTTTGAAATATCCGGATGTGAAAACATACGAGATAGTGATTTTGAGTTACCATAAAAATTTGCTCAGAGAAATTGATATAAGGGAGATAACCGGGTCTAAAGAAATAGGAGTTAGGTCCCTTATTGAGACACCCCTCTCTCTCTCTCTCTATATATTATATATATATATATATATGTGTGTGTGTGTGTGTGGTATTTTCCATGATCTTTATTCTTAAAAAATGTATTAATCTAAATTTTATTTATTGTTACTTCATTTTTCAATCAGGTGACATGGATTTCAGTGTATTAATTCAGCTTTCCCAAAGAAGTTATTTCTTTAAATAATTTTCTCATAACTCTTCAAATCATTCTGCTTAAAATTGTTGCCTTCTCCATTATTATTTTTGTTACCTCCCCTTTTTCATCTTCTCTCAACTCATTTTCTGTCTTTTCACATGAGATTATTTTCTGTCTCTGGCCTTTTCTCTTCTTAAAAAGACTTTTCTCTTGCTTAAAAAAAGGAGATTTGGCACACCATATGTTTTCTTTTATTTTTTTATTCTGTCTCCGTAACTTTTTTTTTCTGAAGGTTCAGGTTGACAACGCCTTAATTATACAAATACAAAATAGTTTTCTTTAAATAATTTGTTGAAGGTGATAGAAAAATGCAAAATGTTGAGAAATTCTAAAGAATGTATAAATATGAATCTGTTACTTTTGTTATTGTGACAGCAACAGCCAGGCAAGGAATGAGTAAGAACAGAGTCAACTGGTGAAGACCTTTTTATTTGCAAAAATACGGGAGTTGTCACTTGTCCTCCTGTTTTGCAACTGGTTTTCAACGTGAAACTACAATAAGAATACAAAGAACTATGTAGTTTCTCTAATATACACTAATAAATCGAAAAAAGGAGGAAAAGTTTGCACACTGACACTAACCTTCTTGTCCTCTCGCTCCTTGCCTGCTAAAAGAATTGAAACTAGCACCACATGCATATGTGACTTTTACCAGTATCGAACGGTGCTTGTACCCACGCAATAGGATGGCCGGGCAAAGCAAGGGAGATAATTATTTTGCATTTACAGTTATGAACAATTTCATAAACACCAAATATTCTTAAGAATTCTCTTATCTGATGCAGAAATTGCTAAAAGGCATTCTATTCATCTTTATTGCTCAATGCTGATGACTTGTAAACTTGTTGGTTTCCATAGAAATGATGACTCTACTTAGGAAGGAATGAAAGATTCTAATTGCCATTTCATAGTTATTTTCATTATATCAAGAATTAACAAAGGAGAGACAGCATGAATACAAACCCTAAAGAATTACCATCCAATTGTAAATAGAACTGGAAATTGTTGAATTCTCTAATAGAAATCTAGAAATGATTTTAATTTGACTCTGTCTTTGGAGCATATAAACTTCTTTGTTTTGTTAGTAACTACAAAATATATAATAGCAGATTAAAGTCTCACAGACACACACACACACACACTCATATATATATATATATATATATATATATATATATATATATATATATAAAATTTTTTTTTTTTTTTTAAATGGACTCTCTCGTCGATTTTCGACGCATGAGTGTTCATCCAGTGAACAACCAACAGAGTGATTTGTTTATAGTGGTGAAGGCTTGTGTAGGACCATTCCACACTTTTTGGCACAGTCGATAGGAAAGAACTGGTGCATCACGGAATGCCACGAACCCAATCAACGACTGAACTCAGGAATTTTGAATTCAGTTATCCCTCTCCTAGACTGGTTACCTACCCAAGGTTAAAGAGCCCAGTCTGCCCTACTATTTAACCCATAGCTGGAGGGAGAATATACGGATTCATACCTTTCCCAAGGGTATTAGCGCTATGTGAAATGCCAACAACTTCGTCTAGGAATTGAACTCAAACCAACGAGTGCATTTTCCATGACTCTAACCACTAGCCCACGCGCCTCCATATATATAATATATATATATATATATATATATATATATACTTTTATAAGTAATATATATATATATATATATATATATACTTTTATAAGTAATATATATATATATATATATATAATATAATATTATATATATATATATACTTTATAAGTAATTTATATATATATATATATATATATACTTTTATAAGTAATTATATATATATATATATACTTTTATAAGTAATTTATATATATATATATATATATAATAGTAAGTTAAACTTTAAAAGATAGGTTTGAATCAAACTAAATCATAATACAAAGAAAGACCAAATCAGACAGAAATGAAATTATATTCAAATGTCAACACAAGAACAGACTTCTCAATATATATAAAATCCCTTCCATTTCAGTTACTATTTCAATGAAATTAGCTGTTTGAAGAAGCTCATATGTAGGTACATATACATGTGGGTGGAAATAGATCTATAACTGCTAATATCACTGATTTTAAGCCTTTTTCTTTACCAAATAAATTGTTCTGTAAATAAACTAGTATACATTGAGCTCTCAAATTGGACCTGACCAACTGTAGCATATTGCTATAAAACTAGTCACATTTGACTAAAGAAATTAAAGTTTATAGGTAAACAGAAAATGAAAAATAATTATATAGAATGATTTATTAGTTATGACTAACAATCCAGATAAAAAACAAAAATATTTAAATTGAAAAATCTCTTGTCATTTACTTAAATTAAAAATACTGCTCTTTAGAACTTTGTAAAAATGTTCACAATTTTGTGGTTGGAAAGAAGCAAACATTAAAAACACTAAAATCATTTTTCATTGTTTATTGTTCATTTGTTACTATGATAGGGAGTCATAAGTCTTCTTCTGTGTTTGTGTTGACTTTTTTTGAAAGTGAGTCATTTTGTCTTAAGTTCTTTTCATGTTGCAAATTCTAATGGATTATTCTGGTTGGAATAAAGGGACTTTTTATGTACTGAACATGAAAATAACATAACTCACTTTTGCTGGCAAGCAACATTAACTTCATAAGATGATATGAAAATGTAATTAGTAAATTTCTTTTTCTCTTATGCAGATTTACATTTTATTGTAACAATTATCGTTTATAACCATTCAGTCTAAATTCTCAATTGACAGCAAAGATTTTAAAACATTTCATTTTTCTAAACAATGTAAAAGATATGAATACGTAAACAGGTACTTCAGTTAGTGGATAAATAACAAAGATGAAAAGAATTGAAAACTTGTTTTGTTAATATCAGATCTATTCTATGTATTTTTGGTTGCTGAATAAAACAAGTTTTATTCATGACTTACCACTTTTTAATGAAACTTTTTAAAAAAAGTTTTAGAAAAATCTTATATTATACACATGGGTAAGTTGAAAAAATTGTTTTGAGATGATTTTTGAATTTCCTTTTTAGTTAATTATTTATTTATTCTTTTTATTTACTTTTGTCTTCGTTGTTATTAATCTCTATTCATAATCTGTTAAAAGACTGTACTTTATGAATGATACGAAAGAACAAATCTCAGAAAGAAGAATATCTATTCTCTCTTGAGCAAATTTATTGGAAGAGACATGAAGCTAGAGAAAAATAAAAAGATATAAAAATAATAGAAATCACCAATGAAGATTGTGCTATTACCAAAACAATACTTGTTGGATATAAGTCATCAAATAGTAACATGACAATAGAACAAAGCCCACTGACAAGATTATAAGAAGAACAAGACCAACAATTCAGATTCTCCAAATTTACCTGAAGAAATAGAGAATGGACTGATTGAAATGTCGACATACAAACAAAAATACAATAAAGATAAGAATAGTCAAGAAATCTTTTAATGTCGTTGCTCCTATCTACTTACTCTACTGACATCATTAAATTTATTGTAAATAGATATGTACATAGATATGTTGGGTTATTTTATGCCAAAGATGTTTTGTTTATCCATTTTTGATGGGTATTCAACATTTTTGTTCAAACACTTATACCCTAACAGGCACTCCAACCACTCGTCTAGCCTACGTAAGGGCCACAGTGGAGTGTTGCATGTGATGGACTGCTCAGCCACCAGGGTTCTATCCTTAAGCATCATGGATTGGCACCCACATCTCACAGGTGGGCCCATTGCAGAGGTACAGTCGGTGTATTCTAAAGCCCCAGCTGACAGGGCTGAAGAATTAGCTATGTATACAGACTGAAATGAAATTGCAACTCTCTGAAGGATGATGCCAATTTTGATTTGTCTTTTTTAAATTTAAAAAAAAAAAATCTTTGGTGTAGAATAATTCATCAAAGAATGATATTTGCCATCCATAGTTGTGTTAACACAAAAGAAGGGAGAATATACATTATATTAATATGGAAGTCTGAATATGGATTAATACACCTTTTATTATGAATCTGTGCAGCACATATTGATCTGTTTATGGGATCATTTACTATAATCTAACTATATTACTTGTACACTTGATCTTGAGTAAATTGAAAAATATATTCTTTTAGAAACATTTATATTTGCAACAGCCATCTATCATCTAATTATTTTTTCTTTACTAAATAGTTAACACAGAATTCAATTCTAAAATAATAATGAAATAAAATTGTAATGTTTTTATTTCACAACAAATGATAATATTGAATGAAAAGATGGACTCCTATACTTAATAAATGATTGTTTAATGCAATGCAAGAGAGAGCTAATTGCTTTTACCAAAATGCCAGTCACCACAATTCCAGCAATTAATGGAAGTTTCTTAAGTCTCGAATGTTCCAGTCATCTAACTTTTTCTTGAAATCCATACTGAAAAGATCATCAAAACTTGCCAACCATGTAGAGAAGGTTGATTTCATGTCTGTGTTGTAATAAAATTTTGTGATAGAATGTTCTACAACCTCTATCAATGTAAATAATTTTGTTTCCATAGATGATTCTTGTAGTGCAGATAGTCTGTCTGTAAACAATTCCCACAACCACAATTGCTGTTGCGACAAATCCATTCTTGTAAAATGTGCGATTGTGAGTGTTCACAATATCCAAAATCTTCATCGCCAAATATGTTAGCGGGTTAAGAAAAAAAATCCTCAATACCAAATATGTTATATTTTTATTTTACAAGAATTAAATTTACATTAAATGAAGACGGTCTTTTTTGTTTAACAAACAATGGCTTTATTTACTGCAGGACAGAGTTAATTCTTTCTCCAAAAACCAAAACTGTACATCAATCCAAGTGTCATATCCGATTCTTTCTGCTCCAAGTTCCTGTATTGCTTCCATAGAGCACCATAACAGGAGGCCACATCCTCCCTTACTCATCAAGGTGAGAAGCTCTGGATATTTTATTTGGATGATCCTAACAAAAATATATTTACTTTATTCATACATCTGACAATTGATTTCATCTTTGTTGATATATTCACAAAGATTAAAAAAGCACATATATATTCTTGTTGAAGAGGCAGAGAAAATGACATTCAGTTTGAGGCTCTTGAAAATGCTCTCTGAATTATCCCATGAGAGAATGGTCTACAGGATAAGAGTTTCTAGTTGGAGTCTTCAGTGGAAAGAAAGTAATATTACAAAGGCAAAACGACTAAGAAAGTGAAATAATGAATATGAGATTATCTCAAGGTATGGACAATGGAATAAAAACAATCTAACCCAGTTGATTGAATAAAGGGTTTGGTTTGAGATTACCTGAGAGGTAATGTCAAAAGACACCTAAAGAAGACTAGAGGGTTCAATATTTGAAATGTATATGTAACAGATGAGGACAATAGTCCAATTCTATTTACATCACATCTCAGAAATGTAGATAATATATCATAATAGATAAAATAAAAGCATTGTTGCAATATACAAATTACTCATAAAAAGTTCATTCATATTTTTCTATCTTTAAAATATTTGGATTTGTTATATCAGCATATGGTAATGCAGGGAGGAGGGTATAAGACAGTTGAAGAAAAAAACATGGTATCACCAGTCATTTCAGTGGAGTGGTAGAAAAAAGAAAACATTCAACAGTTAGGTAAACAAATAAGGAAGAATGTATTTATGAAGAATATACCATCAATTCTGTCGTCTGAATGTCCAGTTACTTTAGAGGCCCTGAAGGTTAATGAGAAGAAAGGAGGAGGGAAAGTTTGACACTTGGACCATATAATTATTAGTATTCTTGTTTGATATAGTAGTAGAAAGGTCAAGGTTCACTTCAGAGTGAGGCTTATTGTAATTTATGAGGTGGCCTAGTGTTATTCATTGGTTTGGTCACATATGACCATATAAGGGTTCCCATGTTGAAAGTGTTCATATGGAAAGATGACCATAATTGGGGGCTCAATACAGGTTACATCTGTCAGAGGAGTCTTTATACGGTACTTGTTGCAGCTGGTAATATGACTATCTCTGCAGCACATTTTTATATCAATAGGTCTGTTGAATGAGCTTTGATCTGTGAATAAGCCACAAAGTTGATAATAGCATTGTGTGTGTTAGCTGGTGATGCTGCGTGTAGGGTTTTGTAAGTTTCTAGGTTCATGTGTGCTTGGCAACAATGCAACGAGAGGAAGACATCATGTTATATGGCCAGGCCTGGACCTAGCCATGAAGTGTTGCCAGCTTGTATTGCAGAGGGAGAGAGAGAGAGAGAAGGTGATTTGGGCATATTTATGTGCTTCAGGGGTGTAGCATATGGTCTATTTCAATTGGCCAAAAGAAATCATGCAACCTGTTCACTACAACTGTGAGGTAAAAGCAGTCAACTGATCCCTTGTGTAATTGTGTATCTAATTTTTTGGCCTGACAAAATATTCCTGAATCATAATGGGTTTTGTTTTAGTGTGTAACAATTTCAAATAAAAAATGGTTGATTAAAAATATCTGTCAAAATTATGAGTCATCTGTCATCAGATGTTTTGCCACCAAGATCAGTTTTAACATATGGAAGTGTTTCCATCAGAATCAAAATATCAGCAGGTATAAATCTAGGAGACCAGAAAAATTCAGTCTCTTTCATTGAATCTAACCTAGAATGAAGGGGAGCTGTGGCATCTATGTGATGTAAAACAAACAACACGTTAAAAATCATAAAAAAATCAATACCTTTACTGAAGTCAAAGACCATTTAAAAAATAAATTGTGTGCAATCATTTTTTTGTTGTTGTCAGAATACACATAGACATAGGTTATCTTAATTGGACATCTTACTTTTTGTAACAAAATATAAAGTCTGTAATTTCTGTGAAAATATTTCTGAAATTATCTCTTGACATAACCTTTCAAGAAAACAGTAAAAGCACAATTCTTCATATGAACTTCCAACAAGAGAATTTTTTTATTTTCAATTTTCACAATTCCTTCTTACTTATTTCTGGTTCTAATGAAATTTTCTTTTAAAGATGCATTTTCACCTTAGATATTCTCAGTTTCTAATTGTTCATTTCTTTTTGAATATCTTCCTTTTATTTAGTCTTGTTTTCTATTTACTAGTGCACATAAACGTACAATTACATTATTACTCAATATTTACCTCATCATGAGGATAATTGCAATATAAGACTTGAATAATGACAATACAAAAGTACCTTAACAAACCAATCTAGGTATCAAAATATATAAATGGGAACAACCTTTTAGAATTAAAACCTTCCTTCCTTCTGGTCACTTTTGTCATACAGACATACAAGTTTTACTGAATTTTTCTTAAAGTTAATATGATCAAATTTAAATTTTCTCACATAAAATTTATGTACTAACTTTTATTTTTCTTAAATTGTGTTATAGTTAAAAAAAAAAAAAAAAAGAAGAGAAAAATGATAAAACTTAGAATTTTCCTTCCATTACGTTGCAAAATAAGTTTATTTAAAAACTGTTAAGTTTCTAGATGTTAGATTCAATTTAAATAATGGTAGATGTTGTTATAACCCCACCCCCTCTCTTTAACTATTAATTTATTGTATAGTCAATATTAAGAAAATTATTAGTTGATAAAATTTGAAAATGTTAAATGAAATAGATAACAACTAAAACATCTGAACCAACTGCAGGGATAGAATGAGATGTTCTTTGAACGGTCATTGCCTGATTGATAATGTCATGTAACGTAGCAGTATCTCAATATATTCACTGTACCAAAACCGATATATACATAACGTTCTAATATCGATATACGTTGTATAGCGGGTCTTGTCAACATCCTCCAAATTCACGACACTAAAAAGGCGTTTTGCACGTGGCGGTCATCTTGTCGATAAAAAAGTACAACGCGAGAAATATATCGTCATAAGCTGCTAGCTTTTATTTCCAGGTTAGGCTTGTCTCATGCATCTCGTGGGCTGTATCGGAGAGGAGGAAAGGCAGAGAGAAAGAGAGAGAGGACACTGTTAAATTACGGTGATCCCACACAAGGGACCCAGAGGTCCGATCCATACCCTATGACGTCGGAAAGCAAAAAGAGACTGGTATTTTTCTTCATCGTTCCACGTCACCACGTGACTTCCAGCTCCAACACCCGAAACTTCCGATTGACATTCAATTCTCCATTCGGGGTGGGGGGGTCACGCCCTGGTCAAAATCATGACAACAGTTTTGTGCTCATCACTATTTTTTTAAACCTTTACTATCTCTTATTTCTTCTTCCTCTCTTTTCTAATATAGTAGTTCTTGCTCAGGATAATATTCCCATCTTGCTACAGTCACATATAAGATGACCAAAAAAAAAAAAAAGATGCTAATAATGATGATAATGATAATAATAAAAGGATAAACATCGGTGCTTCAGAATTAAATTGAAAAAATCAAAAATATAATCACAACCTTCATACATTTTTTTAGTAGCAAATATACGCTAATGGTATTACATTATGAAAATATGTTGAAGAACCACTACAATGTATGGCAAATAGAAGATGACAGTATCAAATCTCTTATAATAAAATGGGATATTGGAAAAAAAATTTTCCTGCATAAGAGAGAGAGGTGGTTATAACAATTGCAGATTATGAAAGAAAAATGATGCATTCTTGAATAGACTGAACATAATAAATTGCTGAACAAAAAGGGAATTGATTTCTAAATATGAACCAATTTCTTTTGTGTCATTTACCCCTTGATTGACCTCAAGATGCAATTTTCCCAATATTTCTACATATTTTGGACTATTCAAATTGTAAAAATCAATAAATAATAACTGCCTTTTTCTTTGTCCCATGCACGTACATCATACCACATGACAAAATTCTTCTACCTTAAATTATGGTTATCTAGATTCTTTTTCTCCTGTCTGATGATTGTGTGCTCTGCCTGAAACTCTTATTAACGGTCTCAATGGGAACATAATTTGAATATTTCAAGTTTTAAAACTGCTATGCACTGAACAATTTTTATACAACTTTTCTTACTTGCATTTTATAACCATTTATTATTATCCATATACTTGAATCTTTTGATACCGTTTTTCTTTTTCTTTTCTCAAACAATGAAAACTACTTAGATGTATTCTCTGGAACTATGACAAAATGTCTTTCTAGTTGTCATATGAAGTGAATTTGAATTTTTTCAAATGAAATTTTTTATATATAAAAGAAAATCTAAAATGTAATCAAGTATTTTATACTAGTATACTTTGGTCATTTTTGACATGATTAGTTACTTATTGGGTGAAAGTTCTATCTAGTATTGTATAGTGTTGTATCTATACACTTTCCATTGGATTAGTGTCACTCCCTAACATTTTTGCTTATGATCAAAAATCAAATTTTATGTAAAAGTTAATAAATAAAGTTCCATATCATTAAACCATTGTAGATGAATTATCATAGCAAATATGTAATCTAAAATGCTGGTTCCTTTCAGGAATTAATTTAAAGACAATTCATTTCTATCTCCAACTTTTATTAATGGGGTAATCAATCAGGAACATGGATACAACAAATAATAAGAGACAAAAAGAATAAAGATGCATATTTGAAAGTTAATCATACACACTTGTCAGAAATTACTAACGTTTAAATGTAAAATGGTGTTTGTATAAAAATTACCTGAGTTGAATTTTATATATGAAATAGACATATCTACATATGTGAAAGTCTTTGGTATTACATATTGTAGTGTGTGACTGTTTAATGTTCCAAAACTATTTTTTAAAAAAAAGATTATGAAGAATGTCTCCTTACATGACAGAAAGAAAAATACAAAAAGAAGATAAAATATGAAAGTGTAATGAAGCGAAAAAGAAAAGAAGGGAGAGAAAAAAAGAAAGATTTGAGAAAAAATAAAAAATGAATGACATAGGAAAAGAAATAGAATAACTAAAATAAAGAGAAAAAAAGAATGATGAGAGAGAGAGAGTATTAATAGAAAAAAGAAAAAGAGTTGAGAAAGGTAGAGGGCAGTGAGATACAAAAAAAAGGGAACAATTAGAAGTGGATGCTGCCAATTAAACAATTCTGTCAATTAGAAGTTACTTTGTGACTGTATATTTGTCTTGCTTTTTATAGTAATGCAAACATACAGTCAATTCTTCATCATCCTATTTTTTCCAACTTCTTTATGCTATTTGTGTTTCTTCAATTAAACTCAAGTTTAAATTAATTTTTTCAACATTCTCTTGATTGTTTTCTATTTAAAGTAAGTCTCTTTCAAAAATGTTGGATTATAAACTTTGTCTCTTCTCTACTTCCAGTCATGTGCTAGCTTTTCCTTCAACTTTGTAAGAAAAGAGATGATAAAAGAAGATTACCTAATTAAGAAAAATGCTGGCAATATTTCTCCTTCAGTATACTCATTGCATACACTCTAGATTACAGGGCTTAAAATACACCAACTGTATCCTTTGCACAGGAGTAAGGCCTCTCCCCTTTAAAAAAAAAAAAGAAGAGCTATCTTGAATATAACATTAAACTGCAATCAGTTGTAAAACTCCAAGTTCTAAAGCTCTGTTGAGTATGAAGTCACACCTTTATTGGCATTACCCCCAGACCCACTCTGACCAGAGTAGTAGCTCTTCTTAGGGTTCCATCTAGTGGTCAAATAGATCTGTTTGAAAACTATTAGTTTTAGATAGGAATACTTGAAACCATATAACTGTGAACAGATTATCTATTAGGGCAGTCCCTGTAACATAGTGCTGGACTGTGACATTTTAAGTGAAAAGATAATTGTTAAAAAGAATAATAATACCATTAAAATAAATGGTATTATTATCTTTATTTTTAGCCGATTTCACCTTTGAAATGGAATCACAAGACAAAAAGTTAAAATCCAAAATATTTGATGTAGGATGAAAACGTATCAAGATTGAATCTTGAATTTTTTTTTTTTTTTTTTGTAGATTTAAAATTTTAAATGTAAATGCACAATCAAGCTAATAATGTCTAGAAACCGAGACTAATGTTTAGATGGGTCTGTGCCAATTTAAACTAAAAAATATGAAACTAGTCTCAATATATTTTAACTGAAACATTTTTGCCAAATCACAGGATTATACAAGTGTAGCACTCTTATATCTATGTTATTATTGAGAGGAAAATACATTTCTTATTCCACTGTTCTAACAACAAATATTACGCGACAAAATGATATCTCAGTATCTCCAAAATCAGATACAAAAATAATGGGGAAGCTATTCCCATTTGGTTATATATAAACCTAATGCACTACAATCTACAATCCCCTGATAACGACCAAGGAAATGGTCAAAAGCGCTCGGGTATAAAGTATTTCTCCACCATCTAGATCCCAATTTATGAAAAACCACTAAGAGACTAATTCCCATTAATGTTATTTAAGTAACCTTTCATCATATCCAGTAATTCCTCACAAAACTTATGAATGGTATTGTTATTTATTTTGGGTTAATCATTCTTTTTCAGGATCCCCAGTAAATAAATACAGTCAAACTAATTTTTAGATAAAAAGTTAATTTTCTTCTAAACCAAAGACACTAAGCTATATTATTTCAAGTAGAACATTATACAATCAAAACTGATATTATTCTTTATTAGCAAATTATAAAATATTGAAATTCTGTAACCAAATATAAACATTCTATAAATATCTATAAGAGGTATACTACTTCTAAAATTGTTGCACATTCATATTTTTGTTTAGAGAGTTTCAGTAGAGTTTGGTAATAAATAATTTCAAATAATATCCATTTTGATTGCATAATCCTGCTGCAAGGAGCTGATTTAGCTCAGTTGGTAGAGCAACCACCTAGGTGCCATAAGGTTCCAGATTTGATAGTAGCCCTCACCAACTCAGTGCATGATTAAGCACAGGTTGGATCTGTCCGGTAAAGTGTGGTGCTCCACCTCAGATGTAAAAGCAATCTCCCTGGTGTCGCACTTGTGAAAATGGGATAGATTCCTTTACTCTCCAGCTGATACCAACAATATGCCACTCTACTGACTTTACTTTTTACATTTGATTGAAATTTATTAACTTTTTATAAAAAAATAAATTGTTAGGGGTGTACTTATTTATGGGTTATATATATATATATATATATATATATATTACACTAAAGCTGTGTGAATCAATGTTTGTGATCTACAGCCTTTTTTACTGTTTAGTTTAAAGACATGAAAGTCATACCAAATTATTCCTTAGTTCTAGGATTGAGTTATGCCTGAAAAAGATACCATTTTAATTGGTTCTAATTAATTGTAATTTGCAATTAAGTCAAAAACAGACCAGTCTCTCACTTCACTTTCTGCCTAACACTTTCCCCTCCCTTTGTATATCTTGATTACCTCCCCGTTATACATGTCAATGAGAGAAAAGAGAGAGAGATTTGACAGTTTGAAATGGATTTGTATGTTTAGTTTCGCAAGCTGACAACCCGGCCAACATCTTGGCTCTTAATAGATTTATTTTAGGTCAAAAGTTTCCTTTCTTAGAAATCTTACAAAATGATTCTCATGTTTTTTTGTTTTTTTTTAGATTCTCTGGTCATAGTTATTTAAAAAAAGAATTAATTTGCTTTGTTAACTCACTTTTCCCTAATCTCAATTATCTACCCAGAGCTCAATGGTTGACCCAAAGGGTCATGTTTTGTCTAAGTATATTTTAAAGCAATTAACCCTCTCTCTCTCTCTCAACCCCCTCCAAACCCTTAATGAAACTAAAATTACATTTACTTATTTATTCAATATAACCATGGTGCTTCTTGTGGAATTCAGATTCTATATTTTTTCAAATGCAGGATTATATATATAATATAATCCTGCATTTGAAAAAATATAGAATCTGAATTCCACAAGAAGCACCATGGGTTATATTGAATAAATAAGTAAAATGTAATTTTAGTTTCATTAAGGGTTTGGAGGGGGTTGAGAGAGAGAGAGAGGGGTTAATTGCTTTAAAAATCAACCAATGGGAGGTGATCAGAAAAATAAGTTTCACAAAACTTGATCCAGTGTGACTAGATTATTAACTATTAGTCTGATCCAGTTGAGTCTGGCACAAGGCCATAGCAAAAGGACACCCAATAAGAACTGAACTGATGACATTAACAAATCATTCTGTGTTAACCAATGCATTAGAATAGCAAACACCCAATCATCTATCTTCATTTAAACAATGATCAAGAGGATGTACCAAAGAGTTCCTATGAAGTGAATACCTTTTTTTAATTATTATTAGATATTCCATCATCCTAGGTTAAAGGGTTACAAAATGACAAATAAGAAGTAAGGATATAACAAAAATGTTTTACAAAGTGAAAACAAAACAGAAATCCAAACTAAGACAGAGTAAGACTCTATTTAACCTTGAATTTATAAAGTTGTATCTGGTAAGTAAATATTAATTTAATTTCACACAAGTCATTCACTTGTCAGGCTGAGAACTTTTCACCATCACCTTAATTACAAAACTTGACAAATGTATGAGACATAATAAATCTTGGATTTTTGAGAGCAGCAGGACATTAACAAAATTTACACATACATTTTTATTATTACATGCGTGAGTCAAAATTTTTGCAAAATTTAGCAGGCAAGATCATGTAGGTGATGAACCATACTGGACTATAAGATGCTGAGTTCACCTGATTCTCTCTGAGTGCTACTCATAGATATGCCTCTATGGCTTAGAACAAAACCTTGCAATCCATGATTTTAACCCAATCTGACTATGCCTGATTTTTGTGGTTCTTGCAACCTGAGCAAAATTTCTTCAACCATCTGGTTATTGCACTGTGATCAACTGTGCCTTCACCTTTCACACAACAAATATTTTTGATTGCTTCATTGGTATTATGGCCCAGTTCAAATTTGTAAAACATAAATTCCCAAATTAGATTATATTGCATGTTCATCTGTGTAGTTTACAAATCTAAAGTTGCATACTATAGTTTTTTTAATTTTTTTAGTGTTTTTAACAAAACCTAAAGTTTAAACTTTTAGTTTATAACTTAGTTCAAATCTAATTAATATATAAAAACTAAAAATATTTGATATATAAGTACTGAACATTTTTACTAACATCATAATGATTTTTTGTAGATTGTTTTTGTTAAGAAAAGCATTAGGAGATGCAATTTTAATTGTTTTTTCAATAAGATTGTTAAAGACCACAACTTTGACCATTCAGCCTTAAGACTGCAAGTTCACCACTTTTGTGTTAAACAATGGATTTATTGATTCACACTGGTAATTCTTTTATATTATTTATCATAATTTTTTAATACTTGTATTAGCTGATATTTTTTCTTTATTATTCATTTCTGAATTAAACAAAAAGAATTCTGCAATCTTTTTGAAATATAAAAGATTTAAAAGAAAAGGCTAAAATTATATCTTTTGGGTCCTGAATATTCCAAGGGCTATTTATTGGATCATGAAAGAAAAAAAGATTCTCTCAATATAAAAATCTAAGTATAAAATTTTCTCCCATTCATATCAATTCTGTCTTTGATTGTCAGATGGTTCCATTTTTATCTTCTTTCTATTGAATCTGCCTCATCTTCCAAATTCAATCATTAATGTACAACTTCAGTTGCATATAAACACACAGTTTTGTCTACTTAAAGAACCTAACAAAATATATATATATATATATATATATATATATATATATGTTAACCTAACACAAGGAGTTTGGTCTACTTAAAGAAACCAGTCCAAGATATGCAAAGCAAAGAGGAATCACTTTAGCATTCCATGGCGTAAGAACACATCATTTATCCTACAGCCACTATTTTCCATTTCCATAGAGCTGCAGCCCACCTTTTAACCTGTCTCTGTCTCAAGAGTCAAGAATTTGAAGTGTCTCGCTTGCTGTACACTAATTCTGTAGCATTCATCAATCAACATTTTCATCCAACATTTTTTTGTTTTGTTATTGATGGGGGAAAGAGGATGATGGTGAAGTATGTTTGAGTTCTGGACAGAAGCAATAAGTGCAAGAGCCATTTGTGATCAGATCAAATGAATCCAGCATTTCGTCCTGATGTTCTTTCAATACTAGCAGCAGCAGCAGCAGCAGCATTTGGTTCCTAATGGAATTGGTCAGCAGTCAGGATTTATTCTTCAGGTCACATTGGATATTAAAGGTTGGTTACATCTGACATTTCAACAAGATGCAATTCATATTATTCACATTGATAAAATTTACAGTTCATCTGATACATATTCATATATATGCATATGTGTTTGATTGAGTCTCTGTGTGTGTATATATATATATATATATATATATATATATATATATACACACACAGACATAAACATTCTGGTGTCTATACAAATATATATATATATATATATATGAGATATGTTTTTGTATCTGTATCCGTTGTTGGAAATACATATACCAGGTTTGGGCATAGGTGTGAAGCATTAACGTACTGTATTACGCTAATGTTGTTACCATAATATGTTAGTCAAGGAATAAATATCAGAAAAATCTGTAGTTTTTTTTTGAGTTTCTTTTATTTAGAAGTAGTGGTAAATTTTCAGGATAGTGACATCCCTTCTTCCTGACCTTGAATCATAGTAGTGATCCTCTGGCTGCTTGTCCAGTAAGTTGGAATGGTGAGGAGGTGCTTGATGCTGATTAGTCCGTTAGTGATTAATGAGTTTGTACTCTGCGTGTGGTCATCTGATAGGGGTCATAGGGTTGGTGGTATGGGGATGTTTTGGAAATATGAGTATCCCTTTAAAGTGCCGGTGTCTGTGTTCAAGCCATTCCGGTGAGTGTCTAGCCTAATGATCCATTTTAATTCAGCTAATTTTCTAGCTTGTGTGGTGGGGAAGCCTTGTTGGATTAAGATACATTTAAGGTTATCTAAATTGTGGTGTGGGGTGTTGAAGTGATGAGCGATTTTACTGTGTGGAGATTTAAGTTTTATGGTAGATTTGTGGTTGTTGAGGTGTAGTCTGAAGGTAGTGGATTTTTCCCCCATATAGCCGCTGCTTTTGCATTTTGTGCAGTATATATAGTATATGACATTTGCACTGTTGCAGGTGAGTTGTGGGGGTTGGATTGTGGTGTTGGTGTGTGGTATTTGGATTGTAGCTTCAGTATTGAGATGTGTGCATATTTGGCATCTCGTTTTGTTACATTTTAGGTTGCCTTTTGTGGTGGTGTTGTGTAGATGTTTTTTTTTTTTAGATGCAGTGAGGATGTTTCGTAGGTTAGGTGGTTGCTTTTTGGCGTTAATGGGGAGTTTGTTGAAGGTGTGTTTATACTAGCAAAAGTACCCGGTCTATGATCGGACTAAAAAAAATTTAACACGAGGTATTGAGTGGGTAAGAGAAAGAATAAGAGGAAAATGATTTATAGAATTTTTTTAAAAACTTAACTTTTGAGTGTTTTTAAATATAATTCTATTTTTCAAAAACTGTTTTGTACATATGACAAAAACTTAAATTCAGTTCCTAATTGCTTGTTTTACTTAATTGCTTATTGCATTAAAGTGATAAAAAATATTAACTTAATTTATTTTCTTTTTTATCCCTAAAAAGTAACAATTAAAAGGAGCTAAGTATTAAACTTGTGTCCTTATTTATTTAGCTCTATCTGCTGAGACTGTACAATACGCTGACAGCACCTCTGCTGAGTAAAACCTCCTTCCAATTGGGCAACATGTTGGCCGTAGGTGACAACACATTATGTTTGCAGAGCAGTCCATGATATGCACCGTTACTTGGGCTAGATGGGTGGTCAGAGAGATCTCTCCAATCAATCGGCTGGTCATGTCAAGCCCTAGCACCTATATGATTGTCCCTACTGCATTGTTCTTATGGTAAAACTGAATCTAGTGGTGAGGTTCAAATTATGTAGTGTAGAGTACCCCTTCATTGCCATTACTGCCAGGCCCACATTGACCCTGAGTAGTTGTACTTGTTAGGCCTACCAAGTATGACCACTTTTAAACTTAACATTATGATACTCATATTTTAAATGAATTTTATGTATTAATTTATCATAGCAAAAATACCTAATTAAATCAGAAATTGACCAAAAAAATCGTTTTAAATGTATTATAAATAAATTACATGTGTAATATTATTTTGCTTTTTTTGTTATATTACTACTTTTCGACTTGGACAAAAATTAAACCTTAAATAATTGATTTAGTTAATTTTAATTCGTTTTTAAAATGAAAGCCAAGAAAAATATGTAGTTGCTTGAAACACCAGTGTGCTCCGATCAATATATGAATACACATTTGTCAATTTTATTTTATTTTATTTCTAACCCTTTAAAAAAACTCTAACAATAACAGAAGCTAACAATTAAACTTGTGTCCATATTAGTAGTTGGAAGATTTCGCCATTTTATTCAAATGAAAATGTAACCGTAAACTTGTTTTGAAACAATTCTAATTTTTCCATAATTTTTTGTACATGACAACAATTCAAATCCAGTTCTTAAAAAGAATCTAAGAATCGAAAATTTAAATTCTTCATATTGCAATATCTATGTTTGCTTAAACTCAAGATAGTATTTTAAAAATACATTGTTTTAAAACGTTTTCATTAGTTCTCTAAAAAATTAAGACTTTTTTTTACCATCAGTATTAATTACAAAACAACAATTTTCATAAAAGTTTTGATCTTCAAATTTCACCTATGAAATCTATGATATTTAAACATGGCAATTCTTAAGAACTGAAAAGTTGCACTTGCTTTTCGTACTTACATATTATCAAAAATTCTTGAAATGTTGGAATACTGGATATTATGGGAAATACTTGAAATAAATTTTGTCTCACAACTAATTGTTGAGTACACAAACAACTTAAATCCAGTCGGGTGCCTTCGATTAAAGATTAAAACTCCAGGTTTGTTCCATATTAGTCACCGTTGATTTCCTATCGCCATTTTTGAAGATAATTAGTTAACGGCCCCTCCCCCAAAAAAACAACAGTTTCTAAGGACAGTATTCATCAATTTTATTGTTATTTTTAACCCTTTAAAATTCTAACAATAAAGAAACTAATGATTAAAAGTCATTTTATTTGAATGAAAATGTTAGTTTAATTTATACAAATATGTAACCCTATAACTGGTGAATATTTTAAAACATTTTCATATTTTTATTTACATTTGAAATATCATTTTTTTTTTTTAAATAACCGTAAATTTTAATTTTTCTACAATTTTTTATGCATGACAACAATTAAAGTGAGTGTACAATTTAAAAATATGGACAAAGATTTGATTTTACATTAAAATTTAGTCTGAAAAAAATATACTTCGTATTATCGGCATATCCAAAGAAAAATTTGTTTTTTCAACTCTCTCTAAAAAATAATTTAATGGATGAAAACACATACAAATTACACATTTAGAAAGATTATTTTATTTCTAACCATATAAATATTTTAAAGATTGAACCACAAATTTGCGATAAAAAGGAATTTGATTTTTTGTTAAAATTTAGTCTGAAAAAAATTATACTTCGTATTATAGGCATATCCGAAGCAAATTTCTTTTTGTAACTTGCTCTAAAAAATAAGTCAATAGATAAAAACACATACAAATTACATATTTAAAAAGATTATTTTCTTTTCTTTCCAACCACATAAATATTTTTAAGTTTGGACCATAAATAGGCGATAAATTCCAAGCTGAACGGCTTAGATTGCAAAATTTATTCACTAAGATTAAACTTCACTGCTGATATCGCTGTAACAAAAAACAGGCAGTGAACAATATTTTATTATCAGCAGGAGCTGGTATATGGCCAGTTTTGCAAATCGGTTGATTTTGACTTAATTAATTATATCCCTTAATCAATAAAAATCAATAACCAAATTTGGTGTGTTTCTTAGTTAGAAGGATATCAAAATGTATGCAAAATTTCAAATCCGAGTGACCTCCCTTTTCAGAGTTATACGTCGACACGTACATACCAAACTTCTATATATATATATATATATGAATAAATAACTGATGTAACTGTTAGTGAGGTTGTACATAAAATTGTGTCACCAAAACAATTGCTTCTTCCCACTTCAAACATGTTTCTGAGTAGCCTGCTATATAGATTGACAAAGATAGTATTTTTTCCCCAAATAAGGTTCGTTCATTTTCATATTTTGCTTTAAAAATCACTCATTAATAAAGAAAGAGAATAAAAACTGTTAATTAGAAAATATAAGATTGAAAATGAATAACTGTTTAAACATTCATTTTCAATTTTATTTTTATCAATTATTACTTTCTCTTGAACCGGCAATGCTAGCTGTATAGCAAATTGAACTGCCCACCTAAAAAATAACTAAATATTTCTTAAAGATAAAATGAATGTATTTTCTAAAACAAGCTACTTCACAAAACTGAAAATTTGTTTCAATTATCTTTTCATCTTAAATTATATTTAATTCATTTTTGTTAGGTACACGTGTTGTCAATGCACAAAATTTTAAAACAGAAATAGAACACAAAGATTTGTCTCAGAATGTTATGTATAATCCAATTAAATTTATTCAAAGAGATCACCATTAGCTTCAATCACAGCCTCCAGACAACTTTGGAATCTCCTGCAAGTCTTTCTGATGGTCTCCATTTTTAAGATGGTAAATGCTGCCATTATCTTTGCCTTTGGCCAGAGTTTTGTTGGTCTTTCACTCAACTGCACTCCACACATATTTATTACAATTTTTGGAGTTAAGTGGCCAGATGTTATGGATGTTGTGGTCCTAGAATTTTCTCACAGTGAACATTTTCTCTGGTTGTCAGATGCAGTGTCCTCCAGCAACTTCCTTCTTGATCCAGGTACCATGTCAGCAATAGTCAGAGCCCTGGGTACAATCAAGAAAGGGACAGATAAGCAAATTGACATGATATCTGGAGCCTATATTAAATATAAAAACTGCACTTTGCAGAACCGGTCATCTCCTTGAAAGTGAAAGTAAAGTTGAAAACTAAATAAACCATAATAATAATAAGACAGACAATACATATGAAGAAAAGGAGGAGAGGATTGCATTGATGCAACAATTAAAGTACTTGAAGAATACACAAAAAAGAGTAAAGAAAGACTAATTACAGTAGTCAGTATTAGCAACTTCAAAATATGCATAAAGAGGAACATGACAAAAACTAGAAAGCAGAAATGGGAAGAAAAAACTATATGGATATTTCAAGTGACTAACTGAGAGATTGCCAATGAGAAGACCCATGCATGGCTAAGAAAAGGAAACCTCAAGAGAGAAACTGAGTCTCTTATAATAGTTGTACAAAACAATGTCATAATTATATGAAAACAAAAATAGAAAGATGCCACAGAATAACAAGTGTAGGATGTGTGGAGACAGACAAAACTTTTAATCAGATAATAAATGCAGCAAACTAGCACAAGATTAGCTACAACTGGGTGACAATGGTGATCCACTGGGAATTGTGCCAGAAATTAAACTTTGACCTATACAACAAAATGGTATATGCACAAACCAGAATCTGTTTTAAAGTATGAGACTAATTCTCTGGGATTTTGAGATATAAACAGATCACCTAATTAATCCCAGCCAGTAGACCAGACCAGATATAGTGTTAATTAACAAAAACAAAAGAACTTGTGGATTTTGACATTCTGGTGGATTACCAAGTAAAAATGAAAGAAAATGAAAAAAATAGGCAAATACCTTGCCAGAGAGCTGAACAAACTGTGAAACCTGAGGGTGACAGCGGTACTAATTGTAGTTGGTGCACTTGGAATGGTCCCCAAGAATTTGGAAAAAAGATTGGGATTTGAGGAAGAATCAAGACCATCCAACAACAGCATTGTTAAGACCAGCTAGAATACTCTGAAGAGTCCTGGAGATCTTAAGAGACTTGCTGTCATTGAGACTTCAGTGAAAGACCACCAACTAAAGCTAATGTGAAAAACATGTTTGGAGTGATATAATTGTAGTTTAATCATGGTTATCATCAGGATGCATGCATTGTGTTCAGGATGAAATTACTCATATCAAAATTGTGTTCATTCTAGTGAATATCATTCATTCAGTCATATTTTTGTTTGACAAATAATGTAGACTGTATACAAAAAATAAAAGTGTGACTTAATAATATCTATGAGAAAATTTCAGTTAAATAATGTGAATATCTTAAGAATCTACACAAAATCAACTACTTATCTGATTTCAATAGAATTTTAGGTATTTTTTCATTTATGAAAGAATTTATGAATTGGAGATTTTGTAAGGAATATTTTTGGAAATGAAAAATTAATCCACCTAAGAGAAAACAGATTTATGAATTAAATTTTTATATTATCTCATGATCCTATGAAATTTCATATTATCTAATATGACACCAACACAAACATTTAAAGTTATTGGTATCTATAAAGTCTGTAGACATGAAAGATTTGTCAATAAAATTGGCGATTTTCTTCTTTTATTTTTTATGATCCTATGGTTGTTTTCTAGAGAAATAATTCATTTAAGTGAGTGATAATTTTTTCCTCTTCAGATTTTTAGTCCTAAATAAGTAAGTTATTCTACATCTTCTGCTTGAAGAATGACTATTAAAACTAATTAGTAATCCTTAATTATATGAATAATAAAGCATCTGGAAGCTAGCGTTAGGTGTGGTGCTCCACCTCAGCAAAAACAATCTTGCTTGGAAAAAAAGGTAGACGCTTTCGCTGTTTGGCTAACACTGACAATAGGCCACTCCATAGACTTTACTTTCTAGTAGTAATCCTTGATTATATGAATAATATATTTAGTTGCACAAATAGTTTTATGGGAATTTGAATGCATTAAAATTAGTTATGCTTTTGTGCATGGGTGCACATTCTTAAAAGTAAATATGCATATACATATAAGTGCAAAGATGTTTATGATTATATATACATATAGACATAGTGTATATAAATGCATGTGGGCAAATCTGTATGTGTGTGTGAGTATAGGTAGTGTATATGTATGTATATAATAGTTGCAAAAGGAAAACTAAACAAGTTTGAGAGGCAGATTTTAAGATAATAAAAGAAAACTAATTCTCAGTGGGATGAAAGGGTTTTTCTAATGTCCTATAATAAACTCATGTTTTTGGTGCTTGTATGGTAAGAGGTCAGTAGACAAGGATATTATTTTTTTTATGTACTTTAGTTCTGGGGTCTCCATGCAGAATGGGTTGTTCTCTTTTGGAAATCAAGACTATATATTCGAGGGAGCAGTCACAAGTTGGACAGATTAGTGTCAATCCGATCAATGGTGGTTGGGTTAACCCTTTTTCCCCATTCCCATCCACCATTTGGTAGAAAACAGAGCAGAGGGATTTCAGAGTTAAGAGCTGGACATTAGACAGAATGGGAGAGAAAACCAAGTTTCATCTGCTGTCCATATTGTTGTAGTGAGAGACCACAGCCTAAGCTGACTTTGCAAAGTGTCAACCCCTCTCACCAAAATAAAACAGAAAAACAAATAAATCAATGATACATGTGTATTCTGGTATTCATTTTTGTTTCTTTTTTTCTTTCTTTGTGGAGCTGACCTGTACCTTATACAATTTCAACCAAGAGCTGCAGCCAACTAATCTTATCTTAAAAAAGCATACACAATGTGGGGTTGACTCATTTAGCAGGTTAGAGTAGATGATCTGCAGATGAGACTGCACCATATGGCTGCAACATTTCTTTTAGTGGATTATCATTGTTAGTGACTCCTTCTTGATATGACTCCACTCTCCCAAATAATTTTTTATTCACTAAAAACCTTCCCTTCGTTGGGTCTCATGAGTCAACCTACCAAATTTTCTAGTTCAATACCAAACTGTTTGGTCATCTATACAGAATAGACTAAGAAACTCTTGCCAGTTACATTTTTATGGATAAATATAGTTATTTTCTCTCCAACTAGTACAATTTGCATAATCATGTTCAAATTAGGTTAAAATCACTTTCTCACTTTCTATAAGATGTCTCAATATACAAACATTCTCCTTGTTAGTGATTGTATTATGCATGCTTAAATATTTATTTTGTTATAGAAATAAGAAAATAGAAGAAGAAAACTGCCAATTTTATAAACACAACCACCATGTCTACACATTTAATAGATACATATAACTTTGAAAGTTTGTGTTATTTGTGGATATTAAATAATAAGAAATTCTGTTGAAATTTCCCAAGTACTGATTTACAGAGTGATTTACCTCCCTTCCCAACCCACAAAACTATATACTCTCTCTATCTGTCCATAAATATATTCTTATGAAAATTGATCTTGGGAATAAATAATAACAGACTTAAGTTTGTGCAATTTCAGTAGGAAAGGTGAATATATAAATGAAATACAAAGATTATCACTTTTTTAAAAAGTTTGCTATTCCTTACATTTCCTTCTTAAATTATAAGAACTATGTGTTTGAGTTGGGATTATTTAGAGTTGATTATTTAGTTATTTGTTATATATATATTAGTTTTTGAGTTGAAAGTCAGGTTGGACTTTGATCTTTGTCTATATGCAAAATTTATACCTTTGGCAGTTAGCTCAGTCGGTAGGTGTTCGGCTAGGAATCACAAGGTTCTTGGTTCAATACCGGCCCTTGCCAACTCACAAGGATCTGTGTGGTAAAGTGATGAGCTGATGATAAGTGTGTCACTCCACCTCAGATGCTAAAATAATCTCCTTGGTCTAGAGCTAGTAAAAAGGGGATAGACTCCCTCGCTGTCTGGCTGATACTGACATTAGGCTGCCCCAATGACTTTTACCTGTGGCCATCATTTTCAGCCAATGATATTTTCTACAAAATTAGTGGGGTGTTATCAATTAATGTTTTGTAAAATGTTGGTAAGAAGTAGCATAACAAGACCAAATGTTTTTTTTATGAATACTTTACAGACATTTAACCTTTAAAAATCGAGATTTCAACTGATACATATAATAAGGAAAGGTAGAATAATTTTGTGTCATAACATGGAATATTCAGTACTAGCTGAAGTATTTGTCTAGACAAGATAAAAGGTGAAACCCTGGAATTAAGCTGATTAGAATCATTTATTAATTTCTTAGCACTGACCAATTTCCCATGGTCATTGTTATGATAAAAGATAAATAACACAGACAAGAAATTGAATTTATTAATCACATTTTTCATATTATCTCAAGAATTTAATATTTATCTGAGGAAAAATTCCAAGTTTTTTATAGAGTAATATTTTATGAATTAAGCCCATAAAAATAAGGAGATTTATTGATTTTAACTTTATTTTTTGTCCAGTCTGTTAATCCTTCTAAGCAAAATGTAATTATTTTATATTTTCAATTTTAAGAACTACTTATAAACCTAATTAATTCAATAACACAAGTAATTTATGAATATATTCTTTTGAATTTTGGAAACTTAAATTCTGTATAATTAACTACACCTTGCAGCAATATGGCTTCCTGCTGAGTGTTGTTAGAAATCTCTTTTCAATGAAAGAGAAACAACATTTTGTTTTATGTTTAAAATATTCTCCCTGGTGGCTTTCTGTCGTGACTCTACATCAAATTGGAGGGGAAGTTAATATAATGGCTATCATCATCAGAAATGGAATTGGCAATTTGAGTTTCACATTTCATGCTAATTCATTTGTGAAAATCTTTAATCCATCTCTTCTCCTGACAGTATGCATAAATAGTAGGGCAGACTGGGTTCTTTTAGGAAACCAGTCTAAGAGAAGGAAAACTCTTAATTCAAGCTTTTACTCTGCTTAAAAGTTAACATTCTGTCACATCCTACCCATGATGGGGGGGTTGGGTAAATACAAATTGTTTGGCTTTCTATAGAAGATGGATAAAACAAACTTCCCAATCATCAATATTTATTAAGATAAATGACAAAATATATGGATAAAATATCCAAGAGAATGGAAGTGAAATAAAATATGAAAACCAATTTAATCACGATGAGGTTCATAACTCTTCTTCACCAACTGTCCCTATTGGCCATATAAGGAATATCATCTGCACAGAATCCAGTATCAATGTAGAGTTGATTGATGTAGATTTTTGCTGGCTGTCCCACACTGTTCCTATGTCCATGTCCAGGTGCCTATGTCACTTATGAGCTCATCATAGCTTTTCCAGCATTGCCCAGTATGTCTTGTTTGTCTTACCTGGAGGGTTTGTGGGATAGGAAGCAAGTGGCCAGGCAACTGATCCTTAGTGGGATGTTGCTTCCAGGATTTGTTCAAGACAGTACATAGCCTTCTTGTACAGTTCCTATCTAGCTTTTTCTCCAAGTGTTTCATTAGGAGTTCAGGTGGTGCCACCATACAGTAGTACTGGCATTGCTGCAGCTTGAAAGAATTCATGCTTTATCAGATCAGAATTTCCATATGGTTGATGATCTGTATATAGCAGTCTATACTTTTTAAATACATAAATTGACATAAGTTTCTGTAGATGAGATATTACTACTTAGGTATGTGAATTGAATTACTAATTTCAGGGTTTATGATCTAGTATGGAGATGTCTCCATTTTGTTTGTAACATGAATTCTGTTTTAACTGAGTTCACATCGAGAACAATGCCTCTTGCTGCAGTGATTTGGCTTCTGCATGTGTATTTGCTAGAAGTGTTAGATCGTCTGTGTAATCTGCATTTGTAATAGTCTCTGCTGGATATTACCTGCTTCCTGACTTTTTTTTTTATCATGAAACCTTTTTCTTTCATTAGATCTAATGACACTCATATGTAGTCTAGGCAAATTATAAATAAAATTGATGCTTATGTATCCCCTTGTAGGCCTTCAGCAATATGGTCGAAGAAATCTGTCACCATAAGGTGAACAGACCATTGTTTTTGTGTCTTTGTAGCACATCATTATAGCATTAACTTTTTTTTGTGGGGGGGAGAATAAGGAGAAAATCCATCCAAAGCCTTGGGGAAATCTATAAACAAAAAGGTTAACTCAAGATTTTCTGCTTGTACCCCTTCTAGGATTTGATAGATAGTCAGAATTAGAAAATTTGTGGGTTAATTTCTACAAAAATCATTTTGATTTTTCCTAAGAATTTCCTTTCTTCAGGTTGGATGTGATTGAGAAGGAGGGCGTTATGAACCTTAAAAGCTAAGGCAGTAAGAGTTATATCTCAGTAGTTCATATTGATTCCAAGGTTGCCTTTCTTGTGGAAAGGGAGGATGCTGCCTTTTGTCCATTTCTCTATTGCATCTTGTGTATACATTGCATTGTATAATCTAAGTAGTATGTCATGAAATTTCTTGACTTCCATACTTCCTCAAGACCTGGATGTTTTCTATTTTTGATTGCTTTTAGAACTTCGAGTTTCCTCCTCTGTAAAGTGTTCTTTCCTCTTTAGGAGTCTGTTTTCTTGGCTGGCACCTTTTAGCTTTTATCTGCTTCTAATTTCCTTTACTGTCTGCCAAGCTAATTGTGATTGTTTATCTTCTACAGAATTTCTAATTCTTTTTAATTGATTTTGAATGCATTCTCTTTCTTTTTTGTAAGTTTAAGTTCTGGGATTTTTTTTCTTCATTTTATAGGAATGTTTTTATTTTCTCTCTTTTTTATTCTCTAATATGTTAGTTAATTGCTATGCATTTGGCTACTGCTACAAAGTAGGCAGTGATAAATTTGGTGTATGATTTCCAAAGAATATTGAATTTGTTTCTAACAATTGCTGAATAGTGATGACCAGTCATATCATTTACTGTTTTACCAGTATGTTTCTTGTTACTGCACAGATAGGCATATTTTTACTCAGATGAAACTGTGGTTTGTAGATATTCCTTTAAAGGAGAAGAATCCCTCACAGTTCATAGCACCATTTATCCAATCATTCAGAAAAAAGTAAAATTCTCACCAACCCCCTTCAATTTTTCTGAAATTTTTTCCATGTGTAGAATATGTTAATGTTAGATAATCCTCAAAATTTGAGCTTTCAATTCCAACAATTGGCGGAGTTATGTCGATTTTTAGCACTCCAAATTTGGTGGGTTTAGTGAGAAATGGTAACTTTTTGTAATCAATTTTGTCTGTAAAATGAGTTCTAGAGTTTCCCTACTATTAAATATTGGTTTATAAAAGCATTTTTGACCAAGGAATCCAAAAAGGCTATCAAAAGTTTTTTAAGTCAACCAATTTTAAGTTACTATTGATTTCTGATTTTTTCATGGCAAAATTAATATCCCAACGTGGCACTGCTTCTATGACAAAAATATTTTTCTATTAATATTTCACATATATTGAACATTATTTGTACCAAAAAGATAGTTTGATTTTTTTCTCAGAACCGAAGCTACAACATTTAGCAAAAATTAAAAATTTTGCACTTGAGTTTTTCCAGGTGTGGACTATTGTAAAGTTAGACAATCCCCAAAATTTACCAATTCTTGTGGAAATGCATTTAAATCAAATAATCTGAATTTTGTCCAGTGTTAACTGAAAAGATAAGGCGGTCAGCTTAAATCCGGGTTTTGAAGAAAAAATGTATAAAATAAGCTTGTACGGATTTCAAGAGGGAAAATCAACTGTATATATGCTGCATGGAAAATTGAGTTCCTAAATGGTTAATGTTAACCACCAGAGTAATGTGTTTATAGACTCAAGACATTTATCCTAAATACATATTTTCAAAACTATCTATTTTATTGTTGGAGTGTATGCAGTTAGCTTGTTTGAAATTAAGAGACGATAAGTTTCATAACCAGCAACTGTATATTTTCAATATGCTGCAAAGAATCAAAGAGTTACCACCTGAAATTCAGGAGATTGCATTCAAAAATATTCAGCATAATGATTTTGGTCTCCTACCAGAAAATATGCTGTATGCAATGCTTAAATGAGATGAACTAGAAGTAAGGGAAGAAGCTATAAAATGAATTTTAGCTATTAGGTAAATAATTCACATAAAATTGATTAAAAGGATTTCATCGATTTAGAGTTTCATTTTAAATTACTCTCCTAATTTCATTATACAAATTAAAATTAAGACTAGTAAGGTTAAATTTTTAATCTAATTCAATAAATTGATTTTATTTGAATAAAAGAAATTGTCAAACTTTTCTGGATTAAAATTATAAAACTTGTAAGCAATTTTATATATAAACTATCAAAAGTACCCAGTTTATGACCGGACAAAAACAGGGAGTGTTCCTAAAAAGTGCGTCTAATGGTGAAGTTCTAATTCTGGAGCTCTCGGAAGTGTGGAATACTCCTTCATTGTCATTTTGATCCAGAGTTGTAGTACCTGTTAGGAACCCATCTATTGTTTGAATTGATTAAAAAATGAGTTTTCATTAGAACGAAAATTATTCGTTTATTGGATATTTAATGTTAAACAAAGCTAACAGTTTGTGTATTATAATATTAATTTATTTTAGGAATAGTCTCTTTTTGATGTCTACATTTTTTAAAATATTAATAGCATCCCATTGTGGTGTAAGGGTTTGCAAGTTAGACTCACATTATTACTAAATAGCGATTTTAATACTTGCTAGATGCCCTTTGCTTTTGACCTTGTACCATATCCTAAAAAAAGTCCTGTATAGAAACTTATAAAAACCTTCTGATATAATTATTCAGACTCTTATCTTTATAGAAAAAAAATCGTTTTCTATCTGTTCCTTTTTTTTTTCAAATTTCATAAAATAAAATAGGGGTGGAGCTCGTAAAAATATTTCTCCTAATATATTTTAAGAAAAGACCTATTTCAAACATATTTTCATCAACAGATGAATAATTACGAAAATTTCGTGAAAATTTGACTATTAGTTGATTTTCCATAGAATTTTTTAAAAAGCCAGTAGTCAACTTGTTTTTGACTACTGTAAATTTCAATTGATTTAACAGTGCAAAAAGGTAAACATTGTTTTCATTCATAATTTTCATTATTTCCGTGAGCTGAAAATTTTTTAAAAAATCATCAGGAGTTGTTTTAATGTTTCTTCTTTTGAATGGTTCAAAAATTTGAAGATGATATTAACCTTTATTCAAGTTTCATTGTGTTAAATATAAATCCAGTTAGCAATTTGAAAATAATATAGTATGTGTTTTTTTTTATATCCCCCTTTTTTAATTGCTAAGAATTTGTGATTTATTTTTTTTATTTGCAACATTGAGAATAATATTTAAAAAAAAAAAACACTTTTTCGTACGTAAGACAATTTTAAATTCCGTTTTTAATTGCTTGTTGAGTTAGAAATAAAATGTAATATTGTAATTTCTTTTGAGCCCTAAAACAAAAGTAACAAAGAAGCCAACTAAACATTATATTTTGTGTTTTAATTTAAATTTCATTATTCTTCTTTCAAAAACGTTTTGAGTTTCACTGAAATGGATATATTTAATCATATTTCATTCTAAGAAATATGAAAATGATAGTATGTGGGTATCCACTTTTTTTATATCCCTTTTTTTTTTAATTGCTTGAATGATTTTTTCTAAACTTTTTCGTGTGTATACTTTTAAATTCAGTTTTTGTAGTTCTCAAAAAAAAAAAAAAAAAATTAACAGTTTGTACTAAATTACAAAACAATCGCATTCAACAATGTTGACTTATTAGTAGAAATAGAGCAAACATTTTGAATGACTGCTGAAAACAGACAGCAGGCAGGCTCTTGCTGCTGGCATATCAGCAGGAGCAAATGTGCGATGCTTTCTGAAAATCATTTAATTTTGTTTGATTAATTAATTATATCCCTTAATCAGTAAAAATCATTAACCAAATTTGGTGTGTTTCATAGTTAGAAGGATATTAATCTGTATGCAAGATTTTGAATTTGAGTGACCTCCCGTTTTGGAGTTATACGTCGACACGAACATACCAAACTTCCTTTTATATATATAGATGTATTATAAACAAGGATTTTGAGAGGCTTCATATTTAAAACTAAATGCGCAAAAATTGGTGCAAGTTATAAACCTACTTATCATACCAATACCCAAGTTTTCCAAGGTGATACTTTTTGATATTAAAAAAAAATTGAAAATCCATCTACCCCAATGTATATATATAAACTGCAAATGAAGTGTTCCACATTTACTGCATCAAGTAAGAAAAACTCAATAAAAAATCCTTGTCTGTTATATTTGATGGAATATATCTAAAAGAGAATTTTCTACTGAAATACACCTTATATATTAGCTTAATAGTTAATTTTATGATGATTTTTAAGCAGAAAAGATCTCGTTCTGTGGTGTGCCATGTGTATGCTCACCTCCACTTATTATCCATGAAATAAATTCACAGATATATTTGGATTTCTATTACAAGATTTAAAAAAAAAAAAACTTAACAACATATATATATATATATATATATATCATCATTATCATTATGGCTTCGTGGATGAAGATTAAGAAGAGAGTACAAGCATGTTCGTCGGTGACACACAAAGCTGCAGCAGCTGGTCTGGTCATGCTTTGATGGCATACTGTTGCAGTTCTTCTTCCAATGTCTTTTGTACTTGAGGTAGGTATTGTGGGTGTTTTTAAAGGAGGAGACAATATGCTTGATGGTAAGAAGCAAAGCATCATGGTTATATATATATATATATATATATATATATATATATATATATATATATTAATATCATTTAATATAGATTTAAATTTCTTTCTGTTCTTCTATTATTTTTTTTTTAATTTTTATTTTATCATTTCAATAAATTCTAATTCTGATTTGAAAATATTTTTTTCAAATTTCATAATATGATGCTTGCTCATTTCATGTGGTGATGCACTTACTTACCATAACATTGGTCGATGGACGGAATAAAAGACAAAAAAGTGGTGAGGATCTATTCTGGAGATCTTAGGAATGTGCCATTAATCCCAAGTACACTCTGACTCAGAGTAGTAGTACATGTTAGGATCTATCTATGGATCAAATAGATCTATTTGAAAATTAGTTGTTTGTTGGGTGGGTTTTATGGCAACCCTTGGGTATTCAAATGATTTTTAAACCATAATTTTTATACTCCTTTTTTAATCTATTTGACCAGTAGATGGGAATCTAATAGGGCCTATCACATCAAGTCACAGTGGACTTGGGAGTAATGACAATGAACGAGTACTTCACACTCCCAGAGTTACAGAATTTGGAACCTCTTCACTAGATACAGTTTAGCATCATAACCAGGACACTAACATCCTCAGTCACTGCCTTCTAGCACATATAATAAAAATGGTTGGGGATTTGCCATAAGAACAATTGAGGAATATGGTCAGGACAATCATGTAGGTGCTAGGACTTAACGTAACCAGTCAATTGATCGAATCAGGCCGCTCATCTAGCCCAAGTAATGACCAAACTGAAGTATTTCGAGTCATGGACTGCTCAACCACCAGGATTCCATCCTTAAGCATTATGGACTGCTACCCACAACCAACAGGTGACCCCACTGGGGGGGGGTCTTATCCCTCTACACAGGTGTAATTGGCGTGTTCTAGAGCCCTTACTGACAAGATGGTGTGGCGAGCCGGAAGTTCTTGCTTCAACAGACAGATCAAATGACAAAAATAAGTAGTTTGCGCATGGGGATCGCACACCCTAGTAAAAAATAAAATTCAAAATAAAATTCGTAAAATTCAACCAATCCCTCTGATTGGTTGAATTTTACGAATTTTATTTTGAATTTTCCCACCTAATAAGAAAAATTATCAAATGGAGCCCCATGGAGCTTACCTGGATTCTATAAATACTCAGACTTTTTCATTTTCAAGCAGAAAGATTTTGCCTGCCTAAGAGAATCCTTGTCACACGTTTTAAGAATTTTTAATGCAGAAGGTACAAACTATCTATCTATCTCTCTCTCTTTAAATAATCATTGCTTTAAGAGACAAACTAAATATCAGTACAAATATTGCTTGACTGATGATTATTGTGACCTAAAAACTTTAAACGTTCTTTCTCATTTTGTGAATTGTGAAATATTATCTTACATTTTACATTGAACTTTAAAAAAAGAACTTTTGGCTGAACCTCGCCCAGTATTCAATGCTGCCCTTTTTGTATACATTTTGTTAATACAATTTTGTTTGTTTAATCAAGAGTTTTGTCTTCTATGCCATGTGCTTGATTGTTTTATGGTCTTTAAATGTTTGAACACTTTTATTAAATATTGACATCAAACAGCCCAACCTACCACCATAATGGTTTTGAAAATTGTTAGTATTAGATAGCAATACTATAAATCCTATAACTGGATGCAACTTATTAGTTTAAAAATGAATTAAATTTCTGCATTAAATAATCCATTTACCATTAAATAAATAAATCCAGCAACCCACTAAGTAATTGGTTCCTTTTGTAGCAGAAATCCAGGATGATGTTGATGCTTTGAGTTAGAAAGAGGTGAAGGATTTTAATTAGCATTTTATAGTTATCTCTGTTATATTAAACATTTAGATGATTAAAAATGATATTCACCACAAATGTGGACACCACAAAGTTATCCTTTAATCTAATTGGACTGGTGATTGCTTTATTCTTACAAAGGCTACAGACTTTATATA
The DNA here is from genome assembly GCA_023376005.1 of Doryteuthis pealeii. Taxonomy (NCBI): domain Eukaryota; kingdom Metazoa; phylum Mollusca; class Cephalopoda; order Myopsida; family Loliginidae; genus Doryteuthis; species Doryteuthis pealeii. The sequence goes on from CM042164.1 coordinate 23,631,099, forward strand.
GATAGTATATCCCTAACAATTTTGATGAAAAATCAATTTTCTTCTAAATTAAAGATACCAGGATTTTATTATTTCTAATGGAACATTATAAAATCAAAACAGATATCATTTGGTATTATCTATTTACTGAAAAATATTAATATGTATCAGTCCCAAAATAAGTTCATTACCAATATATCTATGCAATTTTATTTTTGCATATGGAGGTGTTGAAATTTTATTTTTGGTTGCAGTTTCAATAAGTCTGTAGCCTAAATAGGCTGTGGTTACATACATATATACTAAGGATGTCCAATCGATTTTGGACAATAAATGTACACATGACGGGAAAAGTTACAAAACATTTCTAAAAGTTATTTTATCATAAATTTTTTTTTTTTTTCCATTTCATAGAATTCCTGAAATTGTGATTTAGATTAATGTTTATGTTGAAATTTGATGTAAGGGGAAGTAATAATTTTATTTAAAATATAGAAAATTAAATTTTCATCCAAAAATATAATTCTTTGAAAAATCTATCTAAAAGCAGGTAATTGTTCAATCTTAATGAAATTTTCACTTCTTATTTATTTATTTTTGAAATGGGTTTTGTGTTGGAAATATTGTTAGAATTATTTTTTTAAATTTTGGATAGACCATCACCCAAATATTTTTTTAAAAATATGGCCTTCTTTTTAAGAAATAATTTAGATTCCTGTAAAGACATATTCCCTAACAATTTAAATCAGCATTATTATAATCATAGTTATTTAATGGCCCGTATATAGATTTTTCTAAAAATTGGCCTAAAGTCAAAAGTTAAGATGTAAAAAAATATATATTTATACAATTTAGATATTTATTTTATTAAAATTTACTCCTAAATTTTTAAATGTAAAAAAAAAAAATTAAAATGTTGTTAAAAAATGTGTGAAGGCTTTTAAATTTTAGAAGATTTCATCACTACTTTTAAAAAATTACTTTTTAAATTATATAAACCCAAAAGCCAACATATTATTTTCTCAATAAAAAATATTAGTTTTCATAAGTCAAAAAATGTTATTTTAGAAAAAAATCAAACCATGTTTTTAGAAATATAATTTTGAATATTTTTAATAAACAAAAATGGTGTTCCACAAAAGAAATAATTCTGTAGCTTATTTCCATTGAAAGATTTTTTTAAATGAAATGTTTTTATTCTTAGGTTGTTTTTTTTATAATTAAATCTATTTATTAATTAAATCATTTTTTTAAGTTGCTTAACAATTACATTCAATTATTTAAATTTATAATTTAAATAATTGACTTAATTGTTTTAAAATACTAAATTAAAATTTGATTTAAATTTACTAAATTAAAATTTGATTTATTTAGTTAGTTGTTGTTAAAAATATAATACCATTTCAATATTTTAAAAAATTACTCATTTTTAATTAAATTTTATAAGAAAAAATGATATTTATTATTTTTCAAGATAATGGTCATCCATAATTTTAAGACGCTCACTGAAACTGCATCAGCAAAAAATAGGGCATTATGCCAAATAGAATTGATGTATTTTCTTTCTATTTAATGGTAAACATTCTTAATTCATGTACTTGACAATTAAATGAAAAAAAATGTTTTATAAATGGTCTCTATTTAGATTAATTGATTTTTCAGAAGATTTTTAAAATTGGAGTTTGAGTAATGGTGTATTTCTTCAAAATAGATTCAGGGGTTTGGAACCCATAAAAGAAATTCCAAGTCAGATCGGACAGCTGGTTCTTGACCAGATTGGACAGCTGCTTCCATAGCAGATTGATAGCTCCGTCTCAGAGCCCTTGTTGCCGTCTTTGCTTTGTCATCTTGCTACTCAAAGTCCTGAATTTGAATCAGAACTCAACATATATCGCCAGTCGGTCCACAAAATTCCAAATCCACTTCAACTTTGATACCCCTTTGTGATTGTACATGATTTTTATCACCTTATAACTAATAAAGGTCTTTTATTATTAAAACGTGTCCGTTGTAATTGTGGAACAACATTGGTAAATTTGGTCACTTTCAGGTACAGCCCGAAACAAGCTCTTCAGCTTTCCTGTGGGTCAAATAACACCCATCATGTTAGATTTGGCGCAGGATGGCATAGTATTACATTTGTTGCCGTGACCACCATGGTATTACATTTGGATTCCGTGACCAGGGTAGTATTACACTTTTATAACTGGTTTGAATGGAAAATTATGCATTTTTTAAAATTGTGATTAATTGATTAATTTTATGCTTTTATCTAGCAATTGAAGCTGTTTTTTTTTTCTTTTTCTAAATATTTTAAAAATCATTTTAAATATTAAGGTAAAAACTGTGTGCATCTGTTTTGGACATCCTTAATATACATATGCAAATATAATGAGAGTTTTAGTAATAGATGGATAGATAAATAAATATATGTTGTCTTATATTTGCATATATATATATATATATATATATATATATATATATATATGCAAATATAAGACACAGCATATATTTATTTATCACACACACACACACACACACACACAGAGTTTATGTGTATATCAACAAGTTATAAGTGAGTTTGATTGCATAATTGGGAGTCATGTTGAAACCAGTAAACAAGAGAGTCCAATGAAGAAAGTTACAAAAGACAGAAAGTTTTAAGTAGACATTGTGTACTCAAGACAGAAGACAGGACAAATCCTAGAAATTTTCATGAAACCAAAACACAAGTATTGAAAGTTTGTCAATGGTGCCTCCAGTCATAATGTCTGAAAAGTCTTCTTGTTCTTTAATAGTTTTTTCATGTATACTGACTTTTCTTAAGTAAAAGAATCTTAAGAGCAAAAGTTGGCATTACATTAAGTGCATCTTAGGCCATAAACTTTTTAGTGAGCCCTTTTAAATATAGAAATTCTGTTTGTCGACATTGTTTTATATGATAAATGTCAGGAATATATTTGATTTTTTCCAAAGTCCATTAAAAAAAGGAATGTTTTGTGGTTCTGTTAAAATGGTAAACCTTAAAAATACTTTTGGATGGAATTTTGAGGAATTGTAAATTTTGTTTTAGTTCAAAATCTTTAGGGTTTAAGTGCTGGATTTGACATCATTAAATGGAAGTAATTTAATTGTTTGTAAAAAGACGTTTATGTTTATTATGATTGGAATTGTGAATTTTCATAACTAGAGCTGATCTGATGTTGTCCTTTACAAAGTTTAGATTAGTTTTACACAAGTATAGAGCATCCAGTAAAAATGGTCTATTGAGTTTAATGATTAGTAACAACAAAACCACATTAAAACCACCATCTTGGCAATAATCTTCTGAGTAACACACCATAATAACAGAAAAAAGAGTGGTTGGATCTGGAATAAAACCTTAGAAGATTATATGAAAGACCAGCAATTGTAAAAAACAGCAAGTCTTCCCTCTCTACAAAACTAAATTTAACCAGGCTAAGAGAAAGATCTTGGTATTAATGTCATCACAGTTAGATTGCTTTTTGGGACTTCAGCTTCTGGTTTGGAATTTAGAATTATTCATCTCTTAGACTATTTTCTCATCAAGGCTAGAAAATCCTGTTTACTCTGCTATTTTACTCATAGCTACAATTTACTGACATTGTATATAGATATTTCTGTGCCTATTAGCAGCAAAAATGGGAGTCATATCTCATGTCAGTTTTGTCAGACACGGTCTTGTTTTTAAGTATGAACAAAAATTAAGTTTTTCTGAATTATTTGATTGATTTACCACTGAAGAGGCCATTTAGAAAAATTGAAGGCAACATCCACTTGATACATTTTAATTGAGTATTTTCAGAATCAAAAGTTGTTTTTTTATGTTTTTGTTGTAACCATGTTTATGTTTAATTCTTTTTCAAACAAATAGGATGGTTATTTGCTTTTTTCATCTGATGCTTATTTACATGTTATTTCAAGGATTGTATATATATGTATATATATATATATATATATATATATATATTATTTTTGGTTATAAGTTTTCAATGTTGTAGCATTTGGTAATAAATAATACTTAATGATATCCATTTTTAATGTATAATATTCCGCTAGAGGAAGTGAATCAGTTTTCCAAATCACTGTTAAATTATTCAGCAGACTGATACGTTTTCCCACAAAGTGAGTTTTTCATAGGAGAAAACAGGTAATAGTCTGAAGGAGTCTGGTGAGTATGGTGGATGTGATAATACCAGAAAACCGAATAAATGTTACTTTGTATTAGACAAGACTTTCGTTCTAATCCTATATATATATATATATATATATATATATATTTGAGAGAGAGAAAATGAGAAATGGTAAGACTAAATCATATATTGAGAAATTATTATCAACTATTTTTGCTTATAGTTTCAACATGACAGCAAAAGTCAAAACATTTTTACAGTTTTAGATAAAAATAATTATTTATTTAATCTTTTCTACTCATGCACCCCATCTCTAACTCATATTCTTTTTTTTTTTTTTTTTTCTAGAAAGTTCCTGCATTCCTGCTCATCCCTGGAGGTTTTTAAGTTTATTATTACAAACTATTGCATGTTCTCTAATGTTTCAAAATGGTAACCATATAGCTGAGTTTTGATTTTTGAAATCAAGAAATTGTCCCAGATAAGGTAAGTAAGATTTTTGAATAGAAAGTTTTTTGGTCAAATAATATTGATTCATAGTCTTGTATTTGATTTTCATGACACTTCTATAAAAATTCCAGTTAAATTCTGAGAGGCAAAAATTAATTGGATGTTTTCTCACATCTTCAATGTCAACATTTATCCCCTGATTTTTCAATGATGGTTGCCCACCTAAAAAAAAAAAAAAAAAAAAAAAATATCACTCATTACTTTCTAGACAGAAAGCTATTTTCTTCTTGATAGTAGTTACATACCTTGATTTTTATTTTTAAAGATTTAAATTTATGTTAAGTTCCATCTTTTAAAAAAAAATTTATGACAGTTTATTTTCTGGTAAGAAGTTTTAATCTCTGTAAAGGTGAATATTTGCAAAACAAGAATCTAGATTTCTCAAAGAAAACAAACAAAACCCTGAATAGTTGGAATTTTTTCTTTCTAAAAGTTTTCCCTACTTCTTTACAGAATGGAACATATTTCCTCTGACCATTAAAGATGTCTAGCATTGGAAATAGATTAATTTTTATTTTTGTATTTGCCTTTTTTATGTACTTTACACTGCAATCATTAATTAATATTCTTTGGGGGCAAATCGTTCAACATATTTTTTTAGTACAAAATTAAAGAATGAAGTGCAGTTTCTCAATGAGTGGTGAGGAAAAGGGTGATATATATATATATTTATTTGGTCATAAGAAGTCTAATAGTGCACAAGACTGAAAGAGACTAAGAAAAAAAAAATCCCCAACTGAAATAGCCATTTTATGAGAGAGAGAGAGAGAAATGAATGAATGAATGAATGAGAATAAAATCTTTATTGTGTAATACAAAAGAATAAAATAGATAGGAACATTGTTTTCTCTCATCTTGTTCTTTATTTTTGATATACACTAGACTTCCATTATTACTGCACCTCCAGGGCTTTAAGAGTGCCATTATAACACATTTTCTTTTATAACAAGTGGATTTATACAAAATGTATTCATAATTATTTCAAGCTTATCATTAATTTATAAAACTTTTGAATTTCTTTTCAGATTTCTGTGTTATTTTAGGTAACATTATTTACTGATTCTAGTTTTTGAGATAATGCACTGAAATCTTCATGTTATTTTCTAAGTTTTGCTTTGCATAGTCTGGCACACATACTTTAAGTTTTGCATAGGTACACATACTTTAAGTTGCTTATAGTACTTGTCTCTTTGAGGTTGCTCATTTGAATAGTGAGCAGGTACATCTGGCACATACTGGAATACACCTTGTGCTGTTCCTGCAAACTAATCTCAATAAACAATAGTATTTTGAGAATATAAAAAATATGCCATTAGAATGAATGCCATAAAAACAAGTCATTATTGTTAGAGTAGCTGAATTTCTTTAAAAGGTCTTTAGTTGATTTGTAATCACATGCCAATTTATTCTCTTTGTGACTGACAAAATAATGCAAATCTGTTATCAACTTGTTTTATCAAGCATTTTCTCTACATATTACTGAAAATGAATATTGAAATAACATCAGGTGTCTTTTTTAACAATCTTAACTGATGCAAAATTCTTTTGAAAGGGTCCAAAAATTCAAGGTAATATCAATCCTGTGCAAGTCTCTCCCAACTGACGAAATGCAATTCCTTTCCCAACTGAACACGCCACTCTCACTTCAAATTGCAGTTGTCAGATTTCACTTGCTGTCCAAACACTTTCTTCCTCACTCGCCCTGTCAGCGACAGTCCGTCTTTATTTCTGCTTGTTCGGTTGTGCTTATGAAAATTCCGATATACTTTATTTGAGTCTCTACTAACAACACCTCAGCTATGAGGAGGTAGCGAGTTTGAGTATCCGTAGCTGCTCGCCACCTCTTCCCCTTCACACAGGCCAAACATATCCTGATGCGCTTTGTTTGTGGGGGCTGGGAATCCGCTTGTTCATAGGGCTGCCTTTCAGTTTCGTCACAAAAATGCATTGAAATAAAAAAAGGTTGGTTGAAATGGATTATTAATCTTGTTAGTGATTAGCATTTTCAACTGTTGTCATATTATCTGTTTTTGAATTTCTGCAGGAAAAAGGTGATCTTTTGCTTTATTAAGGGAGGATCCTTATTAAGTTTATGTTAGGGTCAGCGTTAGTTGTTAGTTACTCCCCTTAGATAGTAAATTTAGGGAGTGACCTCCTGTTAGAGCATAGTGCACTGTGGAAACAAGAAAGCAAGAGAAGAAAGGTCACCATGACACATGTTTAGATAAACAATTTATCTGGTTTTACAGTTTGAAGTTTAAGTGTTGGTTTTTGGTAGAAGCCATTAACTCTGCCCTGCATTAGATAAAACCATTATTTGTTCTACTTTCTTTTATTTATTATCTATATTTGTTGTATGTTAAAATATTACAATTTGGTGATGAGGTACTTTTTCAAAACACAAAGACACACATACCCACATTTTACAAGGATTGATTTGATGATGAAGCTATATTTTGCAACAGCAACTGTATTTGATGGAATTGTTTACAGAGAGACTATCAGCATGACAACCAACATCTTCAGAAACAAAATTATCCACATTGGCAGAAGCAGTGGCATGTCTGATCATGGAATTTCATTATGACATGGCCACTAAATCAATGTTCTGTTCATGGTTTGTACAATTCAAAGATCTTTTCAGTTTGAGTATTAAAGAACAGGTGGATAACTGTAAGGTCAGGTTTCTGTTACAGAAGCTTGGAACATCAGAACACAACCATTATGACAACTATATTTTATGGAAATATCCATGTTACTACAAGCTCAATGGTTGTGTTTTGCTTTCTTTGTTTCAGTTTCTTTAATGGCATATCAGTTTTTATCATCTGCATAGAAGAATAGTTGTGTTAGTATTTAACCTGAGGAATAAGGGGATCCTTTATTTATCTGAAAGTGAAAGTGAAAGTTTTTTTATGGTTGTGCATGCCCTTTCCAAAGAGCAAAACATTTTCCCAATCTACATCCCTGTTTAAGTATTACCATACAGCTATTTAGTCAACATGGCCGGCCTCTAAGTCATTCCATCACTTTTTCAGTTCATGTTACATTAAACATTTTCTGTCAATAACCTATCATACACAATCCAATGGTCAAACGGAATATTTTGTAGATAGGGATGTTCAAACATGAGAAGTAAAGGGGAATAACTGATGTTTTTTTCAGACATTTTGAAATTCTGAGATCAGTTGTTGCTTTCCTCAGAGTGAAAATCTGGATATTTGAAGTAAAAAGGAGGAAAACTCATTTGTAATTAAGACTACACTAGTCTTCCATAAACAAAAAAGAACAACCATTAGTAATAATTTTTGAATATATGAAAATCTCAAAATATATGTTATGCAAAATTGCACATTTTTAATTATACTTTTTTAAATAAGTTAAATGACAAAAATATTGTGTACAGCATTCTACCTTTCAGACGTTTAAAATTTCCTATTAAATTTCTAATGGAATAAAAACAGTTCAACTGAATTGGAGAAAAAACTTTTCTTTACATCAAAGAAAAATATTATTTTTAAAATTATGAAAAGAGAAAACACACTACTAAAATAATTTTTTAAGTTTTTTCAGGTATTGAATTTTTTTTTATGTAGTCTTGTGGATTTGATCTTTCTAGAAATGGAAAAATTAGGGACTAGAAATTGTTTATGTAGTCTTGTGGATTTGATCTTTCTAGAAATGGAAAAATTAGGGACTGGAAATTTTTTTATTCAAATGACCAAATGTTGACCTACCTCTACAATTGATAAAAACATTTGTTTAAAGTTTTTTAATTAAATAAGCTATTCATTATAAAATTAAGTCCCCCTTCCACAGTTTTTTATTGACAACTAAATGTAAATATTTTAACCCCTCCTCTTCTTGAATTTGTTTTAGCAGTTTGAAGGCATTTTTAGTGGTTTGAAGGTGTTAAAATCAACAAGTTAATACAATAGGAAAGCGATATTTTACATCCCTCCCTCCATCAGGTTTTTTTATCGACAAGTGAATGTAAATACTTCACATTTTATTTTAATTCACAACAAATGTTTTTTATTTTTATTTGTTTAATGTATTCATTGTTTTCATTTTTGAAACTCTGTCATATTTATTAAAAAAATTGTGACTGTGAAAGGGTGGGGGCAAAATATCGCTTTCATATCGCATTAACTTGTTGGGAAAATGCCTTTAAACTGCTAAGCAGTTCATAACTATCATGATTCACATTTTGAGCAGGCACCGCTTACCATTTTTTAGGGCAGGAGGCCAAGACAAATGAATCCCATAATTACCACACTTTTATCTGCAAATTTATTGTTTAATAATAAATTTTATGAGAAAATTATGAGATTATTGCTACACTCTTAGTCAAATCTTATTACAATTCATAACACTTCATTGTGGATAAAAAATAGTATGGTCTATAGGTCATTTAAGATGACTGTCTGACTGCTGCGGACATAGTGGAGAACAATCACGTGACCAAGAATTATGTCTTTTTGGCACAAGAGAGGCTGTGGATGCTTTTTTGATTCTACCAAAAACATATGAATAACACCCCATGTTCCACACATGGTCTGTTCTTATTCTTGCAGCCCCCCTCCTCACATCCTCTACATGTAGTAGTTTCTTTGCCCACCTCAACAGTCAGGCATGGATAACACTCAGAACATATCTTTTTGGGACCAAATCACTTCATTTTGCATGCACATGAAGGATAGCACATAAGAAAGTTTATTCAAGAACATTTACAAAGAACTCAATTATTGTAGAACAGATATTCAACATTTCATTGTAAGCCCCTCTTTTCCCAAAGATTAGAACACTAAACTACATCCAGTGGTTAGGAACCAATTTTATAGCTCTCAGGAGATTGTCATTACTCCAAGATTAACTCTGACCTGGAGTGGTTGTATATGTTAGGATCCCATCTATAGGTGAAAGAGATCTGGAGGAGGAAGTTACTAAGTATTAATTCTAATTTTTTGTCAATGAATTTCATAATTGGATTATTTAATATTTTTCTCTTTTTGGCTTGGTAAAAAAATTATACCCTCAATTTAAATAATTGAATCTATTTTGTTTAAGGAATATTTTATAAAGACAGAATGGTCAGCTATTTAGAAAAAAATGTTTTGCATCTTGTTTCTTATTAGTTAATTTACTGCTAAATAAAAACCCAGGTGAACTTCTTTTAAGTGTGCTAATTCCATATCTTTTGTTTGGGCAGAATAACTATGTGCTAATTCCTTGTACCAAATTTTAGCATTTAAATAACTCACAAGACGGGGTGGGTTGACATGTTGGTTTAAACAAATAAAGCAAAGCAAATCATCCGTTATTGTTTATTGTATTCTAATTTTACTACTTTTGTCAGCCATGAATTTTTTCTTCTGGACATTTAACATCATTTGTTAAACTTTATAATCCATTGATTTAAAAGTGAGGCTTTAATAATTAAAACAAAATGTTGCTTTTGTGCCAGTGAAGTTTTTAACCAATCAGAAGAGACATACAGTTAAGTAATTTATTAGTTTGCGCTAAAGGAGTTTTAGTTGATGAATATAAATTTAACTTTTTAACTTGTTTTTCTTTGATCAGAGCTGAAGCATTATTTGAATTTGTATTAGGTCAGATAAGGTCGGAGGTTTGCTGCTCTTTGATAATTTTGGTCAAATAGTGAAAGGAGAGGGGGGGAACCTTTTTGATAGGAAGAAATATCACCCTGTCAAAAATAGATCTTGTCAAAAATGAACCTTAGAATATTCTGACTGTATCTCCTGCAAATAAAACCCATCCAAAAAAAGAATCTACTATGTATGATACTAAACTGCATCTAGTGGTGAGCTCTAGGGAGTGTGGAATAACCCTTTATTGCCATTACTCCTAGGTCCACTCTGACCCAAAGTATTGGTACCTGTTAGGATTTAATCTATGGGTCAAACTGATTTATTTGAAAATTATCATTATTAAATAGGAATATTGTACTATATAACTGTGCACAAATTATTAGTATTTGATTGGAATACTTGAAACCATTTAACTGTGTGTAAATAAATGATTATTATTATTGAATAGGAATAATTACTTGAAACCATATAATTGTGTATCAATTATTAGTATTAAGAATTGTTTATTGGAGTTATAATTGTTTACAAATGATTATTATCATCAGTTACTTGAGACCATGCTAGTGTAAACATGTGTAATGTGCACTCTATTTTTGCAGATTGAACAATGAAAGATCTTTGTGTAAAATTTTACAAATTTTTACAAATCTTTTAACAAGGCAGTGGGGGAAAATTGTTTACAATGTATTCAATGTCATGAATAATACCAACATTTTAAATTCACTAAAAACAATTCTCAAATTCTCAAATTTAAATAGAAGAAAAAATGCTATGGAACCTGCACAGTATCCATTGTGATTTCCAGGACTTGAAAAACTGGAAAAAATCCTGGAAAAGGTGTATCGACAATGGAGTAGACAAATTTCATTAAGTTGTTGATAAAGCAACAAATTTGTTTTTGAAAAAGATAATTTTTCTTCTGAACTTGTATATAACATCCAATGCAATTAAAAGAGGAAATATAAGAGAAAGAGACATCAACAATTGACTAAAGTGATTAATATTTTTGGAATATTGAAAATAATACCAGGTTATTTAGGTTGGTTAGCAAACCTGTAATGTTGTCATATAAATTTCTTCTGATATTTCTAATGAAATTCTCTATTTTATCCTGGAAATCTCAAACAGGAAGAAAAGTAGGCATATAGGGTTGGTTGATTGGTTCATATTACCTTGATTAACCCTTTGAATCTGATATTTAAAGCTTGTGTGCTATTTTAATATATACAATAAGCCTAATTAGACAGCAGTATAGATGCATATACAATCATTTAAATTGCACCATTATCTTCATTCAAATTTAGAATTTAAACAATCAAACATTTAATCTTGATACTTTTTGATCACAGACTTTAACATTTTGTCTTGTTCTTTATCTGAATGTAACTAATACAATTTGATCCATTTTGTAACTAAAGTTAATCTTTACTAATATTTTTAAATATGCAAATTTCTTTAAATACACATTGTTAATAAAGTAATGCATTATAAAATTGTCTAAAAGTCCATGGCATGCAACACTTTGGCTTTTACTTAGGTTAGATGGGTGGTCGGAGAGGCCTCTTTCAATCAATTGGCTAGCCACATCAAGCCCTAGTACCTATATGATTGCCCCAACCTTATTGCCCTTATGGCAAGCCCCAACCATTTTTATATATATATATATATATACTAGAAGGCGGTGGCTGAGGGTCTTATTGTCCTGGGTATGACATTAAACTTTATCTGATGGTGAAGTTCCAGTTCTGGAGCTTGGGGAATGTGAAGTACCCCTTCATCACCATTACTCCCAGGTCCACTCTGACCCCGAGTGGCAGTAGCTGTTAGAGTCTCATCTATGAGTTTAATAGAAAAAAATGTGTTTAAAAAAAACTGAGTACCCATCAAGAATGAATAAAACAAAATATCTTTGGTATAAAAGGACCCAATGGGTTGACATGCCATAAAAATCCAACCAACCAACCATTGTTTATCAAAATGACTTGATTTAGCATTAAATGGCCAAAAAAGTGCTGATATGCCATAAAGCCAACTTACCAAAATCTAAAAGTCTATGTGTGTGCATAACGAATTTTAATGAATGGTTTGTTGGTTGGTTGGTGTTTAATGCCATATCAACCTTTGTGGGTTATTTAATGCCAAATTTTGTTTTTCATATACATGATTTGTTTAACTTCCTGTGAATTAATGAATTGGTAGAAATATTTTTTATGTTTGATCTTTCATTAATTTTATTAATATTAATTGGTATAAATAATTATGTTAGTGGATTGTTTTTTTTATTTAATGGGATATCAACCCTTGTGAGTTATTTAATGTGAAATCTTGTTTTTCTTTTGTATAGATGATTTATAAGCAGATAGTTTGTGAGTAAATATTGAAGGAATCAATTGACTTTAAAGAATGATTTCCATATTTTTTTCTTATAAATTTCCCTTTTTATAGATTAATTTATTCATTAAACAAATTTACACATACTTTTCACCATGAACCAAACATGTTGTGTTTGGTTCATGGTGAAAAGTATGTATAAATTTGTTTAATGAATAAATTGTCTCTTAACCCTTATTTTTATCACATTCTCATTATCCCGTTATTTGATCAGAGCCATATCATGATATAACAAGTAAGCTTTTTCTAAACAACAGCCATAAGCTACTAAATGAAAACAATTTCTGTACAAAATTTTGCGACTATATCCCCTAGCCGCCCAAAATGGAAAGAAAGAATTTAGCAGGTTGCTGCCTAATACTGAGCCCTACAAACTTTCATTTTTTCCACTAAAACCTTTTGTTTTTACTGCCTACTACAGTATTCTATTTCAAATAGCTACACAAGGCAAACAAGTCTTCCACCTGTTATAAACAGGGTTATATAAGAAGTGTATGGTGGCAAGAAAAGACAAACACAGATTTTAAGTTTAAGAATGTATTAGCAAAACACAAAAGTTACACGGTGAAATTGGCTAAGAAGAATGTCCGATATTCGGTGATAGTCGTTTGTGAGTGTAAGTAGTAGGGTTTACAGCGCTTGTGTTCTTATGTTCAGTGGTCAGTCAGTAGTAGTAGTAGTAGTGATGTATGCAGATGTCTCAGTGGTAGTAGTCAGAAGTTGGTTGACGTGGGCAGAACGTCCGATGTGGTGTGAGTAGCCAAAGCGAGCTGGTAGTCGGGGTTTCTGGTGATAGTTGCCGTAAAGTGATTTGAGAAGATGATATAGGATTTCGTACTCATTCGTCCCCTTAAGAATGCCTGGTCGGTCGGTCGAGGTTACGAGGTCAGCGGTAGATGAGAGATATAGGTTGTGGTGGACTTGAGGTATAAGGTTTCCTGTTTCGGGGATGCGTGACACTGGGTATGGTGTGGTCTGGTGCTGCTTCCTTTGTTGTTGGCGCTGGGATTGGAATGAGCTGACACCTTCTTTGGATGACCTCCTGTGAGCTACTCTCGATTGACCTTAAGTCTGCTTTATTTAAAGCCAGGGGTAGGCCCCAAAAAGCTTTTTTCACGAATTTTGGGGAACATTTTCTATTGGTCAGAAATCCAAATTCTGTTTCTAATATTATTTTTAGGTTGCGCGATCCTTGCTGTGCAAAGACGAAAATTCATCACTTGATTTAGTGCCTCGTCCAGTTCACATCTGGTTGGCACTCCGTTCATTGCGGTGTGTGGGCGATATGAATTTGGTGACTTAGTGAATCGGGGAGATATCTATATTTCTGTATATAACACACCTATCTCCAAAAATGCATTTACACCTATTTTTCGTTTTTTTTAAACCAACAAACTATTTTCTGTAAGGGAATTCTTACAATGGTGACAAGGTCACTGGATACTCATGGGAATAGAGGAAAGGAAGGGGCGAAAGACAAACCTGTTAACAACAAACCAAAATACTGCTGCTGATGACGGCAGTGACACAAGATTCTACCCAAACTGTAAATAATATTTATTCCATATATATTTTCAGACTATTTTTTTAACAAAGTTTTAATGGACATATTTTTTGGCCTTCCTCAGATGTATACTGCATTTAATTTGCTTTAAAAGTTATGTAATTTTTGTTTTCATCTTTCATCTCCCCAAATAAAGGAGAAGTGATATTGAATGACTACTAACATGAGAATTGTTTTCATCAAACAACTGGATTTTGTTGAATCCTTGTTAGGAGAGATATCAAAAACCAGTTCAACATGCCAAAGTCAGTTTTAAATGATTTTATGTTAATTCCTCTTATTGGACTTTACAATTTTTGTTTCTTTTTATGCATTAATAAAATGTACATCCCCTTCTATAAATTATAATGCCCAGTCTCTTTTCACTAGTTTGCTTATGAAAGAGAATTTGTATCATGGTTTTATATTTGTTATTTTCATGTTATTTCAAAGGGAAATTGTGTGCTTGCATTTTCTTCCCCCAAATGTTCTGCCATACCTGATTTAATTATCATGCCTCATATAATAGCTTTCAGGTATTCTTTTATCTCTAATAAACAGCGGATTTCTCCTTTAAATTCTCAACCATGACTGCATGGAAATTTTATATGCAGTTTTTGGTCATATTATTTTTGCCTTCAAAATGTAAAACTGTTTTTTTCAATGCTTGTAACACATTAGAAAAAAGTACCTGGAGATCAAAGTTAAAAGCTGCCAGCCAAGACTTCTGATGTGGAATGAACACTACAAGAATCTCCTGGAAAACCTTCCTAAAATCACAGATGAACATAATCAAGAAATTATTAATATTCAACTAGTCATCAAGCTAGAATACTTTACAGAGAATGAACTTGACACAGTTCTCATAACAATCAAAAGCAGAAAAGCTACAGGCCTTGATAAAATACCTCCTGAGGTATGGAAGACTAGCAATTTTTATGACATACTTCTTTGATTATGCAATGCAGTGTATAAAAAAATACAGTTGAGGAAAATGTGAAAGGCTCCATTCTTCCCTTTTTCCAAAAAAAAGAGGATCTTATTATTACCAACAACTACAGACGTATAATTCTTAATGCTATAACTGCTAAAGTTTGTAATGCATTGCTTCTTGATCACATCCAACCTGAAGTCAAGAAAATTCTAAGGAAAAATCAAAATGAAATTCAAAGAAATTAATCCACAACTTTTCAGATTCTGACTGCCCTGCACAAGCCAAATTACTGCATTTGCCTCTATGTGAACAGATAAAATGGAGTTCATGTGTTTTAAACAAAATGGAGACATTTCAACGCTGTATAACCTAGAGAAAGCAACAATAGGCATATGCCTCTATGTGAACAGATAAAATGGAGTTCATGTGTTTTAAACAAAATGGAGACATTTCAACGCTGTATAACATAGAGAAAGAAACAATAGGCATATGCCTCTATGTGAACAGATAAAATGGAGTTCATGTGTTTTAAACAAGATGGAGATATTTCCACACTGGAATGCAAGCCTCTGAAATTAGTAGACCAGTTCACATACCTAGATAGCTATATCTCATCTACAGAAAGTGATGTCAATATACATATAAAAAAACCATGCACTGTTATTGACACATTATCAATCATATGGAAATCTGATCTCTCTGATAAGAATTCATCCAAGCTGTAGTCATGTCATTGCTACTGTATGGCTGCTCCACTCGGATTTCAGTAAAACACTTGTAGAAAAAGGTAGATGGGAACTATACAAGGATACTGGGTGCTGTCTTGAACAAATCCTGGAAGCAGTACCCCACAAAAAAAGCAGCTGTACAACCCTTACCTCCAACCACACAAACCATCCAAGTAAGAGGAACAAGACATACTGTCTGGAGAAATAAGGATGAACTCATGTCATGTTCTCCTGTGGACACCTACGCATGGGCACACCAGAGTGGGCCAACCACCAAAAGCTTACATTAATCAGCTCTGTGTGGATATTGGATGCCATACAGAGGACTTGACAAGAGCGATGACCAACAAGGATGGGTTGTGTGGGTGAGAGTTATGGGAATCCATGCTGCCATCACGACTTATATATATATATATATATATATATATATATATATACAAACAATTTTGGATGCTTTGTTATTGTAAACTTGAGGTAAACTAAATACTTTCCTAAAATGCATCTCTTTCTTTCTCTCTCTCTCTCTCTCTGTATATATATATATATATATATATATATATATATATATATATATATATATATATATAAAGAAGAGGGGTAATTTTTATCTCTTGTATAATTTTGGTTCCTTAATTTTATGTAATTTTCTCTGAGTACACTTATTTATAAAGCACAGAAAACATTAACTGTATGTATTTCTTAGTTTCTCTATATCTTTTCTCATTATATATATATATATATATATATATATAAGAGAGAGAGAGAAATTTTTGTAGTCTTCTCATCTTTACATGTATTTATTTTCATACCCATATTCCTATAATTATACTTAATTTTTTTTACTATAGCACTCAATCACTGGCTCATAAAAATGTAGTTTTGAGGGTTTTTTGATATTACTTTCACAGCTATGAACCTATATTTTTAATCAAATTTCATCACATGCTATACCTAAAACTACTTAGTTATATTTTGAAATATATGATTAAAGTTCATTGATATGCATACATATGATACAACAAATAGATAGACACACACATACAGAGAGGAAGAGAGAGAAAAGGAAATATGATGAAAATGAAATGAGAAAATATGATGAAATATGATACAAACATTTATATAAATGTGCACTGATAAGTTCCCAGCTTGACCAAGAAGAAATGAAATATATATGCTATTCTAAATATTAATTTCAAGCTGTCTAAAAACTAAAAGTAATTAAGTTTTTCTGACCTATGCAACCATCAGACTTGCATAGGTGAGAAACTGACAGTTATCAAGCATTGTAGACTCTGTATCCTTATATATATATATATATATATATATATATAGTCCTGGTAATAGTTGATATATCTAATATATATATAAAAATCAAAATAGTTGAATGTAGCAGAATTAAATATTGATTCATAAATAAATATATTCTCTGAATATTCTTTATATTTATATATTTATATACACACACACACACACACACACACACACACACCACACACACATATATATAGAGAGAGAGAGCAAAGAAAACAGAAATGTTTCTTGTAATTATTTAATTTTTCAAGAGAGTTAAGATACTCTTTAAATATGTTTCCTATTACTTGTTAGAAAACAAATCTATTTTGTTATATTCTTGTATTTTTAAATAACACTGCTTGGTACACAGTGAAACTTAGACAGTCAATAGGGCAAATGCAGTAGGGGATTTTTCCAATTTGTATATTTTTGGATGTAATATTTAATCCACATGAGTTAAAATGAAGAAAATAAACGCAAATTTCCCAAACAAATGAGTTGTTGTTTCTTATTTAATTTCTATACTTCAAATCAGCATCATTTGGCTTACACATTCCTACATGTCATTTGGATCAATTAAAAATTCCTTGAACTGAAAATCAACCTAGCACTCTACAACTTAGGAGCATGTATGTCCTTGAAAATGACCAAAGATGGTCAAAATTACCCATACTTGGACTACACAAACAAAAACTTTGAACAGTTTTTAAACCATCTACAACCACAGCTTCAACATCTTGTTTGCCAAAAAGAAAAGCTGAATAAAAAGCTAAACACCAAATCCTTATCAGTCATTTTTAATAAAACATGCCTAGTGTTAAAAAGTTAGCAACACATACTTTTTAGAAAATGTTCAATATCCTTAATAGAGTTGATTAAGGAAAGATAAAATGGACGATTGTATAAAGTAAACAGCTTTTATGACAAAAGTCATTCAAACAATCGAATAGCAAAATTTCTTTATTTATTCTTTTTTAGAGTTTACTCTTCCTGTTCTTTTAACTATTATTATATCTTTTCACTAATTTTAATTTAGATCAAAATTAATTTTTGTTTAATATGTCCAAGTACAAGACTGGTTTATGATAATTTCTGTGTCCCAGGATAATTTGTATTCTATTGCAACTTTAAACTGAGCAACTGGTGCAAACTATTTTTAAGTACATTATCTTAAGCCATTATATTCAGAGAAAACTAGCCAAAGATTACCACAAGTTCACAATGGTACAATTCCAATTCTTCCATTGTGAGATTTACTGACTGCAAAGTATAGACAGTAAATGTTTTGTGCTAAAATGTCATTAGTCAGTACTTGAACTATCACACAGAAATGAGTAGGTAATGATGGTGTCAATTTTTGGTAATTAGAAACAAAGAATCATTTACTTGTAAAATCAACTATTTGTGAAAACAAGAGATGAACATATATTCTGTTCGGTTGAATAAGGTGATTTGCTGTAAAGGAGAAATGTTTAATATATATATATATATATATATATATATAATCAATAGATGTGTGTGTGTGTGTGTATATATATATATATATATATATATATATATATATAAATTGATGAAATTCAAATAAGAAAAGTGCATAAAAATTGCTCAATACTACTAGGGAAGAGTAAATATAATTGTTTTTGATTTCAGAGGAACTTTGATTTTAAAAAAAATGGTGTTTGTTATGTTAAAAATCAAGATTCATATTTTCATTTAAATTCATATATATATATATATATATATATATATATATATATGAGCAGTGAAGGATTTGGATAAATCCGATAATGTGGTTGAGAATAGAGGAAAGTGTGAATATAACAACACAGACAGTTGAATTCAGTTAATATTTTGCCTCATTGTATGAAGTTTTTTCTAAACTTTATTAACATAAGTGCTTGTACATTTTTCTTTTATAGTGAAAAGGTAAATGAGGGCTGAGAGAAAGTTAGAAGGGAGTAGGTATGTAGGGCATGGTGTTTTTTTATGGGGTCAGTTGGTTGACTTTAGAAGAGAAGTTGTACATGGAATGTGGGTCATATGTGTATCAGGATATTTTTTGCTTGAAAATATTTTAGAGAGAAGTCCTTAAAGATTTTGTTGAGATAAATGTATTTGTGTGTTTAGAAGTTAATTGGATAAGGAAAAGACAAGGGGAGAGTAAAAGTGTATGGGTGGGGGTATTTATTTTATCAAAATAATAACTAATTCAACTGTGTTGTCTCCACACTTTCCTCTATTCTCAACCACATTTATATATATTATGTTAGTCTGCTCTTCAGATATGCTGGTAAAGGCTCTTATCATTTTGTTGTATAATATTTTCATTTTTATTCAGGGGTAGAAATCCTTGATATCAAACTGAGTGAGAACAGATTTTGTCTTCATTGGTAAACCAGTTAATGGCTGCTCTGTTTTCTTTCATTGATTTATTTCTAGTGCTTCACATAAAATGTTTTACCTGAGGTCAAGTACCCTTGCTAATCTTACCTAATTGACCCAATTATCCACTTTTAATTTTGTATCTATCTATCTAATATATATATATATATAATTGCACATAAATGTGTGTGTAGTTTTTACTAAGCTGGGAATAATGACTTTACTAGAACATGATCCTCTTCTAAAATCTAATTCTATAACACAACCTGCTTTTCTGATGCTTACAAAAAACAGTTAATTTATAAATGCTATTAGTTACATAAAACAATGAAATTATGATAAACAATGAATTACATTCTTTGATGATTAATTAAAACAAAAAATGATGTTAATAACAAAAGGTTTGAATTGCTACAAGTAATGTGTGTTCTGTGTTGCAAATAGAATTGAACAAACTAATAAGTTTTAGCTGTCTGAAAATTTTACAACACCATTGTTCTATGTAAATCAACAAGAGAAGATGATATTGTCTTTAGTTTCAGTTTACATGAAGTCTAATGACTTGAATTTGAATCAATTAAAGAAAAATAAAAAAAAGAATGATCACCAAGTGAGACATTGTGTTTTTCTCTTGTTGAAATCTGAAAATATAATCTGCTTTTTATTATTTCAACTATTAGAACTTTTATAAACTAAATTATATTTTGATATTCATCAAATTGCATCATACAATCTGTGGATATCACAGGGAAGGCAAACAAGAAAAAGCCATTCATGAATCACCTGCCTTTGTTGTTGCATGTAGAGTAGCTAACACCCCTTCAGCACTCTACCAGATGGACTGGCTCATAACCATAAAATAGCCTACAATTAAAGTAGATGAACAAGCTGAATAATATTGCTGCATTGACTATATTGAACTGACCCTCCTTTAAGTGTAAGTTTTTGTCTTGTTGATTGTTTGTTCTTATTTGTTCTTGTTTGTATGTATCCATTTGGCACTGGATGCTGGTGCTTAATAAATATATTAAGCACACCATTCATTTTCTTTTCATCTTTTCACCTTGTGATACAACAGATTGGTGATAAAAGAAATCGAGTGATCACAACTAAAGCAAAAGAATAGCAACAAGGAGTTGAAGAAAAATCCCAACTAAACAACATAGTTTATGACAAATAAGTGGATAAACGGTAATGATAGCAGCAAAAGGCAAACAAACACACAGAAACATTTATTGACATACAAATTGACAATTATTACTCACTTACAAAATGGAGGATTTAAAAAACTGTAGGCTGGAATTTTTAAAACAGCAAGAAATTATATGCAAACAGGAAATGAAAAAATTGGAGAAACCGATGTTGAGAAGACCTCAAACAGTAAGAAAAAACGTTTTTTTAAAATTACTGGAAAACTTTTTCAAACAAAGAAAATGATCCTAGTAGCTCTAATATTTTTTCCGGGATTCTGTAGTCAACTTGATTGGTGAATTTTTATACAAACCAGCTGAGGAAGTCACATTCGGAGCTTACTTCCAGAGATATGAGGAAGTGTACCAAAAAGATTGCGTTACATGGTCAAATGAAAAAAAAAGGTGTGATTATTGTGGGTAAGTTTGGGGCAGTTAGAACATGAAAAATATGCAAATTTTATACTCTCAAGACATCCTGGTAAAATTTAATTCCACGAAACTCTAAAATATTAACAAAAATATTTTGGGAGTGGATTTTACTTTTTAATAGTTAATGGAAATGCTTGAATCTTACAAAGAAATAAAATGAAGACTACACATCTTTTGTTAGGATTAGTCAACAGAGAATGTGAAAAATTTAGATTGAGTGAATTAACATTAGATATTTAAATGTCTAATTTTCATTCAGTGTCTAACTGGACCAAAAGACGCTGAAATAAGATTAAGATTGCTTATGAAATTAGAACAAGACCAAAAGATAACACTTCAAAATCTTGTGGATTAATGTAAAATTATTTTGAATTTAAGGGCAGACACCGTAAAAATTGAAGAACCATATTCACGCAATCCAGAATAAGCCAGAAGGTAGGAAAAAAATATACTTCTTTTAAAATTTAAGTTATTAAACCTTTCAGATGATTTTTTCATCTCTCTAATTTAAATATAACTTAAATCACATTACCAACTGGAAACCCAACAGACAAAAATTAGATATATTATATTCAAATCACTTCTAAACAGGAGATAGGTAAGGAAAACCCATTATCTTAGTTATTTCAATTTTCAATTATCTATTACTTTTTTCATTTATTTGTCCATGCTCATAAAGTCCAGTAATTTCTTTTTCTTAATTTTTAAAAATATATTCATGGCCAACTATATATATATATATAGATATATACATATATATATAGTAAGTCGACGGCGGCCTCTAAAGTCAGGTGTCAGCGAGGGAGTTATCCCTTTTCAATTGCACTAGACCAAGGAGATTGTTTTTAGCATCTGAGGTGGAGCGCCACACTTACCATCAGTTCCTTACTTACCGCACAGATCCCTGTGCTACTCATACGCTGAGTTGGCAGACCGTAGGTTATCGAACTAGGAACCTTGTGTTTCTAGCGAACGCTCTACGTCGACTGAGCTAACCCAGCCCCTAAAATATATATTATATATATATATAAATATAATATAAATATATATATAATATATAGGGAAAATTATTAGGGCAATCAATAATAAGTAAATATGATGAAAAAAAAACTATTGTGGTGTAAATGTTAGACAATCTTGACAGTGATCTGCCAAATTGATCTCCCCTAAAAATATTTACACGCACATGCACGCACGCACACATACACACACCACACACATATATATATATATATAAAAAGGGTTAGGAGAGTGGTTTATTGTTGTATCACTGGGCAGCCAAGGGAGTTTACGTAAGATTTATGAAAAATATGATTAATATGGTCACTTTTCTACAAGAGTAATAAGAGAAATCTCAGAAAAGATATCGTCTGTCTGTTTATGATTTTTTCATCATACCAAAAATTTTAGAAAGTTAAGACTTAATGTTATATTTAATCCAATATCAAGTAAAATAAGGAGAAAATCTTTAAAAATGTTAATCATAGTTTTACATGAAGCTAGATCAAAATAAATGTAATTCAATCTTGGGTTAAAAAACTGTTGATCCCCATTGTCAAATATGCATACCTCATTTCTCCACATTTATTCAATTCTGATTTTTCAAAGTTTACCAAAAAATTTGACTGCTCGCTACTTCTGCCCCCTTTTGTATTATGTGCACACACAATCTTATTCTTTTGTGTGTGTAGTTGTTCATTAAAAACAAGACCCCATTAATTACAAGAACTGAGATAAAAAAGACATTTGCCAAACAATGTACGATTCCCCAGTTAATTTATTGGTCTTCTTTCTAAAAAAAAAGTAAAACATTTATAAGATGTAGTCAAAAGAAATATTGGAAAAGCATTTTGGTTGAAATCTTTTTGAGAAGCTGTTAATAAAAAGTTAATACATTATTTTAATATAATGTGAAGCTAAATGATTTGGCAAGGTTTGCATGTTTTGGAGGTTTTGGCAACACTTTGTGCATGGCGCTGCAGTCAGTGAGATGACATATGGAATTTGCATTTAATTCTAGCATTTGAGACAGGAATGAGGGATTATCTCTTTTGGTGTTATGATAGTATGTCATACAGGCGAGCGCGTGCTCTCTCTCTCTCTTCCTCTCTCTCTCTCTCTCTCTCTCTCTCTCTCTGAGTTTTAATCTCTGGAGTTATCTAATTCAGATCGACACTCTCTCTGTTTTTTTTTTTTTTTTTTTTATGTTCTCCTCTTCTTCTGACAATTAATACTGCATGCATTTTGTGTGTTATATATATATATGCATGGTAGTGGTTGTGATCGGGTGTAAACTTGGGATTCAGAGACAAATGCGTCTACTGGAAAAAAAAAATGAATATAGTGGATCTGAAAGAGGATGAAAATCTCAAAGAAAAAAAAAAGGTTGTTTGAGTGTTGTCACCTTAATCTGTGATGAAAAATAAACAACATCATACGTTTTAATGTTAAAATTCTCTATACGTCAGTCCTCATAAAGAAAGTTGTGATGTGAGTTCTTTATTCAATGGTAAAAAAGCACGGATTTACTTTTTTACCTTAAAGACCTAGCTCCTCACCCATGGGATTTGGTTTCCTTAAAGCCCTAAATTAGTTACGTTTTTTTCTCACTTGAGAATTATCTCCATATTTTTTGGGGGGGGGGTACCTTACCTCCATACCAATCAATATGAAGGCATGTATGATTTCCA
>CM042164.1:23655036-23761528 GCA_023376005.1 Doryteuthis pealeii
AAAAAGAGAGAGATGAAACGGGGTCTGGGTCACTGATCATAAGAAATTGAAACTTATCAATCTTGACTGAAACTGGACAACAACTTAATTATAACCCAATGAAGCCAAACCTAAAGTAACATATAAGGACTTCCTCCTCTATCAAGAATAAAAGCTGATAATGAAATAATATTGAAAATACCAAAGAAGTTGGTTGTTAATATCGTTTTCCCATCACAAAAAAGAACTGTATGAAGAGATTTATGAATGAACACAGCCCAACCAACTAAAACCGTAAACAATAATATAGACTTCCCTCAGGCCTCAAGACGAAAGCGATACGCAAAGATACTCATCAAGATAAGGCAAATCTGACCAAATGGCTGCGTGGCTAATAATAGTAGCCCTGGCACAGTAACTTTTTAGCTTACTCGGATGCAAAGAGGGAGGGAATCCTCGCCTTTTGGGTTTGCAGGCTGACTGAAGACGCCCCCGGAGTTTTGCGCGAAGGTATTGGCTGCATATGTTTGTAGTACATGTTGCCTGTTCTTTGGAGTGTGCCGACCGCAGGCCAGTGCAGATATTAGCAGGGGCTACATAACATATACACGCGACTTGGTGCCGTGAAATTCGTGTTGGTAACCAGAAAGCCAACCATGTCAAACCTCCCTTGCCTGAAAATAAGAAAATCATCCCCTACCAATCCTCTGCAAGTATCTGCAAGTTGGTAAAGGAACACACTAATGTTAACCAATAAAGAACATTCTAAGAAAACCCTTTCATTCAAAATTTTGGCAGAGAGGAGAAGAAATTTCAGAGATTTTCATTCTGTGGCACATGGGTGAGATTTCTCAAAGAAATTCAAAATCCTTCCTCCTCTTTTCACACCAGCTACTAGCAGACAGTGCTACAAGTGGAGACTCGTACTAACTACCTTCTTCCTCCCTCAAAGACTGCTATGTTTGTAGCTTCCACAAGGGAGCATGTAAAAATTTTTATAGACCAACTTTATAGTGGCAGCCTAAGAAAGGAAAGCAGGGAATTTTATCATTTTTATTTTTCATTTTTTACTGTGCACAACATTTTGTGTTATCTTTTTACTGTATTGTCATTTTCATTGGCTTTTCACAGGGACTTTCAAAATTCCCTACAACAGGGGACTATCTTCAAGAAAAAATAGAATTTCCTGGTAATTAATAAAAATTCATTTAGGCTTACAGCAAAGTGTATTGTTATTTCTCTTGCGCTAATCTTTTTCCTTTTACTTACGTCGAACCTGGGCTAATATGCCGGTGGTTAAGTTTTTTTGAAAGAATAAAATCTTGACAAATAACAACCAATTTAGAATTTAAAGTTCACCAGAAAAACCATATTCCATTTTTATTCAGCACCATAAACAAAATAAAAAGTAGTTAATCTTAAAGTCTTAGGATTTTACACCAAATTTTTAAAATGAAAAATTGACTATATAGAAAATCTTCAACACAAACTCAATATCCTAAACCTTTATAGAAAACAGCATGCCAAAAAAAAAAAAAAAAAGACAACAAAAACAGCTTTCCAAAAAATCCCACAACGAAAATATTTTCCCATAATCTTATAACAATTTTTCCAATAAGAATCAATTACCCAAATATTAATCTTATCCCATAATAATCATTGAATAGAAACCTTAAAATAACCTTTGGAGTTAAAACAGAGTCAGAAACTCCTCACCAAAAAAAGATCAGCATAAAACAACATAGCGCAACGGATAAAGTCTTGCAAGGTGTATATACCATCCAATGTTTACACATTGCAATAAACAATAAGTGGAGAACCACTCAACGAAATCTTAAACTATAAAAAGAGACATAAAAACTCAGTTAAATAATACATTAATGAAACATATTCGGAAAACTAACCATATTTAAATTTTTAAAAAGTCCAAAAATGTAGTTAACATAAAAACAACAAAAATGTTGAATCTAGCATTATTCTATATGATACTATAAAAGAGGACCATGGGTTTTCAACTGATCCCCTTTACTTAGTCAACCTTGTGTTAAATGTTACAAGATTCTTTAATTGATTTTTCTTTAGATACTTTTGTGCTCATATCTATAATTTAAGAACTACAAATAAAATTTTGATCAACACAAAATAACACTCACATAAGGATGCCATGCATAAAAAATTTCCATAATAATTTGAACAAATCACATCACAACGTTTGAAAAGGAAGGCCAAACTGGTGTTTTAATATTATCCTCTTTTTCAATATTGAGGAAACATCCAGAAACTGCAAACACACTAAAAACAAAACAAAAAACTACCTAACTACTGGTTTTTTTTAGTTGATTAAGTTTGTTTCCAGTAAAATGAATCGCCATACAATAGGTTAACCCTAAACAAACAAAAAACATATTATAATGGTTGGTACTTTATTTAAATATAATCATCTGATCACCTTGTTTTTTTCAATTTTTTTTATATTCTTACATACATATAACACACACACACATGATATATATATTTTAGGAAATAAGCCAATCTACAATTTAGCATTTCTCTGCGCTGCACAACATATTGTGCATAGATGACTTAACAGGCATCTTTTTCTCGTGCAGAATCATCCACAAATAAAACAATCAATGCAACCTGCCATGAGTTGTGTTACATGGACATTCTACATGGCCTTTCATTTATTTGTCAAATCATTAATAATGTGCACACATTTGCCAGGTGTTTCTTTTCCAACGTCCAGAGGTTAATGATATTGTGGTATGCGCTTAGTCTCGTACAAATTTGCAAAATTTGCAAGATTTTAAAAAACAGCATTTAATGAAGAACCCATGATTAACAATTGTACTGTATAACGAGTGGAAATCTTCATAATAATCTGCTTTGAAAGGGATCCATTCTTGGTTGTTGTTTATTTCTGTCTCCTCCTCATTTTCCTCCCTCCTCCCCTTTACAAAATATTTACAACCATTTTGAAATGATCAGTTGTTTAAGGACTGCAAGTTTATTGAATTTTGATTTCCAAAACCTCAGGTTGCTGTTGATGAACAGTCTTTCATGCATTTGCAGAGGACACAATAAAACAGTGTGCCTTTGCTAGTCCCTGCTTGGCAATTTTTACAACAGCGGTCCCGACCCAGACACATCTGAATACATGATTAAATCCACTTTTTCAATGCTAGAACTCACTGCCCACAGGAGAACCACACAATCAAATAAATGTGTCCATGTAATCCTAACATTCTACTAAGGCAGCTTGATGGAACATTTCTAAGGCAATTGATCTCATGGATATGTGGTCCAGGTTACAGATGAGTAAATTAATGTGGTGAGGACATAAGATTCATCAACATTAACTTAGTGTTATGATGATATTCCTCCAGTCTGACCAACTCCACATTTAAGTTTTCCAAAAGCATAACTAACCATTTTTAAATGTAATGATGATTTTTCCTGGCATCTAGGAGAGCCATTCTCTTGCACATTATGTTATTTCAAATTTATCAAACCTTTGGCTTTTACCATAAAACATATTTGGGTGTAAATTTTGGGTTCTCCTCATTCCGATTAGCTTAAAATTGATCAAGAAAGTTCTAAGCAAATCAAGAAAGTAATACAAATGGCATTGGCATAGTAGACATTTTTTTTTATCTCTGTTTCCTTGGGTGGTTTTAATTTGTTGATGATCCATATATATATAAGTGTTGTGTGTGTGTGTGTGTTATTAATCAATCAACTGGTCTTATTCAGTATTCCATTTCAAAATGAAATTCTGTTGTTTATTAGTGTAAATCAGTGAAGGATACAAATTTAATTCACCGAGCCCTGGCTTTCATTGGCGATTCCATAATCTGACTAACCCTCCTCTCATGTCTTCCTAAAAATTTTAAAAAAGCTTAAAACCCCCCCTTTTCAAATGTACTTGATATAATTCTGAATCAAGAATCCCATCAACAGTGATCATAATTGTGTTATAAAGCCAGAATCCTCATTAACCCAATAGAGTGATGAAGGGCTGTTTAATATATGAGAAAAAACGTAGTACATATATACAAAACCAAAATACTTAATTCAATATTTATCTTCAAATCATCTCATTTCCTACTCTTTCTCTTTCTCCATAGTGTTCCTTCTTTCTCTTCTTTATTTCCCTTTCTAATTCTTGTCTTCTCTTTCTCATCCACTTTTCTAAAAAACTCTCTTCTTTTTCATTTCTTTTTTTCTGAATGAGTGCTGTGTGTAATTGCGTTGTAAGTGCCTTCAAGTAAATTTAAATATATATCTTTTATCAGCAACGTTTCTAAAATAAAAAACATCCAAAAATCTATCAACTTCGCCGAAAGGGCATTCGGTCTGTTTGTTGTTATTAATTCCTCTCAATAGCGCCCCTTGCTATTATGGAAGAAGGCGCGTAGTATCGCTTGACAAGCTTAATTTCGCTGGGAAGTGGTCAGCTGTGTACTGTGGCCGAGGCGATAAAAGTGTTTTCACTAGTGGTTTCACTAGTAGTTTCACTGGTCTGCTGAAGCCCGGTTCGATTTCTGTCGGAGGAAATCGTTAGTATATACTCGCTGATTGAGACTAATCAAAGTCGAAACAGTCTGTACGGTATCACACATCGAGCCATCCTTTACTGGGATTAATCTTGCAAGTTCATTTTCTATAGAAAAAGTATCGAATTTATGCGATAACATGCGTTGTAAAGTGCCTCAAGTAAAAATTTAATATATATATATATTATGTGTGTGGCTGTGTGTGTGTGTGTGTTTGTGTGTGTAAACACTTGGACAGTTTAGTCAAAATTTGCAAAATATTATTTCAGAAATTTATTATAATAAGTCAAATATTAGTGTGTTATTGTATATACCAAAAATCGCCATAATGCCATAAATGCATAAGGAAAAGGGCAAGATATCGTCTGCCTGCAGAAGTCGAACCCGTGCCTCTCGAATCAAGAAAATGAGACTTAGTCATTGCATGGACATGCATATTTGAACTTGAATGCCAGATATTGGGGGCATACCCGCATCCACTCGAATGCAAACAAAGTGAGACTTGGGCATTGCACGGACCAAGGTTCGGTTCGGTACCCGATGCTGGGAGGCTCTTCCCAATAAGTAGCCTGGAATCAAGGAGAATGACAGAATCAGGCAGAGACTAAACGACGTAAGACTTTAGTTTTGAAACTAGTTGAGAAAGAACAAAAGTAACAGTGACGACTTGATTGTGGACAGATTTTTTTTATTTTAATTCAAAAAAAATTTAGAATTTAATCTTTTATAGTACAAGTACAGTCTATAAACTATAATGTACAAATGTGTAACTGATAATAATGATTACAAAATAGAAAACTTTCTAAAAAAAAACGTAGTAGACTGCATTTTTTTAACATTTGCCTGATGTTGTTCTTGCCTATTTTACAATCCAGATCTTGACCTCTGTAACTGGCAGCTAGTGTATTATTTTTGCATCAAGTAAGATGAAAATAAATGTGTCTATTTTATTTGAGTTCCTTCCCTTAAATTGAACTTAAACAAGCGGTTTGAACTGATGTATAAACTGAACTGACCTATTTGTGCTATACTCATAACATTTTATCATTTTTCTCAGAAAAATAACACTAAGTATATAAAAAAATAACTCTGTATCTTTGGTTGTAATATCTAATCTACATGAAATTTGAGATAATTTAAAGGAAAATGAGAACAGTGATACAGAGAACAGATGAGTGCCATTTAAAGGCGAAAAACAATTACCCCAAAGATTTTTCAAATATTCTTTTTCGTAGTATCAAGGTTTACTAATAACATACTGAAAGTCTGCTAATACTTTGACGCATTGGAAAAGATATACATTTTAAATGGTATCTAAAAAAATGGCTGCCCAGAACATTTCAGAAACAAATAAGAAAGCTGTTTTTCTGTTGCAAACAAATAATCTATAAGAAAAAAAGTTTGCTTCTTTTATACAAATGTGTACTCAGACTTAATGATTCTATTCAATGTGCTTAACCTATAAAACCTATAAATTTAGAATTGAACATAATATGGATTTGAGTGATCATTTAAATAACAGTATAGTAATCGCTGTTCACTTTGTAGGAATATCTTTTTAGATATATTTTTGAAAGAAAAACAAAAATTATTCTTTAATCTTCCATACCAAATCTTTTTCATTCTTTTTGTATGTTGGTATGTTTTTCTCTTGAACTTTTGTGACAACCAAATAAACATTAGTAAACAACAAACAGCAAGAGAATGACTTGCATCGTTAAGCATGAAGATTCGGTTGCCAAAATAAAACCAGAAATGAATTCATCTGCCAAGTGAAAACCTTGTCTAATTTTGGCTTAATAATCCAAGACTTCGATGACTCGTTTACCTCAATCCTTTAAATTAGAGTCAGAACAATTAAAACTCTCTTTGTAATGCTTTTGTTGATGTGTGGGTCATCCAAGTTGGCCAAAATGATTGTTATCAAACTTGTAACCTGCAAATTATTCCAGTGATATGGTCAATTACAATTTGAACACTGGCTTTTCACAGAATCACAACTATCTCATCCCTTTAATTTCCCTTCTCAGTTCCTTGACCATAGTTCTAAATGAGATTTCATGTTTCCCCCACACACCTTTCACATTCAGGAGATTTTACAAGAATGAAAGAAAGCAATGACAAGAAGTACAATTTTCCCTTATTGTATTTCTATTTCATGGATTTCTCAATTCTATTATAAATGTAGTGAGACAAAACACTGAATTTTTGTAAGAATGAGTTAATTAAGATGAACAGAAATGTGTGTTACGAAGATCACAAAAATACATTGGTTATTGGATAGACAACCAGTCAAAAGAAGAAATTCTGAATTCAAACCAGAACAATGGGAACCACCATTTCTTCCCAAGATTGCCACAGTGAAGCATATTTGATAACTGTAAACAATGGTGTTTATATTCAAAAAGAATTCAACTCTTGATATTGAAATTTGAATTAAAACCAAATTGTAGAAAATGCCTGTACTGAAATTGAATGTATAGAAAGACTTTGATATTGATTATGGTGTCATTACAGCTGGGAGAGAAGTCACAGATGGAGGAAGATTGTTGTATCTGGCAAGGATGAAGAAGGGATAGGGTAAAGTAATCAACAAAAAATTGAAGAGATAAAGAAGTAGCAAAACAAAACCGCAACTTGATAACATCATTCAATGTAGTGTGATGGATGTTATAAAAGTTGACATATACTTTGTCAGAAAATATTAGTTGAAGTGAGAAAATGTAGTTTCCTTGTACAAATAAATATTAAAAGATTCGACAAATAAGATTTTATTGGCCTTAGTTTGTCTAACTAAAAGAAATGATGAGGTGTTGTGTGGTAGAATTTTCCTTATCAAAATGTTTGTGTGTGTGAAAGTCTCTAAACAGAAAATAAAAAATTGTGAGAGACTTACTATTTGAGAAGAGTTATGTAGTTTTTCTATTTACTAACCCACAAAGCCTGGAGGGAGAATAGTTTGATTTGTACCTTTCCCAAGAAGTATAGCCCCAGTAATTGAAAGTATGAATAACAACATTTTATTTCATTACTTTCTGCAGCCTAGTTTAAAAGACTGAGCCTCTCAGGTATCCCCAGAGAAGTAAAGGACAAGCAAATATACATGGTCTATGAGCCTGCCATGGGGATATCAACCAGTTGAGTTTGCACAAGTCCATCATTCTAAACTCCAGATACGAAACTGAAATGCATGGCTGCTGGCTGCTGCGCTCAAAGACATAATTAGAGACACTCACGCTCTACTCGTGCAGCAGCAATTAACCAGAAGATCACTGCTCAATACTAATTCATAAGTTTTGTTACAAATATTCAAAAAATTGATGATTAAAAATCAGTTTTTTCTATTTTATCTTATTTATATGGACATGTTTGTACCTATAAACTGGTGAAAATATCAATCTCTCCTCCTCTGCCTTCCCCGCTTTCCTCCTCCTCCCTCTCCTCCTCTCCTCCCCCCTTCCCTTACCATCACTTTTGAATCATTGTATCTTCTTCATATTATGGCTCTTTTGTACTTTGAGAATTTCACAAACTCCCCCTGATAAAAGGATTTAACTAGAACCAAATTCCTAACTTACGTTATGTTGATGTATCAAATTTCATTTGCCTTCTCCCTATTTTCCAGAGTAGTTTTCTTTGTAACATCAAAAAATTTTGACAATTTTGGATTTTCTATTCAAATTGTAGACCAATTAACAGAAATGATAAACACAAGTTCATAAACATTAGCACAAAATTATGATAAGATTTCAAAAACAATTATTTTTTGCCGCAAATTCAAACACTGGAGTAGATTAAACATTTGAAAAGAGTAAGAAGGGCCATTTCAGCAAAATATTTACAAATTTGCTTTATCAACTTGTTTCTGTAATGCTAAATTCATAATTATTAACCTCATTTGTATTTTTACATTAATGCCATTGAAAAAATGGGCGAGGCAGAATGCACGTTCCCTTCGCACTTATAAAATAACAGGATTTAACTGGGCTCTCAGTCATGGATTGTAACAACCACTTTAAATAGAATTAACTAATGAATGTAAACTGTGTTGAACGACAACCCTCAACCCTAGTTGGTAGATATGTTTGTAAGGAGTGATTGTCTATGTGTGTATATTGTCAGAAGGTTTTCATTTATGCAACCTAGAAAATGGGGTACTAGTGGGTGAGAAACAAGTTGGAAATCATACAATGGGCCTTCATCTTTGTTGGTTGGAGGTAGTCATATTGGAGAATAATTCTCCAAAGGTGAGAAAAGTAACTAATTTAAGGGCTTTAAGGAAACCAAATCCGTCATGGGGTGGGGAGCTAAGGTCCTTTTAAGGAAAAAAGTAAATCGTTTTTCCATTGAATAAAAAGAACTCACTACAACTTCCCTTTATGAGACTGACGTATAGAGAAATTTTAACATTAACCAACAGTATGAGTGTTTGTTTTATTCTTTCAATCACCAGGATTAATGACAAACCACTCAACTAACCTTTTTTTTTTTTTCTTGAGTTTTCATTCTTTCAAGATCCAACATATTAACATTCTTTTTCAGTAGAGGCATTTGTCTCTGAATCCCAAGTTTACAGTAAAAATACATGCATATATAATAATATACAACACATAAATGCAGCATTATATATTGCCAGAAGAGAGAGAAGTAAAAAAAAAAAAAAAAAAAAAAAAGAAAGAGTGTGATCTTGAAATTTAGAATAAAAGTAAAGAAGAATTAAACCCAGAAGAGGAGAGAGAGAGAGAGAGAGAGAAGAGAGGAGAGAGAGAGAGAGAGGCTGACCTGTTGAATATATCTGAAAACAAAAGAGATAGACACTCTTCTCTGCCTCAAATGCTAGAATTAAATGAATTCCATGATGTCATCTTGATGAGGATGACAAAGCTGTTGCCAAACTCTCCAAAACTACATGGCAACACTGCCAACAATCATTTACTTCAAATTATATTAAAATAATGTATTAACTTTTATTACAGCTTCTCAAAAGATTACAACAAAACAAAATGGCTTTTCAATATTCTTTGACTTTATAAATGTTTCTACTTTTTTTTTAGAGAAGAAGACCAATAAATTAAACTGGGGTAAATCAGTAACATTTTTGGCAACATGTCTTTTATCCAGTCTTTAATTATGGGTTTGTTTAATGATACACTATAAAAAGATAAGATTGTGTGTGCACATTACAAGGGGGGGCAGAAGTACAGAGCAGTCAATTTGGTAAAACTTTGACAAAATCAGAATTGAATAAATGTGGAGAAATGAGGTATCATATTTGACATGGGAATCATTTTAAGTTACAAGATGATTACCAATTTTTTTGATCTATGCTTCATGTAAAAACTATGTTAACATTTTTTAAAGATTTTCTCCTTACTTTTTACTTGATATTGATTAAAACACATTAAGTCTTATCTTTCAAATTTTTGGTAATGAATGAAATACAATCATAAACAGACAGAGATAATCTTTTAAATTTCACTTATTCATCTTGGGAGAAAAGTGACCATATTAATCCAATATTATTCCATAAATCTTCGTAAAACTCCTTGCCTGCCAGCTGATACCACAATAAACCACTCTCCCTACTTTTTAATATATATTATATGATATGTGTGTGTGTGTGTATGTGTGCGTGCGTGCATGTGCGTGTATATTTTTTAGGGGGAGATAATTTGGCAAGACACTGTCAAGAATGTTACTTTACACACAATAGTTTTTTTTTTCATCATATTTACTTAATTATTGATTGCCCTAATACTTTTCGCGCTAATTAATATATATAATATATATTTATATATATATATATATATATATATAATATATTTTAGGGGCTGGTTAGCATCAGTCGGTAAGAGCGTTCGACTAGAAACCACAAGGTTTTCTAGTCGATCCGGGTCCCTCGCCAACCAGCGTAGAGTAGCACAGGGATCTGTGGGTAAGTAAGGAACTGATGGTAAGTGTGGCGCTCCACCTCAGATGCTAAAACAATCTCCTTGGTCTAGTGCAATTGAAAGGGGATATACTCCCTCGCTGACACCGACTTTAGGTCCGCCCCGTCGTACTTACTTATATATATTTATATATGCTATATATATATATATAGTTGGTCAGTGAATATATTTTTAAAAATTAAGAAAACGAAATTAAACTGGACTTTTATGAAAGCATGGGACAAATAAATGAAAAAAAAGTAATAGAAAATTGAAATTGAAATAAACTTAAGATTAAGGGTTTTCTTTACTACTCCTGTTTAGAAGTGATTTTGGAAATATAAACTAAATCTAATTTTTTTTGTCCCTTGTTGGGTTTTCCAGTTGTCAAATGTGATTTAAGTATATTAAATTAGAGATGAAAAAAATATCTGAAAGTTTAATACTAAAATTTTAAAAGAAGTATATGTTTTTTCCTCCTTTCTGGCTTATTCTGGATTGCGGCAATATGGTTCTTCATTTTTACGGTGTTGCCCTTAAATTCAAAATAAAATTTTACATTAACCACAGATTTTTGAAGTGTTATCTTTTGGTCTTGTTCTACAATTTCATAAGCCAATCCTCATCTTTTTCGCGTCTTTGGTCCAGTTTAGACACTGAAATGAAAATTAGACATTTAAATTCTAAATTGTTTAATTCACTCAATCTAAATTTTTCCACTCTCTGTTGACTAATCCTAACAAAAGATTGTAGTCTTCATTTTATTTCTTTTAAGAATTCCAAGCATTCCATTAACTATTAAAAAGTAAAATCCACTCCCAAAATATTTTTTGTTAATATTTTAGAAGTTTCGTGAATTATAATTTACCAGGGATTCTTGAAGAGTAATAAAAGTTTGCATATTTTCAATGTTCTACTGCCCCAAACTTACCCAGCAATCAATCACAACAACACTTTTTTTTTTTCATTTGACCATGTACGCAATCTTTTTGGTAGCACTTCCTTCATATCTCTGGAGTAAGCTCCGAATGGTGACTTCCTCAGCTGGTTTTGGTATAAAAAATTCACAATCAAGTTGAACTACAGAATCCCGGGAAAACATATTAGAGCTACTAGGAATCATTTTCTTTGTTTGAAAAAAGTTTTTTCAGTAATTTAAAAAAAACGTTTTTTTCTTACTGTTTTGAGGGCCTTCTCAAACATCGGTTCTCTCAATTTTTTCATTTCCTGAGTTTGCATATAATTTCTTGCTGTTTTAAAAATTCCAGCCTACAGTTTTTTAATCCTCACATTTTTGTAAAGTGAGTAATATTGGTCAATTTGTATGTCCCAATAAATGTTTCTGTTGTTTTGTTGCCTTTTTGCTCTCTCCTGAAGGCTCGCTATCATTACCCGTTTATCCACTTATTTGTCATAACTATGGTTGTTTTTAGTTGGGATTTTCTCAACTCCTGTTTGCTATTCTTTGCTTTAGTTGTGATCACTCGATTTCTTTATCACCATCTGTTGTATCACAAAGGTGAAAAGATGAAAAGAAAATGAATGGTGTGCTTAATATATTTATTAAGCACCAGCATCCAGTGCCAAATGATACATACAACACAGAACAAATAAGAAAAACATCAACAAGACAAAAACTTACACTTAAAGGAGGGTCAGTTCAATATAGTCAATGCAGCAATATTATTCAGCTTGTTCATCTACTTTAATTGTAGGCTATTTTATGGTTATGAGCCAGTCCATCTGGTAGAGTGCTGAAGGGGTGTTAGCTACTCTACATGCAACAACAAAGGCAGGTGATTCATGAATGGCTTTTTCTTGTTGCCTTCCCTGTGTATCCCCAGATTGTAATGATGCAATTTGATGAATATCAAAAATATAATTTAGTTTATAAAAGTTCTAATAGTTGAAATAATAAAAAGCAGATTATATTTTCAGATTTCAACAAGAGAAAAACCCAATGTCTCACTGGTGATCATTCTTTTTTTTATTTTTTCTTTAATTGATTCAAATTCAGTCATTAGACTTCATGGTAAACTGAAACTAAAGACAATATCATCTTCTCTTGTTGATTTACATAGAACAATTGGTGTTGTAAAATTTACAGACACTAAAACTTATTAGTTTGTTCAATTCTATTTGCAACACAGAAACACACATTACTTGTAGCAATTCAAACCTTTTGTTATTAACATCATTTTTTGTTTAATTAATCATCAAGAATATAATTCATTTTTCATCATAATTTCATTGTTTTTAATGTAACTAATAGCATTTATAAATTAACTGTTTTTGTAAAGCATCAGAAAAGCAGGTTGTGGATGAATTAGATTTTAGAAGAAGGATCATGTTTCTAGTAAAGTCATTATTCCCAGCTTAGTAAAAACTACATTCACACATTTATGTGCAATTTATTATTAATATATTAGATAGATAGATACAAAATTAAAAGTGGATAATTAGGTCAATTAGGTAAGATTAGCAAGGGTACTTGACCTCAGGTAAAACATTTTTTGTGAAGCACTAGAAATAAAACAATGAAAGAAAACAGAGCAGCCATTAACTGGTTTACCAATGAAGACAAATCTGTCTCACTCAGTTTGGATTCAAGGATTTCTACCCCTGAATAAAAATGAAAATATTATACAACAAAATGATAAGAGCCTTTACCAGCATATCTGAAGAGCAGACTAACATAATATATATAAATGTGGTTGAGAATAGAGGAAAGTGTGGAGACAACAACAACCAGTTGAATTCAGTTATTATTTTGATAAAATAAATATCACCACCCATACACTTTTACTCTCCCCTTGTCTTTTTCCTTATCCAATTAACTTTAAACACACAAATACAATTTATCTCAACAAAATCTTTAAGGACTTTCTCTCTAAAATATTTTCAAGCAAAAAAAAATCCTGATACACATCTGACAACACATATGACCACTTCCATGTATCAACTTCTCTTCTAAGTCAACAACTGACCCCATAAAAAAACACTGTGCCCTACATACCTACTCCCTCCTAACTTTCTCTCAGCCCTCATTTACCTTTTCACTATAAAAGAAAAATGTACAAGCACTTATGTTAATAAAGTTTAGAAAAAAACTTCATACAATGAGGCAAAATATTACTGAATTCAACTGCTGTGTTGTTATATTCACACTTTCCTCTATTCTCAACCACATTATGGATTTATCCAAATCCTTCACTGCTCATTATATATATATAATATATTATATATATATATAATTTAAATGAAAATATGAATCTTTGATTTTTAACTATACAAACACCTTTTTTTTTTTTAAATCAAGTTCCTCTAAAATCAAAAACAATTATATTTCTCTTCCCTAGTAGTATTGAAGCAATTTTTTATGCACTTTTCTTTATTTGAATTTCATCAATTTATATATATATATATATTATATATATATATATATATACACACACACACAGCACATCTATTGATTATATATATATATATATATTATTATATTAAAAAATTTCTCCTTTACAGCAAATCACCTTATTCAACCGAACAGATATATGTTCATCTCTTGTTTTCACAAATAGTTGATTTACAAGTAAATGATTCTTTGTTTCTAATTACCAAAAATTGACACCATCATTACCTACTCATTTCTGTGTGATAGTTCAAGTACTGACTAATGACATTTTAGCACAACATTTACTGTCTATTACTTTGCAGTCAGTAAATCTACAATGGAAGAAATTGGAATTGTACCATTGTGAAACTTGTGGTATCTTGGCTAGTTTTCTCTGAATATAATGGCTTAAGATAATGTACTTAAAAATAGTTTGCACCAGTTGCCTCAGTTTAAAGTTGCAATAGAATACAAATTATCCTGGGACACAGAAATTATCATAAACCAGTCTTGTACTTGGACATATTAAACAAAAATTAATTTTGATCTAAATTAAATTAGTGAAAAATAAAATAATAGTTAAAAGAACAGAAAGAGTAAACTCTAAAAAAATAAATAAATAAATTTTGCTTATCGATTGTTTGAATGACTTTTGTCATAAAGCTGTTTACTTTATACAATCGTCCATTTTATCTTTCCTTAATCAACTCTATAAGGATATTGAAACATTTTCTAAAAGTATTGTGTTTGCTAACTTTTTTTAACACTAGGCATGTTTTATTAAAAATGACTGATAAGGATTTGGTGTTTAGCTTTTTTATTCAGCTTTTCTTTTGGCAAACAAGATGTTGAAGCTGTGGTTGTAGATGGTTTAAAAACTGTTCAAAGTTTTTTGTTTGTGTAGTCCAAGTATGGGTAATTTTGACCATCTTTGGTCATTTTCAAGGACATACATGCTCCTAAGTTGTAGAGTGCTAGGTTGATTTTCAGTTCAAGGAATTTTTAATTGATCCAAATGACATGTAGGAATGTGTAGCCAAATGATGCTGATTTGAAGTATAGAAATTAAATAAGAACAACAATCTCATTTGTTTGGAAATTTGCGTTTCTTATTTTCTTCATTTTAACTCATGTGGATTAAATATTACATCCAAAATATCAATTGGAAAATCCCCTACTGCATTTGCCCTATTGACTGTCTAAGTTCACTGTGTACCAAGCAGTGTTATTTAAAAATACAAGAATATAAAAAATAGATTGTTTTCTAACAAGTAATAGGAAACATATTTAAAGAGTATCTTTAACTCTCTTGAAAAATTAAATAATTACAAGAAACATTTCTGTTTTCTTTGCTCTCTCCTCTAATATATATGTGTGTGTGTGTGTGTGTGGGTGTGTGTGTGTGTGTGTGTTAATATAAAATATATAAATATAAAAAGA
This sequence comes from Doryteuthis pealeii, assembly GCA_023376005.1. Classification (NCBI taxonomy): domain Eukaryota; kingdom Metazoa; phylum Mollusca; class Cephalopoda; order Myopsida; family Loliginidae; genus Doryteuthis; species Doryteuthis pealeii. The sequence continues at coordinate 23,670,333 of CM042164.1, forward strand.
ATATTCAGAGAATATATTTATTTATGAATCAATATTTAATTCTGCTACATTCACTATTTTGATTTTATATATATATTAGATATATCAACTATTACCAGGACTATATATAATATATATATATAATTATATATATATTATAATGGATAACAGAGTCTACAATGCTTGATAATTCAGTTTTCTCACTATGCAAAGTCTGATGGTTGCATAAAGGTCAAAAAACTTAATTACTTTTTAGTTTTTTAGAGCAGCTTGAAATTAAAATTTTAGAATAGCATATATAATTTCTCATTTCTTCTTGGTCAAGCTGGGAAAGTTATCAGTGCACATTTATATAAATGTTTGTAATCATATTATCATTATTTCTCATTTCATTTTTCAATCTATTCTTTTCTCTCTCTTCCAAACTCTCATGTATGTGTGTGTCTATCTTTTTGTGTATCAAATGTATGCATATCAATGAAACTTTAATCATATATTTCAAAATATAACTAAGTAGTTTTAGGTATAGCAAATGTGATGAAATTTGATTAAAAATATAGGTTCATAGCTGTGAAAGTAATATCAAAAAACCCTCAAAACTAACATTTTTATGAGCCAGTGATTGAGTGCTATAGTAAAAAAATTAAGTATAAATTTATAGGCAATATGGTATGTGAAAATAAATACATGTAAAGATGAGAAGACTAACAAAAATTTCTTCTCTCTCTCTAATATATATATATAATATATATATATATATATGTAATGAAGAAAAGATATAGAAGAAACTAAGAATTATCATACAGTTAATGTTTTCTGTGTTTATAAATAAGTGTACTCAGAGAAAAATTACATAAAATTAAGGAACCAAAATTATACAAGAGATAAAATTACCCCTCTTTATAATATATATAATATATATATATATATATATATTATATAAATATATAATATATACAGAGAGAGAGAGAGAGAGAAAGAAAGAGATGCATTTTAGGAAAGTATTTAGTTTACCTCAAGTTTACAATAACAAAGCATCCAAATTGTTTGTGTAATATATATATATATATATATATTAAAATTAAATAAGTTCGTGATGGCAGCATTGGAATTCCCAATAATCTCTCACCCACACAACATCCTTGTGGTCTATCGCTCTTGTCAAGTCCTCTGAAATGGCACAATATCCCCACACAAGAGCTGATTAATGTAAGCTTTTGGTGGTTGGCCCACTCGGTGGGCCATGCGTAAGGTGTCCACAGGAGAACATGACAGAGTTCACCTTATTTCTCCAGACAGTATGTCTTTGTCCCTCTTACTTGGATGGTTTTGTGTGGTGGAGGTAAGGGTTGTGTACAGCCTGCTTTTTTTTGGTGGGGTAACTGCTTCCAGGATTTTGTTTCAAGACAGCACCCAGTATCTTGTATAGTTCCCATCTACCTTTTTTCTACAAGTGTTTTTACTGAAATCGAGTGGAGCAGCCATACTAGTAGCAATGACATGACTAACAGCTTGATGAATTCTTATTCAGAGGAGATCAGATTTATATGAATTGATAATGTGTCAATATACAGTGCATGGTTTTTTTATATGTATATTGAATCACTTTCTGTAGATTAGATTAGCTATCTAGGTATGTGAATCTGGTCCTATTCTGAATTTCAGAGGCTTGCAGTCCCAGTGTGGAAATATCTCCATCTTGTTTAAACCCACATGAACTCCATTTATCTGTTCACATAGAAGGCATATGGCTCTATTGTTTCTTTCTCTATGTTATACAGCGTTGAAAGTCTCCCATTTTTGTTTTAAAACACAATGAAACTCCATTTTAATTCTGTTTCAAACGTAGAGGCATAATGCTATTGTTGCTTTCTCTAGGTATACAGCGTTGAAAATGTCTCCATTTTGTTTAAAACACATGAACTCCCATTTTATCTGTTACATAGAGGGCAAAATGCAGTAATTTGGCTTGTGCGGGCAGTCAGAATCTGCAAAGTTGTGGATTATTCTTTGAATTTCATTTTGTTTTTCCTTAGATTTATTCTCTTGACTTCAGGTTGGAATGTGATAAGAAGCAATGCATTACAAACCTTTAGCAGTTTATGCATTAAGAATTATACGTCTGTAGTTGGTTGTAATGAATAAGATCTCTTTTTTTTTGGAAAAAGGGAAGAAATGGAGCCTTTCACATTTTCTCTCAAACTTATTTTTTATATACAACTGCAAATTGCATAACAAAAGAAGTATGTCATAAAAATTGCTAGTCTTCCATACCTCAGGAGGTATTTATCAAGGCCTGTAGCTTTTTCTGCTTTTGATTGTTATGAAGAAACTTGTGTCAAGTTCATTCTCTGTAAAGTATTCTAGCTTGATGACAGTTGAATATTAATAATTTTCTTGATTATGTTCATCTGTGATTTTAGGAAGGTTTTCCAGAGAATTCTTGTAGTGTTCATTCCACATCAGAAGTCTGCTGGCAGCTTTTAACTTTGATCTCCAGGAACTTTTTTTCTAAGTGTTACAACAATTGAAAAACAGTTTTACATTTTTGAAGGCAAAATATATGACAAAAACTGCAATAATAAAATTTCCATGCAGTTCATGGTTGAGATTTAAAGGAGAATCCGCTGTTTTAATTAGAGATAAAAGAATACTGAAAGCTATTATTTGAGGCATGATAATTAATCAGGTTAATGGCAGAACATTGGGGGAAGAAAAGCAAGCACACAATTTCCCTTTGAAATAACATGAAAATAACAAATATAAAAAACCATGAATACAAATTCCTCTTTCATAAAGCAAAACTAGTGAAAAGAGACTGGGCTATTAATTTATAGAAGGGGATGTAAACATTTTCCATTAATGCATAAAAAGAAAACAAAAATTATAATCCGCAGTCTCTTCTTTTCACTAGTTGCTTATGAAGAGAATTGTATCATGGTTTTATATTGTTTATTTCATGTTATTATCAAAGGGAAATTGTGTGCTTGTACATGTTTCTTCCCCAAATGTTCTGCATACCCTGATTAATTATCATGCTCATATAATAGCTTTCAGGTATTCTTTTTTATCTCTAATAACAAGCGGATTTCTCCTTTAAATTCTCAACCATGACTGCATGGAAATTTTTTATATGCAGTTTTTTGGTCATATTAATTTTTGCCTTCAAAATGTAAAACTGTTTTTTTCATGCTTGTAACACATTAGAAAAAAAGTACCTGGAGATCAAGTTAAAGCTGCCAGCCAGACTTTGAAAGTGGAATGAACACTACAAGAATCTCCTGGGAAAACCTTCCTAAATCACAGATGACATATCAAAGAAATTTATTAATATCAACTAGTCATCAAGCTAGAATACTTTAGCAGAGAATGAACTTGACCAGTTCTCTAACAATCAAAAGCAGAAAAGCTACAGGCCTTGATAAAATACCCTCTGAGGTATGGAAGATAGCATTTTAATGACATACTTCTTGATTATGCAATGCAAGTGTATAAAAAAATTACAGTTGAGGAATAATGTGAAAGGCCTCCATTCTTCCTTTTTCCAAAAAAAAGAGGATACTTATTATTACAAACAACTACAGACGTATAATTCTTAATGCTATAACTGCTAAGTTTGTAATGCATTGCTTCTTGATCACATCCAACCTGAAGTCAAGAAATTCTAAGGAAAATCAAAATGAAATTCAAAGAAATTAATCCACAACTTTTCGATTCTGACTGCCCTGCACAAGCCAAATTACTGCATTGCTCTATGTGAACAGATAAAATGGAGTTTCATGTGTTTTAAACAAATGGAGACATTTCAACGCTGTATAACCTAGAGAAAGCAACAATAGGCATATGCCTCTATGTGAACAGATAAAATGGAGTTCATGTGTTTTAAACAAAATGGAGACATTTCAACGCTGTATAACATAGAGAAAGAAACAATAGGCATATGCCTCTATGTGAACAGATAAAATGGAGTTCATGTGTTTTAAACAAGATGGAGATATTTCCACACTGGAATGCAAGCCTCTGAAATTAGTAGACCAGTTCACATACCTAGATAGCTATATCTCATCTACAGAAAGTGATGTCAATATACACATATAAAAAAACCATGCACTGTTATGACACATTATCAATCATATGGAAATCTGATCTCTCTGATAAGAATTCATCCAAGCTGTAGTCATGTCATTGCTACTGTATGGCTGCTCCACTCGGATTCAGTAAACACTTGTAGAAAAAGGTAGATGGGAAACTATACAAGGATACTGGGTCTGTCTTGAACAAATCCTGGAAGCAGTACCCCACAAAAAAGCAGCTGTCAACCCCTTACCTCCAACCACACAAACCATCCAAGTAAGAGGAAAAGACATACTGTCTGGAGAAATAAAGGATGAACTCATGTCATGTTCCCTGTGGACACCTACGCATGGGCACACCAGAGGGGCCAACCACCAAAAGCTTACATTAATCAGCTCTGTGTGGATATTGGATGCCATACAGAGGACTTGACAAGAGCGATGACCAACAAGGATGGGTTGGTGGGTGAGAGTTATGGGAATCCATGCTGCCATCACGACTTATATATATATATATATAATATATATATATATACAAAACAATTTTGGATGCTTTGTTATTGTAAACTTGAGGTAAACTAAATACTTTCCTAAAATGCATCTCTTTCTTTCTCTCTCTCTCTCTCTGTATATATATATATAATATATTTATATATATAATATATTATATATATAAAAGAAGAGGGGTAATTTTATCTCTTGTATAATTTTGGTTCCTTAATTTTATGTAATTTTCTCTGAGTACACTTATTTATAAAGCACAGAAAACATTAACTGTATGTATTTCTTAGTTTCTCTCTATATCTTTTCTCATTATATATATATATTATATATATATATAATATATAAGAGAGAGAGAGAAATTTTTGTAGTCTTCTCATCTTTACATGTATTTATTTCATACCCATATTCCTATATATACTTAATTTTTTTACTATAGCACTCAATCACTGGCTCATAAAAATGTAGTTTTGAGGGTTTTTTGATATTACTTTCACAGCTATGAACCTATATTTTTTAATCAAATTTCATCACATGCTTACCTAAAACTACTTAGTTATATTTTGAAATATATGATTAAAGTCTTGATATGCATACATATGATACAACAAATAGATAGACACACACATACAGAGAGGAAGAGAGAGAAAAGGAAATATGATGAAAATGAAATGAGAAAATATGATGAAATATGATACAAAACATTTAATAAATGTGCACTGATAAGTTCCCAGCTTGACCAAGAAGAAATGAAATATATATGCTATCTAAATATTAATTTCAAGCTGTCTAAAACTAAAAGTAATTAAGTTTTTCTGACCTATGCAACATCAGACTTGCATAGGTGAGAAACTGACAGTTATCAAGCATTGTAGACTCTGTATCCTTATATATATATATATATATATAATATATATATATATATATAGTCCTGGTAATAGTTGATATATCTAATATATATATAAAAATCAAAATAGTTGAATGTAGCAGAATTAAATATTGATTCATAAATAAATTATCTCTGAATATTCTTTATATTTATATATTATATACACACACACACACACACACACACACACACACACACACACATATATATAGAGAGAGAGAGCAAAGAAACCAGAAATGTTTTCTTGTAATTATTTTTAATTTTTCAAGAGAGTTAAGATACTCTTTAAATATGTTTCCTATTACTTGTTAGAAAACAAATCTATTTTGTTATATTCTTGTATTTTTAAATAACACTGCTTGGTACACAGTGAAACTTAGACAGTCAATAGGGCAAATGCAGTAGGGGATTTTTTCCAATTGTATATTTTTGGATGTAATATTTAATCCACATGAGTTAAAATGAAGAAAATAAGAAACGCAAATTTCCAAACAAATGAGTTGTTGTTTCTTATTTAATTTCTATACTTCAAATCAGCATCATTTGGCTTACACATTCCTACATGTCATTTGGATCAATTAAAAATTCCTTGAACTGAAAATCAACCTAGCACTCTACAACTTAGGAGCATGTATGTCCTTGAAAATGACCAAAGATGGTCAAAATTACCCATACTTGGACTACACAAACAAAAACTTTGAACAGTTTTTAAACCATCTACAACCACAGCTTCAACATCTTGTTTGCCAAAAAGAAAGCTGAATAAAAAGCTAAAACACAAATCCTATCAGTCATTTTTAATAAAACATGCCTAGTGTTAAAAGTTAGCAACACATTTTTAGAAAATGTTCAATATCCTTAGAGTTGATTAAGGAAGATAAAATGGACGATTGTATAAAGTAAACAGCTTTTATGACAAAAGTCATTCAAACAATCGAATAGCAAAATTTATTTATTTATTCTTTTTTAGAGTTTACTCTTCCTGTTCTTTTAACTATTATTTTATTTTTCACTAATTTAATAGATCAAAATTAATTTTTGTTTAATATGTCCAAGTACAAGACTGGTTATGATAATTTCTGTGTCCCAGGATAATTTGTATTCTATTGCAACTTTAAACTGAGCAACTGGTGCAAACTATTTTTAAGTACATTATCTTAAGCCATTATATTCAGAGAAAACTAGCCAAAGATTACCACAAGTTCACAATGGTACAATTCCAATTCTTCCATTGTGAGATTTACTGACTGCAAAGTATAGACAGTAAATGTTTTGCTAAAATGTCATTAGTCAGTACTTGAACTATCACACAGAAATGAGTAGGTAATGATGGTGTCAATTTTTTGGTAATTAGAAACAAAGAATCATTTACTTGTAAAATCAACTATTTGTGAAAACAAGAGATGAACATATATTCTGTTCGGTTGAATAAGGTGATTTGCTGTAAAGGAGAAATGTTTTAATATATATATATATATTATATATATAATCAATAGATGTGTGTGTGTGTGTGTATATATATATATATATATATATATATTAATATATATAAATTGATGAAATTCAAATAAGAAAAGTGCATAAAAATTGCTCAATACTACTAGGGAAGAGTAAATATAATTGTTTTTGATTTTAGAGGAACTTTGATTTTAAAAAAAAAAGGTGTTTGTTATGTTAAAAAATCAAGATTCATATTTCATTTAAATTCATATATATATATATATATATATATATATATATATGAGCAGTGAAGGATTTGGATAAATCCGATAATGTGGTTGAGAATAGAGGAAAGTGTGAATATAACAACACAGACAGTTGAATTCAGTTAATATTTTGCCTCATTGTATGAAGTTTTTTCTAAACTTTATTAACATAAGTGCTTGTACATTTTTCTTTTATAGTGAAAAGGTAAATGAGGGCTGAGAGAAAGTTAGGAGGGAGTAGGTATGTAGGGCACAGTGTTTTTTTATGGGGTCAGTTGGTTGACTTTAGAAGAGAAGTTGATACATGGAATGTGGGTCATATGTGTTGTCAGATGTGTATCAGGATATTTTTTGCTTGAAAATATTTTAGAGAGAAGTCCTTAAAGATTTTGTTGAGATAAATGTATTTGTGTGTTTAGAAGTTAATTGGATAAGGAAAAGACAAGGGGAGAGTAAAAGTGTATGGGTGGGTGTATTTATTTTATCAAAATAATAACTGAATTCAACTGTGTTGTTGTCTCCACACTTTCCTCTATTCTCAACCACATTTATATATATTATGTTAGTCTGCTCTTCAGATATGCTGGTAAAGGCTCTTATCATTTTGTTGTATAATATTTTCATTTTTATTCAGGGGTAGAAATCCTTGATATCAAACTGAGTGAGAACAGATTTTGTCTTCATTGGTAAACCAGTTAATGGCTGCTCTGTTTTCTTTCATTGATTTATTTCTAGTGCTTCACATAAAATGTTTTACCTGAGGTCAAGTACCCTTGCTAATCTTACCTAATTGACCTAATTATCCACTTTTAATTTTGTAATCTATCTATCTATATATATATATATAAATTGCACATAAATGTGTGTGTAGTTTTTACTAAGCTGGGAATAATGACTTACTAGAACATGATCCTCTTCTAAAATCTAATTCTATCACAACCTGCTTTTCTGATGCTTACAAAAAACAGTTAATTTATAAATGCTATTAGTTACATAAAACAATGAAATTATGATAAACAATGAATTATATCTTTGATGATTAATTAAAACAAAAAATGATGTTAATAACAAAAGGTTTGAATTGCTACAAGTAATGTGTGTTCTGTGTTGCAAATAGAATTGAACAAACTAATAAGTTTTAGCTGTCTGTAAATTTTACAACACCATTGTTCTATGTAAATCAACAAGAGAAGATGATATTGTCTTTAGTTTCAGTTTACATGAAGTCTAATGACTTGAATTTGAATCAATTAAAGAAAAATAAAAAAAAGAATGATCACCAAGTGAGACATTGTGTTTTTCTCTTGTTGAAATCTGAAAATATAATCTGCTTTTTTTATTTCAACTATTAGAACTTTTATAAACTAAATTATATTTTGATATTCATCAAATTGCATCGTACAATCTGTGGATATCACAGGGAAGGCAAACAAGAAAAAGCCATTCATGAATCACCTGCCTTTGTTGTTGCATGTAGAGTAGCTAACACCCCTTCAGCACTCTACCAGATGGACTGGCTCATAACCATAAAATAGCCTACAATTAAAGTAGATGAACAAGCTGAATAATATTGCTGCATTGACTATATTGAACTGACCCTCCTTTAAGTGTAAGTTTTGTCTTGTTGATTGTTTGTTCTTATTTGTTCTGTGTTTGTATGTATCCATTTGGCACTGGATGCTGGTGCTTAATAAATATATTAAGCACACCATTCATTTTCTTTTCATCTTTTCACCTTGTGATACAACAGATTGGTGATAAAAGAAATCGAGTGATCACAACTAAAGCAAAAGAATAGCAACAAGGAGTTGAGAAAATCCCAACTAAAACAACATAGTTATGACAAATAAGTGGATAAACGGTAATGATAGCAGCAAAAGGCAAACAAACACACAGAAACATTTATTGGACATACAAATTGACAATTATTACTCACTTACAAAAATGGAGGATTTAAAAAACTGTAGGCTGGAATTTTTAAAACAGCAAGAAATTATATGCAAACAGGAAATGAAAAAATTGGAGAACCGATGTTGAGAAGACCTCAAACAGTAAGAAAAAACGTTTTTTTAAAATTACTGGAAACTTTTTCAAACAAAGAAAATGATCCTAGTAGCTCTAATATTTTTTCCCGGGATTCTGTAGTCAACTTGATTGGTGAATTTTTATACAAACCAGCTGAGGAAGTCACATTCGGAGCTTACTTCCAGAGATATGAGGAAGTATACCAAAAAGATTGCGTTAACATGGTCAAATGAAAAAAAAAAGGTGTGATTATTGCTGGGTAAGTTTGGGGCAGTAGAACATGAAAAATATGCAAATTTTATACTCTCAAGACATCCTGGTAAAATTTAATTCCACGAAACTCTAAAATATTAACAAAAATATTTTGGGAGTGGATTTTACTTTTTAATAGTTAATGGAAATGCTTGAATCTTACAAAGAAATAAAATGAAGACTACACATCTTTTGTTAGGATTAGTCAACAGAGAATGTGAAAAATTTAGATTGAGTGAATTAACATTAGATATTTAAATGTCTAATTTTCATTCAGTGTCTAACTGGACCAAAAGACGCTGAAATAAGATTGAGATTGCTTATGAAATTAGAACAAGACCAAAAGATAACACTTCAAAATCTTGTGGATTAATGTAAAATTATTTTGAATTTAAGGGCAGACACCGTAAAAATTGAAGAACCATATTCACGCAATCCAGAATAAGCCAGAAGGTAGGAAAAAATATACTTCTTTTAAAATTTAAGTTATTAAACCTTTCAGATGATTTTTTTCATCTCTAATTTAAATATAACTTAAATCACATTTACAACTGGAAACCCAACAGACAAAATTAGATATATTATATTCAAATCACTTCTAAACAGGAGATAGGTAAGAAAACCCATTAATCTTAGTTTATTTCAATTTTCAATTATCTATTACTTTTTTTCATTTATTTGTCCCATGCTTCATAAAAGTCCAGTAATTTCTTTTTCTTAATTTTTAAAAATATATTCATGACCAACTATATATATATATATAGATATATACATATATATATAGTAAGTCGACGGGGCGGCCTAAAGTCGGTGTCAGCGAGGGAGTATATCCCCTTTTCAATTGCACTAGACCAAGGAGATTGTTTTTAGCATCTGAGGTGGAGCGCCACACTTACCATCAGTTCCTTACTTTACCGCACAGATCCCTGTGCTACTCATACGCTGAGTTGGCGAGGACCGGTATCGAACTAGGAACCTTGTGGTTTCTAGCCGAACGCTCTACCGACTGAGCTAACCCAGCCCCTAAAATATATATATATATATATATATAAATATATATATATATATATATATAGGGAAAATGTATTAGGGCAATCAATAATAAGTAAATATGATGAAAAAAAAACTATTGTGTGTAAATGTAGACATTCTTGACAGTGTCTGCCAAATTATCTCCCCCTAAAAATATACACGCACATGCACGCACGCACACATACACACACACACACATATATATATATATATAAAAAGTAGGGAGAGTGGTTTATTGTTGGTATCAGCTGGGCAGCAAGGGAGTTTACGTAAGATTTATGGAATAAATATGGATTAATATGGTCACTTTTCTACAAGATGTAATAAGAGAAATTCAGAAAAGATATCTTCTGTCTGTTTATGATTTATTTCATCATACCAAAAATTTTAGAAAGTTAAGACTTAATGTGTATTTAATCAATATCAAGTAAAAAGTAAGGAGAAAATCTTTAAAAATGTTAATCATAGTTTTACATGAAGCTAGATCAAATAAATTGGTAATTCAATCTTGGTAAAAACTTTGATCCCATGTCAAATATGATACCTCATTTCTCCACATTTATTCAATTCTGATTTTGTCAAAGTTTACCAAATTGACTGCTCTGTTACTTCTGCCCCCCCCCTTGTATATGTGCACACACAATCTTATCTTTTATAGTGTTCATTAAAAACAAACCCCATTAATACAAGACTGGATAAAAGACATTTGCCAAAAATGTACTGATTTACCCCAGTTAATTTATTGGTCTTCTTTCTAAAAAAAAAGTAGAAACATTTATAAAGTCAAAGAAATATTTGAAAAGCATTTTGTGTTGTAAATCATTTTGAGAAGCTGTAATAAAAGTTAATACATTATTTTAATATAATGTGAAGTAAATGATTTGGGCAGTTTGCCATGTTTTGGAGGTTTGGCAACACTTTGTCATCCTCATCAAGATGACATCATGGAATTCATTTAATTCTAGCATTTGAGGCAGAGATGAGTGATTATCTCTTTTGTTTATGATATATTCAACAGGTCAGCCTCTCTCTCTCTCTCTCTCTCTCTCTCTCTCTCTCTCTCTCTCTCTTCTCTCTCTGGAGTTTTAATTCTCTTTACTTTTATTCTAAATTCAAGATCACACTCTCTCTTTTTTTTTTTTTTTTTTTTTTTTTTTTTTACTTCTCTCTCTTCTGCAATATAATACTGCATGCATTTATGTGTGTATATTATATATATGCATGTATTTTTACTGTAAACTTGGGATTCAGAGACAAATGCTCTACTGAAAAAAATGTAATATAGTTGGATCTTGAAAGAATGAAAATCTCAAAGAAAAAAAAAAGGTTGTTGAGTGGTTGTCACTTAATCCTGGTGATGAAAGAATAAACAAACACTCATACTGTTTTAATGTTAAAATTTCTCTATACGTCAGTCTCATAAAGGAAGTTGTAGTGAGTTCTTTTTATTCAATGGAAAAACGATTTACTTTTTTCCTTAAAAGACCTAGCTCCCCACCCCATGAGGATTTTGGTTTCCTTAAAGCCCTAAATTAGTTACTTTTTTCTCACTTTGAGAATTATCTCCATATGACTACCTCCAACCAACAAATGAAGGCCCATGTATGATTTCCAACTGTTTCTCACACTAGTACCCCATTTTATCTAGGTGATAAATGAAACTCTGACATATCCCTGCCAATCACTCCTACAAACATATCTACCACACTAGGGTGTTGAGGGTTGTCTTCAACACAGTTTACATTCATTAGTAATTCTATTTAAAGTGGTTGTTTACAATCATGACTTGAGAGCCCAGTTAATCCTGTTATTTTATAAGTGCGAAGGGAACGTGCATTCATGCCTTTTTCAATGGCATTAATGTAAATACAAATGAGTTATAATTATGTATTTAGATTACCAGAAACAAAGTGATAAAGAAATTTGTAAATATTTTGCTGAAATCCCTTCTTTAACTCTTTCAATTTTTAATCTACTCCAGTGTTGAATTTGCCGGCAAAAAATAATTGTTTTGAAAATCTTATCATAATTGTGCTAATGTTATGAACTTGTGTTATTATTTCTGTAATTGGTCTTCAATTTGAATAGAAAATCCAAAATTGTCAAATTTGATGTTACAAGAAACTACTCTGGAAAATAGGGAGAAGCAAATGAAATTTGACTACAGTCACACATAACGTAATGTTAGGAATTTGGTTCTAGTTAAATCTTTTATCAGAGTGGGAGTTTGAAATTCAAAGTTACAAAAGAGCCATAATATGAAGAAGATACAATGATTCAAAAGTGATGGAGGAAGAGGGGGGAGGAGGAGGAAGAGAGGGAGGAGGAGAAAGCGGGGGAAGGAAGAGGAGGAGAGATTGATATTTTCACCAGTTTATAGTACAAAATGTCCAATATAAATAAAGATAAAATAGAAAAACTGATTTTTAATCAATAAATTTTTTGAAAATATTTGTAACAAAACTTATGAATATAGTATTGAGCAGAATGATCTTCTGGTTTTATAATTGCTGCTGCACGAGTAGAGGTGAGTGGTCTCTAATTATGTCTTTGAGCAGCAGCAGCAGCAGCCATGCTATTTCAGTTTCTATCATGGAGTAGAATGATGGACATTGTGCAACTCAACTGGTGATATCCCATGGCAGGCTCATAGACCATGTATATTTGCTTGTCTTTACTTCCTCTGGGGATACCTGGAGGCTCAAGTCTTTAAACATAGGCTGCAGAAAAGTAATGAAATAAAATGTTTTATTAATACTTTCAAATACTGGGGCTAATACTCTTGGGGAAAGGTACAAATCAAACTATTCTCCCTCCAGCTTTGTGGGTTAGTAAATAGAAACAACTACATAACTCTTCTCAAATATGTAAGTCTCTCACAAATTTTTATTTCTGTTAGAGACTTCACACACACAAACATTTGATAAGGAAAATTCTACACACACACCTCCATTCATTTCTTTTAGTTAAGACAACTAAGGCAATAAAATCTTATTGTCAATTCTTTTAATATTTATTTTGTACAAGGAAACTACATTTTCTCACTTCAACTAATATTTTTCTACAAAGTATATGTCAACTTTTAATACATCCATCACACCTACATGATTGATGTTATCAAGTTGGGTTTTGTTTTTGCTACTTCTTTATCTCTCAATTTTTTGTTGATTACTTGACTCCTATCCCTTCATTCAATCCTTGCCAGATACAACAATCTCTTCCTCCAATCTGTGACTTCTCTCCCAGCCTGTAATGACACCATAATCAAATATCAAAGTCTTTCTATACATAATATAGTACAGGCATTTTTCTACAATTTGGATATTTACATTCAAAAATTTCAATATCAAGAGTTGAAATTCTTTTTGAATATAAACACCATTGTTTACAGTATCAAATATGCATCACTGTGGCAATTCTTGGGAGAAATGGTGGTTCCCATTGTCTGGTTTGAATTTAGAATTCTTCTTTGACTGGTTGTCTATCCAATTAACCCAATGTTATTTTGTGATCTTTGTACACACATTTCTGTCATCTTAATTAACTCATGTCTACAAAAATGCAGTTGTTGGTCTCACTATATTATAATAGAATTTGAGAAATCCATGAAAATACAATAAGGGAAAATTTGGACTTTCTTGTCCATTGCTTTCTTTCATTCTTGTAAAATCTCCTTGAATGTGAAAGGTGTGTGGGGGAAACATGAATCTCATTAGAACTATGTCAAGGAACTGAGAAGGGGAAATAAAGGGGATGAGATTGTTAGTGATCTGTGAAAAGCCATTGTTCAAATGTAATGACATATCACCTGGAATAAATTGCAGGTTACACAGTTTGATAACAAATCATTTGGCCAACTTGGATGACCACACATCAACAAAAGCAATTAACAAAGAGAGTTTTAATGTTCTGACTCTAATTAAAGGATTGAGGCTAAACGAGTCATCGAAAGTCTTGATATTAAGCCAAATTAGACAAGGTTTCACTTGGCAGATGAATTCATTCTGGTTTTATTTTGGCAACCATCTTCATGCTTAACAGATGCAAGTCATTCTCTGCTGTTGCTTGTTTCACTAATGTTTATTGTGTCACAAAAGTCAAAGAAAAACATACAACATACAAAAAAGAATGAAAGATTTGGTATGGAAGAATTAAGAATAATTTTTGTTTTTTCTTTCAAAAATATATCTAAAAGATATTCTTACAAAGTGAACAGCGTATTACTAATACTGTTATTAAATTGATCACTCAAATCATATTATGTTCAATTCTAAATTTATAGTTTTATAGGTTAAGCACTTGAATAGAATCAAGTTAAGTCTTGAGTACACATTTGTATGAAAAGACAGCATTTTTTCTTATAGATTATTTGTGCAACAGACAAAACAGCTTTCTTATTGTTCTTAAAATGTTCTGGGCAGCCATTTTAGATACCATTTTCAAAATTATATCTTTCCAATGGTCAAACTATAGCAGACTTTCAGTATGTTATTAAGTAAACCTGATACTACTGAAAAAGAATATTGAAAAATCTTTGGGGTAATGTTTTTTCCCTAAATGCACTCATCTGTTCTCTGTATCACTGTTCTCATTTTCCATTTAAATTATCTCAAATTTCTGTAGTAGATATACAACCAAAGATACAGAGTTATTTATTTTATATACTTAGTGTTATTTTTCTGAGAAAAATGATAAAATGTTATGATATAGCACAAATAGGTCAGTTCAGTTATAACATCAGTCAAACCAGCTTGTTTAAGTTCATTTAAGGAAGAACTCAAATAAAATAGACACTATTTATTTCATCTTACTTGATGCAAAAAATAATACACTAGCTGCCAGTTAAGAGGTCAAGATTTGGATTGTAAAAATAGCAAGACTAACATCAGGCAAATGTAAAAAAAATCATCTACTACGTTTTTTAGAAAGTTTCTATTTTGTAATCATTATTATCAGTTACACATTTGTACTTAATAGTTACAGACTACTTGTTACTATAAAAGATAAATCTAAATTTTTTTGAATTAAAAAAAAAAAATCTGTCCACAATCAAGTCGTCACTGTTCTTTTGTCTTTTCTCACTAGTTTCAACTAAAGTCTTACGTCGTTTAGTCTCTGCCTGATTCTGTCATTCTCCTTAGATTCCAGCTACTTATGGAAGTAGCCTCCCAGCATCCGGGTACCTGAACCGAACCTTGTGTCCGTGCAATGCCCAAGTCTCACTTTGTTGCATTCGAGTGGATGCGGGTATGCCCCCAATATCTGGGCATTCAAGTCAAACTATGCATCCATGCAATGACTAAGTCTCATTTTCTTGCATTCGAGAGGACACGGGTTCGACTTCTGCAGGCAAGACAATATCTTGCCCTTTTCCTTAATGCATATGGCATATGGCGATTTTTTGGTATTACAATAACACACATAAATTGACTTATTATAAAATAAATTTCTGAAATATATTTGGCAACATTTTGACTAAACTTCCAAGTGTTTACACACACACACACACACACACACACACACACACACAATATATATATATATTATTACTTGAAGGCACTATATCGCATAAAATTCGATACTTTTCTTATAGAAAATGAACTTGACAAGTAATCCCACTCGATCCGTACAGAACTTTATTAAGTCTCATCAGCGGTATATACTAACGAACAGAAATCGAAAGCAGACGCAGTGAAAGTGAAACACTAGTGAAACACTTTTATCGCCTCGGCCAAGTACACAGCTGGCGAAATTAAGAAGCGAACCATAATAGGCAAGCAACAAACAGACCGAATGCCCTTTCGGCGAAGTGAATAACTTGAAGGCAGCACCTCATTCAGAAAAAAGGAAATGAAAAAGGAAGAGAAGTTTTTAGAAAAGTGGATGAGAAGAGAAGACAAAGAATTAGAAAAGGAAATAAAGAAGAGAAAGAAGGAACACTATGAAGAAAGAGAAAGAGTTAGGAAATGAGATGATTTGAAGATAAATATTGAATTAAGATATTTTGGTTTTTGTATATATTGTACTAGTTTTTCTCAATATATTAACAGCCTCATCACTCTATTGGGTAATGAGAATTTGGCTGTTATAACACAAATTATGATCACTGTTGATGGGATTCTTGATTCAGAAATTAATCAGTACATTGAAAAGGATAGCTAAACTTTTAGAAGACATGAGAGGAGGGTTTTAGTCAGATTAAGGAATCGCCAATGAAGCCAGGGCTCGGTGAAAATTAATTTTGTATCCTCACTGATTTACACCTAATAACAACAGAATTTCATATTTGAAATGAATACATGAATAAGACCAGACTGCATGATTAATACACACACACACACACACACATATATATATATGGACTCACCAACAAATTAAAACCACCCAAGAAACAGAGATAAAAAAAATGTCTACTATTGCCAATGCCATTTGTATTTACTTTCTTGATTTGCTTAGAACTTTCTGATCAATTTTAAGCTAAAATCTGGAAATGAGGAGAACCCAAAATTACACCAAATATTGTTTTATGGTTAAAAGCCAAAGGTTGATAAATTTTGGATAAATCAATAATATGCAAGAGATGGCTCTCTAGATGCAGAAAATCATCATTACATTAAAATGGTTAGTTATGCTTTTGGAAAACTTAAAATGTGGATGTTGGTCAGACTGAGGAATCCTCATCAACACTAAGCTTAATGTTGATGAATCTTATGTCCTCACCACATTAATTTACTCATCTGTAACCTGGACCACATATCACTGACATTCAATTGCTAGAAATGTTCCATCAAAGCTGCCTTAGTAGAATGTTAGGAATTACATGGGACACATTTATTTCTGATTGTGTGGTTCTCCTGTGGGCAGTGAGTTCTAGCATTGAAAAGTGATTAATCATGTATCAGATGTGTTGGGTCGACCCTGTTGTAAAAATGCCAACAGACTAGCAAAGGCACACTGTTTTATAGTGTCCTCTGCAAATGCCATGAAAGATGTCATCAACAGCAACCTGAAGGTTTTGGAAATCAAAATCAATAACTTGCAGTCCTAAACAACTGATCATTCAAAATGGTGTAAACTCATTTGTAAAGGAGGAGGAGGAGGAAAATGAGGAGGAGACAGAATTAAACAACAACAATGAATGGATCCCTTTCAAAAGCAGATTTATAAGATTATCCACTCGTATACAGTACAATTTGTAATCATGGGTTCTCATCAAATGCTGTTTTTTAAAATCTTGCAAATTTACCAAGAATCAAGCTGCATACCACAATATCATAATCCCTGGACGTGAAAAGAACACCTGGCAAATGTGTGCACATTATCTAATGATTTGACTAAATAAATGAAAGGCCATTAGAATGTACCATGTAACACAACTCATGGCAGGTTGATTGATTTGATTGCACGAGAAAAGATGCCCTGTTAAGTCATCTATGCACATATGGTTGTGCAGCGCAGAAATCTAAATTGTAGATATGGCTATTTCCTAAAAATATATATATATGTGTGTGTGTGTTATATGTATGTAAGAATATAAAAAAATTGAAAAAACAAGGTGATCAGATGGATTATATTTTAATAAAGTAGCCAACATTATAAATGTTTTTTGTTTGTTTAGTAAACCATAGCTATGGCATTCATTTACATGGAAAAAACTTAACAAAAAAAACCAGTAGTTAGTAAGTTTTTTGTTTTGTTTTTAGTGTGTTGCAGTTTCTGGATGTTCCTCAAATATGAAAAAGAGATAATATAAACACCAATGTTTGGCCTTCCTTTTCAAACTGTGTGATGTGATTTGTTCAAAATTATTATGGAAATTTTTTTATGCATGGCATTACCTTATGTGAGTGTTTATTTTTGTGTTGATCAAAATTTATTTTAGTTTTAAATTATAGATATTGAGCAAAAAGTATCTAAAGAAAAAATCAATATAAAGAATCTTGTAACATTTAAACACAAGTTTGACTAAGTAAGGGGATCAGTTGAAAAACCTGGTCTCTGTTTAATAGTATCATAGAAATAATGCTAATTCAACAATTTTTGTTGTTGTTTATGTTAACTAACATTTTGGACTCTTTAAAATTTAAAATGTGGTTAGTTTCCAGAATGTGTTTCATTAATGTATTATTTAACTGATGTTTTTATGTCTCTTTGATAGTTTAAGATTTCTTGAGGTCTCACTTATTGTTTATTGCAATTTAAACATTGGATGGTATATACACCTGCATCAGACTTTATGTGCGTATGGTTGGTTTTAATGCTGATTTTTTTCTGGTTGAGGAGTTTGTGACTGTTTTAACTCAAAGGTTATTAAGGTTTCTTTCAATGATATTATGGGATAAGATAATATATTTGGGTAATTGATTCTTATTGGAAAAATTGTTATTAAAGATTATGGGAAAATATTTTCGTTTGTGGATTTTGAAAGCTGTTTTTGTTTCTTTTTTTTTTTTTTGGCATGCTGTATAAAGGGTTTAGGATATTGAAGTTGTGTGAAAGATTTTTCTATATAGTCAAATTTTTCATTTAAAAATTTGGTGTAAATCCTAAGAGCTTTAAGATAATCTATTTTTTATTTTTGTTTATGGTGTGAATAAAAATGAATATGGTTTTCTGGTGAACTTTAAATTCTAATTGGTTGTTATTTGTCAAAATTTTATCTTTCAAGTAAACTTAACTACCGGCATATTAGCCAGAGTTCGACGTAAGTAAAAGGAAAAAGATTACACAGAGAAATAACAAAATACACTGCTGTAAGCCTAAATGATATTTTATTAATTACAGGAAATTCTATTTTTCTTGCAAGATAGTCCCCTTGCTAGGGAATTTGAAAGTCCCTGTGTAACCAATGAAAATGAAATACAGTAAAAAGAAACACAAAAATGTTTGCACAGTAAAAATGAAAAATAAAAATGATAAAAATTCCCTTATTCCTTTCTTAGGCCTGCCACTATAAAGTTGGTCTATAAAATTTACATGCTCCCTTGTGGAAGCTACAAAACATAGCAGTTCTTTGAGGGAGGAGAAGGTAGTAGTACCAGAGTCACTTGTAGCAAGTCTGCTTAGTAGCCGGTGTGAAAAGAGGAGGAAGGATTTTGAATTTCTTTGAAGAATCTCACCCATGTGCCACCAGAATGAAAATCTCTGAAATTTCTCTCCTCTCTGCAAAATTTTTGAATGAAAGGGTTTTCTTAGAATGTTCTTATTGTAACATTATGGTGTCTTTACCACTGCAGAACTGCAGAGGACGGTGGGGATGATTCTTATTTTCAGCAAGGGAGTTTGACATGGTTGAGATTTCTGTTTACCAACACGAATTTCACGGCACCAAGTCGCGTGTATATGTTATGTAGCCCCTGCATAACTTCTGCACTGGCCTGCTGTCTGCACACTCCAAAGACAGCAACATGTACTACAAACATATGCCAGCCAATACCTTCGGCGCAAAACTCCGGGGCTGTCTTCAGTCAGTCTTCAACCCAAAAGGCAGAGATCCCTCCTCTTTGCATCCGACGTAAGTAAAAGTACTGTGCCCAGGGCTACTATTATTAGCCACGCACGCCATTATGGTCAATTTGCCTTATCTTGATGGTTATCTTTGCGTATCGCTTTCGTCTTGGCTGGGGAAGTCTTATTATTTGTTTACGTTTAGTGGTTGGGCTGTGTTCATTCATAAAATCTCTTCATACAGTTCTTTTTTGTGATGGAAAACGATATTAACAAAACTTCTTTGTTTTTCAATTTATTTATTTATCAGCTTCTTATTCTTGATAGAGGAGGAAGTCTTATATGTTACTTTAGGTTTGGCTTCATTGGGTATAATTAAGTTAGTTTGTCCAGTTTACAAGTTCAAGATGATAAGTTCAACTTTCTATGTATCAGTGACACCAGACCCCGTTTTCATCTGTTCACTACTAATCTCGCAACCCGACTGCCTTCGTCCAATCTCGCAGCCCAACTAACTTTCTCAATCCAGGCTTGGTTGCTTAAGTATCCTCTGGCTTAGAATTCTCTAGAAAAAGACTGTTGTGGAATCTTCTTTCAACTTCTAACAAGTTTGGGGACCTTCAAGCCCGTGTCACTCAGATACCATTTTGCCAGTCCGACAAAAGAAACTAATGACTCATAGGTGCCAACAAGTCTGGATTTTACAACCAATAACTGTTTGAATCATTGTTCTTCTATTTTATTACTAGATAGTAGTTGGCATTTATTATTTTATTTTGCCCCACTTATCTGGCACCCGCGTCAGGTATCTAATTATGTTAATATTATCCTGCTGTCTCTCTTAGTGTTGTTGGTTCGATACAATCTTTGCTTTCTGATAAATTTTCTTCAGAGGAGAATTTTTCTTTCTTTTTTCTTCTTTGTCAGGAACAATTCCTTAATTTTTTCTGAATAGACTGTCTCGTCTTGTTGTTTTTCTTCTTCTGTAGAAACAAATTCTAAATTTCTTTTCAAAATGGACTAACTTGTCCAAGTTGTTTTTCTTATAAATTACAACCAAATAACTTGAAATAAACTATTCTCACATATTTCTTGGCTCTAAGAAGCTGCTGCTTTGTTTCTGCTTCTTATAAACTCGAACCAAATAACTGGAAATAAACGACACTCGCTTATTTCTTGGCTCTAAGAATGTTTGCTCTCCTGGTGAATGGAAACTATCAAATTGTCTGAAAATTCCCATTTTTCACCGTCGACTGTAACCCCCTAAAGACACATACTTGGGAAGTACACTGACTTGTGATGGCTTTTTGGATACTGAGATTCACCTATGCATCCAGAAATGGCATCTGTGGTCTATGGAAATCTTTAAAAAACGGTTATGGTCTAATATCATCATTACCCATAAAACAAAGTTGAAGGTTTATAGGTCCTGCGTGTTGAGTGTTTGTTGAACAAACAAAAAAATTCTGTGTTGAGGAGGAGTCCACTATGAAGTCTGCCGCAAACTGGTTAAGTTCGTCACTTTTCTGTCTTTTCCCACTAGTTTTTAACTGAAGTCTTATGTCCGTTGTCACTTCTGATGAGCGTGCCACTCTGTCCTTCGTCCTCCTTAGCCTCCAACTACTTATGGACGTAGCCCCACCCAACATCCAGGCACCTGAGTTGAACCTTGCATTCGTGCAATGCCCAAGTCTCACTTTTTTGCATTTGAGCGGACGCGGGTAGGCCCCCAACATCCGGGCACCTGAGTTGAACCTTGTATTCGTGCTTTTTTGCATTCGAGCGGACATGGGTAGGCCCCCAACATCCGGGCACCCGAGTTGAACCTTGCGTCCATGCAACGCCTAAGTCTCATTTTGTTGAGTTCAGGAGGACGCGGGTTTGACTCCAGCAGGCAAGACAATGTCTTGCTCTTTTCCTCAATGAATACGGCAGTTTTCATTCTCCATCACAGTATTGTACTCCTCGGAAACATGGACATTGCTTCGAAGACATCTGAAAAATCTTGAACACTTTCATCAGAAATGTTTGAGATACATTCTAAACATCACATCTAACACAGAATTCCTTACAAGGGCAGGATGCAGAAGCATCGAAACTCTCATCATAACAGCCCAAATGTGATGGGCTGGGCGTATGAGTGATGTTAGAATGTCAAAGCAACTCCTTTATGGTCAGCTGCATGATGGCAGAAGGCCGCAGCATAAGCTTTGGGAGAGGTATAAGGATTGCTTAAAAAGCAACCTTGTAAAAATAAATATAGATCCTGAGAACTGGGAAAAGCTGGCATTGAAGAGAACTGACTGAAGAATTCATGTGGATGATGGCTGTACCACTTTTGAGAGTGAAAGCATGAAAACTGTAAGCATCAATTTTGAAATAGATTAACTCATCATATTGATGAGAACATGGAGGTTTGGAAATGTCAAACATGGGGTCAGATTCTGCTTTCTAAGGCTGGATATGTTAATTATAGGAAATTTCATCAGGGACAATTCATGCAAATTCCAAGAACAAACAATATATCTTGTGCAACCTGTAACAAAATCTGTAAGTCGGCTTCTGGTCTTAAGAGACATATGGTAAGCATCAAATTTTATCATCTGATCCATACAATCCAGTGGGAAGGACGTCCTTCCTATGTTATATTTGCATCAAACTTTGTAGATCTGCAGCAGGATTGACAAGTCACTTGAGGGCTCATGAGAGGAAAAGTTCTGGTGGTAGGGTTGTAGGATTGTGAGGGATGACAGTGATCTGTTTAGATTAGGCTACTGCTATATATATATATATATATATTAGATATGTATATAATATACAATATATATGTGCACTTATCTATATATATGTATATGTCTATATATGCATATATATGTGTGTGTGTATATGAATAAATATCTATATGTATGCAAATATATATATGTATATATAAGTCACATTGTGTTTTGTATACATATATATATAGATTATAAGTGAACTCTTAAATGATGCATTCAAGTAAATAGGTTATGAAGTTTATTGGCTGAGTCTATAGACACTAAAAGAAAAATAAAGCTGTTCTAAAGAACTATGTCCATTAATGAAAGGTTTTTTTTATTGTTATGAAGTAATGCAAATCTGTTTTAACTTTTGACAAGTTCAACTATAACAATATAAAGATAATTTATTTATCAGATTGTAAGAGCTCTTACGAAGATAATTAAGTGTTATTGACAGGCCAAAACAATTTTTTTTTAGTTTTTTAAAAATTTGTATCACACATCACATCTTCGAAGTCCTGCTGTTTGTCTGACACTTGAGATTTTTCATGTTTTTATTTCATGACAGGTTAACATTAGCACCATGTTTTTTTTTTTTGTTGTAGTTTTTAGTTTAATTTACCAAAAACATTGAAAATAAAAGATTTATTTAGTTGATTTTATGTCATTTATTCTACATTATCAATTAATAATTATGACAAGAAAGTGGATTATTTTTCACTATGATACTTAGAAGATCCTGGAAATTATATGTTATTGTAGTAATCATTCACATTAGTCAATTCATATATATATATATATATATATATATATATATATATATATACACTAGCTTAACTACCCACACTTTGCTGTAAGATTTTATTTTTCAAGATAGGGTTTCAATTTGCAATCATGCCAAAAACAAAACTGAATATTAATGTCTGTTTGGGGAAATTAATGTTTTCATGTTCAGACTTAAGGTTGTTGTTTGTGTGTTGTAGTCATGTGACCCCCAAAAGGTAAATATGACACCTATTGTTTGTAGAAAGGGAAAGTTGGCGTTTGAAGCACAGACTTTTAATAGTTCTTGTTTTGTGATTGTTGTGTAAATGGAAGAAAACGTTCTTGTTTTGCTGCTGTGAATGACTTTGCATTCTTCTTATGCTAACCATAAATGGAGGTTCAATGTGATTATGTAAAGAAAGAACTATAAACGGATCACTATGTTGAATGTAAATGACATGGATAGGACAGTTAGGAGTCGCTTTGTAGCCCCTGTATAGGACTGTTAAAATTCTGGTAACTGGAAGCTGCACAGTAACTTTGCAAAGCAAAAATAAGATCTCATTTTATAGTAGCAGTAACCAATGCAAATGTAATTATTGATGTGGAAACATAAAATAACTATAATTTATAAAAAGGATATACAAAATAAACAAAATGGATATACCAGGCCTAATAGAAGAATATAAAGATTATTTTGGTGACATAGGCAAACTACAAATTCCACACTATATAACAATAAATCCGGATGAAAAACCAGTCATAAATCCTCCAAGGAATATCCCATTTGGTATAAAACCAAAATTGAAGAAAGAATTAGAAAAAAATGACAAAAATAGGAATAATAAAACCCCTACAAGAACTGACTGACTGGGTAAACTCCTTGTAATAGTGGAGAAACAAAATGGCGGATTGAGATTATGCCTAGACCCCAGAGACCTGAATAAAGCGATGAAAAGGAAGCATTATAAGCTACCTAGAGCTGAAGAAATATTTGCTAAGTACTTCTCAAAATTAGATGCATCAAATGGATATTGGTATATACCTGTTGTTAACATAGGAACCTGCGGACCACATATCGGTTACTTCCTCCAGGACTCACTTCATGTACTCTCTAGTAAATAAATGGAATCCATGCATTGCTATCATGCCCATTCAAATTTATCCAGTTTTTTTTGTGATTAATTTAGGAACAGAACCATTTCCTATGGATGGAGATAATGATCCAGTATCTGGTAAGAAATTTATTTAAAGTATGATCACGATGATATTGTTTTATCTCATTATAGTTATAAATCACTTAGCACCATCTGTGTGCCTTTAATAATCCAACACTTGTAGATGAAGGAAGTTAAAGATTACTAACATTTAATTTGACATATGGCCGCTTTTCTCTGATTCATTTACCTTATGGAATATACAGTACATCCAAAGTCTTCCAGTTTCAAGTAGTGAAAATAATAGAAGGGATAAAGGGAACGAAAAACTGATATATCAATATGGTTTAGAAGAACACATAGAAATACTAGATAAAGTGTTCAGTCAACTATGCAAAGCAGGTTTAAAGCTGAATAAATCAAAATACAAGTTTTCAACAAAGCAACTGACATGATTACTCATATAGGAATAAAACCAGACACTTCAAAAATAAAACCTTTTAGACAAATGCCTCATCCAGAAAATAAAAAAGACAGCCAAAGATTCTTAGAAATGATGAACTACCTATGTAATTTCATACCCATGTACTCTGAGATAACCACACCAGTAAAAGAACTACTACTTAATGAGGTACAGTGGACATTCAACAAACCTCAGATAGAAGCAGTAAAGAAATTAAAACAAATAACCCCGAGTGCACCAATCTTACAATTTTAGGATTCAAATCAACCAACAAGAATTACTACAGATGTGAGCAAAAAAGGTTTAGGGTTGGTTTTACAGCAAAAATCATGGTAACATGTTGTTACCTGTATCATGCATGTCATGTTCGACAACTTCTGTAGAACAAAATTATTGTCTAATTGAATTGAAAACACTGAGAATAGTATTTGCTTGTAATAAATTCTACCAATTAGCACTACAAAAATACGAGTTCGAGGTAACATATATCCTAGGCTACGAGTCAGTAATTGCAGATATACTATCACATGCATGTCTGTTGGATAATACACAAGAAATAACAAACACTGAAATGGACACATATATTCATATAATTCTGAAACAGGATCTGATGAGTGATCACAAACTTGATATATCAAGGAAAGAAACAAGCAAAGATACAATGTTGCAAATACTAATGCAGTAACAACATTTCCAGCAAATAATAAAGTCAATCAAATTTCTTGATGAAATTTCAGTTGTGAAAGGTTTAGTACTGAAATGCCCAAAAATAATAGTCTATAATTGCCTAAGAAAAGAAGTTTTAGAAAGAATCCACACCAGACACTTAGGGATAGAAAAATGCATTATAAGGACAAAAGAAGTCATATATTGGTCTAATATAAACAATTCTATTAAAGATCTGATAAATACATGCACACATTGCATAGACCATTGGAACCAATAACCAACTGAACTGATAATACATCATCAAATACCAAAAATACCAACAGATAAAAATAGCAACAGATATATTTTATCTGTACAAGGCATATGTAGTAATCATAGACTACATAATCAAATATTTTGATATTCACAAACTCAAAAACTGAATTTTACAAACATCACTGTTGATAGGACAAAGAAGTGACCATCCTAAAAGCCCTTGCTGAGAGGGATACACCAGATGGTCAACCACCAGTAGATGCAGAGACACCAAACTATCCCAAGCCAAACAATTTAATCCTCATTGATTTTAGAGTAGTGATATAGAAACCACATCCTAAACAGAAAGGACAAAATTTCAAGTTCACAGATGAATAAGCAATGTACATGCCAACTAGAATAGTAATAATAATTATAATAAAACTGAAGAAACTATGGAACATGAACATGAAGTTGTAGTTTGTGCTCTTGGTAGCTCAAAGTGTGCACGAATATGTCTGGCGTGCAAAATGAGATCAGGGAGAGCGTATGATTAGGGAGATTGAACTCGGATCCTCCTGATCGTGAGTCATGGCTTGACATCAGACTGCCTCGTTGGCATGCATGCAAATTACTACACTGCACAATTGACCTGGATGTGGGATTTTAGTCAGGGAAGTGAATTATTATTTAAGGCCTGCCTTAACACACTGGGACAGTTGCATTCTGAGCTTGCTGACAAGGGCACCGATGTATGATGAGGAAGAAGAGGCAAGTGAGCTTTGGCAAAGACCTGCCAGAAAAGATTGTTGCAGGTAGCTAGGACTTGGTCAGGGGACTTTGGTAGCTGGGAGAATGTCTCTTTTGGTGGAGAGATCCTGCTGTCCAACTTGACAGATTTTCTGTTCATTTATAATAATAATAACAAGTAGAAGAAGAAGAGAGCTGATATAAAGTCAAACAAATAATCCCAAGCCAAAAGATAACTGATGCTTAAACTGACCAACAGTAATTCCTTTAGACCAGAGGCTGAAGTCTATCAATTTGTCAAAGTAGTTTGGTGAGAAGTTCTGTTGAACCAATCAATAGTGGCAATGCTATTAGGTCATTTCTTCTTTGCTGTCATATGTTATGTAGAAAAATCTACTTGTGACAATCTACAATAATGAATAAAAGATATACTCAGTCGCTATTGTTGAATATCCAGTTGGCGTCTTTGGCATATTTCCAATCAATTAGAATGTGTCAAATTGATTAATCATGGTGTGCGGCTGGTAAATAAATGAAAATGACTCCAGAATGCTTTGACTCTTCAGATCTTATAAACAATGTGGGTAGAGAGATCACCAACACAAAGTGTAATGAGACAGTGCTCAGAGATTGTATCCTTCCGATGATCACCAAAAGATCTGTGACCAGGATAATCTCATCAACCAGTTGTGTTACACAGGAAAGGTAAAACAGTGAACTCAAAATCATCATAAGCTCATAATACTTTATATGGTTCTTTTCGTTTAGATCAATTTTTTGTATAAGTATTTTGAGCGACAGCATCAGGCAAAACAAAATAACTCAAATGAAGAGAAAAATTGGCTGAAAATAGAAAAAAAAGAAAGAGATGGGTAGAAAACTGGACAATAAAGATTTTAAAAAATGGTTTGTTTAGTGTGGGAAAAAATAAGCTGCTGTTTTTTTTTACTTTATCAATTAATGATTAATCTTATAGAAATAAAACTTTATCAAGACAAACTATTTTTAAGCAAGTAAATTTCCCCTTTAAGTTAATATTATTTGAAATCTCAGTCTGATTATATTCCATCAAATACAGTAACTGATATTCTCTTTTCTTATGAAGTTTATTTAATTGAAATGTTCCTTGAAAATCTAAAAGAAATTCAATTAGAAATAAATAAGGTTTCCACTGACATTATTTAATGATGTTCATTTTGTTATTGAAGACATGTTGAGTGTCATCTACCAAAGGTAAGAAATATAAACTTTCTTTTCCTTTAAAAAAAGGGGGGTGGGGTTGAGGGAAACAGAATGCCTTAGGCAATGGGCCAAAATGCATTAAATGTACAAGAATAAGAAATCCAAATCTTTTCTCTTTCTTTTGGTTATGGAAGAAATCCAAGAAGATAAATATTCTTGTTCATAATTTGGCATCAGTCAGTAAGATTTAGGGAAAAATCTGTAGAAATCTTTCTGGTTTCTGTAAGTTCTGTCTTACATACAGGGAACATTGCTTATGTCAGGAGAGAAAATGCGCAGCTTAAACAACTATGCATAAATAATATCATACAACCAATGTTGATCTATAACTATTGTTTATCAAATATTAATTTCACACTAACCATTTGTTTTACAAGTTACAACAAAAGTATTTTTCTTCCTTTTTTTTTTTCAATTTTACAGCATGCATGATCTTTTTATAACAATTCTAAAAATATTAGTTATTTACACAAATACCTATCCCATTTCAGCATCTTTATTGTTATTTTATGAAAATAGAGATTTTATGTATGTTAAATTTTGTCGCTAATTTTTAGCTTAATCCTGTCCGAACTCATAAGTTCTGAAAGAAATATTTTTATCCTGAGTTTTCAGATTTAGTGTAAAACAAAAACAGTCTATTTATTTCTTCACTTAAAATGTTCTGTCATGGTCTTTTGTTTTTATTCTGATTTTTTTTCTTCATATATATATATATATATATATATATATATATACAGGGTGTTCGGGATAAATTTGATATATTTATATTTGGTTATTTTTCTCTGTAGGTTGGGGGTATTGACACACACTATGCATCATTTAAAAGCTTGGACCCTTCATTCATATATGTGTTGACAGATAGAATGGATGATAGGAACCAACCTGAATCATGGGAGAGAATAACTTGTATCATGATGATCTGTGCCGGCCATCAAAATATGGAGATTATGGTTGCTGACCAATGCTCTCTGAACACTGTAAAAACAATCAAGCATAAACTGGAGATTTGCAATGGAGACTCCGAGGCTGTAACTAGAAGAAAGCAACATAACAGACGATCTGATTGCATTCGTGCAGCAGAATTCCTCGAAAATATGCAGAAAAAAGGCTTGGAGGACTCTCAGATGCCTACGTGGAGTTGCTAAACATTGTAATCAAGCCCTGGATAACAAAGGTAACCAATGGTAGGCCATATGTATGGCAGCAGGATTCAGCTCCCTGTCACACCTCTGGGAAAAGTAAAAAATGGTTGTCAGCAAATTTTTATGACCACACCAGTCCCAATGTTTGGCCTCCGAACTCCTTAGATCTTAACCCTATGAATTATTATGTATGTGGCGCTGTTGAGAAAGACACCAATTGCCATGCCAGTACTACAAAAGCCCAGTTAATCAACAGAATTAAGGTAGTTTTTTGAGACCCTTCCCAGGGAAACTGTAACATCAGCTTGCTCAAGGTTCCGGAGCAGGATTGAGGCTATGATCGATGCTAATGGCAGTTATTTTGAGTGAAACTTGTTGACAGCAGTGTAATTTCTGTGCCTGTTGAATTTCTTTACAATCCATTAAATTTTGTTGTTACCAAGCACTTTTTCTTTTTCCTTATGAAACTGTCAAACTTCTCCTGAACACCCTGTGTATATATATATATATATATATATATATATATATAATATATCATATGTTTTACATATTTTAAAACTGATGTTGAATAATCTGATTTTATTGAAATCAGGTTCTCACCAATTATCTATGACCATTGGACATCATGAGGAGATCTCTATTGATTTAATAGAAAAACTCATTTAATTCAAGTCAGTGACACTTAAGAGATTTATTGATTTAAACATTTTTTTGTTTTTTCTCCTTACTATTAATCAACAAATAAACAATAATACTATAGAATTTTTTTAATTGTTAGCTTAGAAAACTGGCTATATGATGCCTATTTAGTAATGCTTAAAAATTGTGTGATATTCAAGGCTGATCAGGTAAAAATGGTTGTCTTAGAATCAAGTGTAGAAACTTTTGTATTAGACATCTGGTGTTCACAAGTTCACTTAGTAAAATGAAAGCTTTTATGCCTCTCTCTCTCTCTCTCTCTCTTCTCTCTCTCTCTCTCTCTGCTATTGTTTTTATTGACTGCTGCTCACTGGCTATTATTTTGTACAGAGGTATGGATAAAAATATATTGTATTCTTTTCTGCCTCAATAAGAATTAGTGCAAATCAATAATGTGCCATGGTTTTGAATTAGCTTATATGCAAAATAATTTTTTTTCCTTAAATAAGTATTCTTACCAATTTCCATTAAGTGTAGACTTAAGTGAAAGTCTGAATTGTTTAAAAAATGAATGTTAAAGAATAAAAGCTTTGAAATTATATTCAAAGTGAAGGATAGTTTCTGAAGTTAAGCATGACTTTTCTGCAAAAATGATCCAATTCATTTCTGGTGAAATCCTTAATAGATTTAGGCAATAGACCAATGATGTGTGAAAAAAAGGAAATTCAATGTGGAACTACAATTGTACAATTGTGACAAAAGCCTTTAAATAGGCAATAAAAAGGGGAGAATGAATAATGAATGATAATAAAGAATGAGTAAAAAAAAAGATAAAATGAGAAAAAAAATAGTGAAAAAAAAAAAAAAAGAAAGAGGTTTAATAGTGGAAAAAAGAAAGATAGAAAATGAATAAAGAAAAATCAAAAAGTAAAGGAGAAATAATAAAGAGAAATGAAAAGAAAAATTCTTGATCAAATTTTGTAATATCTGAAACTGATCAGGTTTATCCTAGGTTCAAGTAGAGAAACTTTTTGTGATACTCAGGGTTCATTTGGTTAGAATGTTTGGCTCAGGATCAAGTTTAGAATTATTTTGTGATATTCAGAGCTAATCAGGTAAGAAAAACAGTAAATCACATTTTTTCCTTAATTTCACATGTATTGATGAATTAGCAGAAATAATTATCATTAATGTCATGTGTATTAATAAACTAAGGGAAATTATTTTCATTAACTTTATGTTTATTAATAAACTGGTGGTAAATATTTTTGTTTGACTTTATAAACTGGTACAAAATAATTTTTACTAAGTTGCAAACAGTTCTACTTAGCCAATAGATGTGACCATAACAGTTATTCTGAATCAACAATGAAGGGGTACTCCACACTTCCCAAAGCTCCAGAAATGGAGCCTCACCACTAGATGCAATTTAGCATCAGACACAGAACACTTAAATGGTAGAAATAATTTTCAATAACTTATTGTGTATCAATAATTTAGAATGAATTCATATATATTAATAAACTGGTGGTTGACCCTCAGCCACCAGCTTTTAGCACCTGTATAATAAAAAGGGTTGGGTGTTTACCATAAGAGTAATTTGATGAATACAGTTGTACAATCATGTCATTGTTCAGACTTGATCAGACCAACTGATTTATCAGATTGGGCCTCCTCAATTTCTTTTCTGGCTCAAGAAAGGGCCAAGGTAGAGTGTTGCATGTCATGGGACAACTTAGTATCCAGTTCTGGGCAGCTCAGCCACCACAATCCTGTCCTCAGGTATTACGAGTTGCCACTCACTGCCAACAGGAGACCCCATTGGTTGGTGTCTTACTTCTCTGCAAAGGTGGAGTCAGCATATACCACAGCCCCAACCAATTGGGCAGGAGTTGATCAGGTAAAATGTTTGTCTTAGGATCAAGTATAAAACCTTTTGTGATACCCATTTGTTTAATTTACAAAGTAAAAATAAAAGACAAAATATTTATTTTCATTAATTTAACTGAACAACATACTTACCATTTTATTCCACTATATTTTTAATCTTTCAAGCAATTTCATAATCCTCTTTCTCATAAAAGAACTGCACTTGTTGCCTTTTGTCATCATCCAAGGAATTCTTTGTATTAAGAGAATTCTGTAGAGACTAAAATAGCTGCAATATCTGTTGAATATAATAGATGAGTAAAAATTTCTTAGCCAATCTGTAAGAATTTTTTCTTAGGCACCAAAGAAACATTTGATCAAGTGTTATCCTTATAGGGTATTCCATTCTTACTAATTCTTAATTCATTTCATCATTTAATGTCTTCAGTTAATCTAATTGGTGTCAGTACTTGTTAAGATCAATAATCTGGTTCTCTAGAGAGATCCTATATTAGAAGATTTCCTTCCAACGGGACAGCTACTGCCCACCTCAAGCTGGGCAGCCCTCAACCAATTAGGTGCTGTCCCACCACAACCTAGGTGGATGAAGCTAAGGGATTCATCCTAACAAGTAGGTTGTAAACATGCACCAAACAAAACAAAGACTCTGGCATTATGTTTCGGATGCTGGAATGTTAGGACCATGACACCCAGACAAACCAACAACCTACACAAGAGATCCCCACAAAACTGCCATTATTAACAACAAACTGTTGAAGAAACAAATCAACATTTCTGCTCTTCAGGAAACCCAACTTCTCTCATCAGAAAGAGATTACACCTTTTTCTTACAAGGAAAGCCTCCTAGTGAAACCAGGGAACATGGAGTTGGCTTTGCAGTCAAGAACACTCTACTTAAAACAATAGTACCACCCTCAGAGAGAATCTTAACCCTCCACCTGAACTCTACCATGAGACCTGTTCACCTGGTGAATGTATTCGCACTATCACTTAGCACCCCAAGAAATAAAAGGACCAATTTTATGAGTTTGAGTTGACTGTTAAAACCATCCCCAAATAAGATTATCCTCATCTGCTTGGTGACTTTAATGCTAGTGTTGATGCAAACCACAACTCTGTGGCCATTTTGCTTGGGTTACTATGGCATTTGTAGAATAAATGACAATGGCTAATGTCTCCTTGAGTTCTGCACATATCACAACTTATGCATCACCAACTCATATTTTCAGTGAAAACCCCATCACAAAGTCTCCTGCTGAATCCAGTATTATCAAAGTGATGTACAACAGGCATCAAAAAGGCATTTGGACCTTCCCATCACAAAATTGCTCTGCTGAAATCAGCCTTAGGGGGGGAAATCATAACTGACCAATCTAAACAACTTGATTGCTGAGTAGAACATTACTCCAAACTCTAGAACAGCAACAGCAATGTCTCTAATGTAGCCCTCTGTCATATAGAGCATCAACCTGTAGTGGAAGAGCTTGGTATGAAACCAACAACTGAGGAACTAAGCAAAGCACATGACAGCCTAACCTGCGGCAAATCACTGGGCAATGACTGAATCACAACTGAAATTCTAGTGTTGGAAGCCTGTTCTCCTCGACAAACTCCACAAACTCTCAGTGCTGCAATCCTGTATAATTGATTGTAATAACTATCATGTTATCTCACTACTCAGCAATAACGGTAAACTCTTTGCCAGAGTTGCATTAGATAGACTCCAGATTGTCACGGAGAAGACTTACACAGAATCCCAAGCAGATTTCAGAGCAGGAAAGTCTACCACTGACATAATCTTCTTTTTTAGACATCTTCAGGAGAAATGTAGAGAGCAGAGAAGACCACTCTACATTGCATTCATCGACCTCATTAAAGCTTTTGACCTCATGAGCAGGAGTGGCCTCTTCCAGTTGGTTAAACAGATAGGCTGCCCCCCCAAACTCCTCCACATCCTTCAGTCATTTCACACCAACATACAAGGCACCTTCCAGTTTGGTGGGTCCACCTCAGACCCCTTTAGCATCTGTTGTGGTGTCCAGCAGGGATGCGTGTTGGCATCCACTCTGTTTGAAATCTTCTTTTCCATCCATCTGTGCCAAGCTTTTGGTAAAGTAACTGAAGGAGTTTACTTTCATATAAGGACAAATGGTAACCTATACAATCTTAGCTGCCTAAAAGCTGAAACAAAGGTCAGTCATTTTGTCATGCTGTTTGCTCTCAGGAGCACCTGCAAACACTTATGGACCAGTTCATCCAAGTTTGTCAGGACTTCAACCTGACCATCAGTATAAACAAAACCAAGATGATGGGACAGGGAACTGAAAATCCCCCCTCCATCACCATCAATATTTACACTCTGGAAGCAATAAACACCTTCACCTATTTTGGGTCCACCATAACTGACAACCTGTCACTTGATACTGAACTCAGTTGCCGGATTGGAAAAGCTGCCTCAACTTTTGGAAAGCTCACAGAGTGTAGACAACAACAGGCTCATTGTCCATACAAAGGTACAAGTGTATAGGGCATGTGTTATCAGCACTTTTGTATGGAAGTGAAACGTGGACACTGTACTCCCACCAAGAGCAGTGGCTAAATAGCTTCTACCTTCTCTACCTTGAACGTATACTGGGCTTCACCTGGAGGGACAGGATCACTAACATAGAAGTTCTAGAGAGTTCTATTTCCCAGCTTGTGCTCTCTATTGAGACAGTGCTGTGTCCACTGGATGATGGATGAATCCCAAAGGACATCCTCTATGCGGAACTTTCATCTGGCAAGCAACAGATTGGTCACTTCCCAGCTGCGATTTAAGGATGTCTGCAAGTAATGATCTCAAGTATGATGCTTTAACATCACTCCTTCCAGCTGGGAAAATTTGGCTCAGGACCAGCTTTGATTGTGGCAGGCTCTCTGTAATCGGCTATTCATGTCTGAAGTCACCCTGATGCAACACCATGAAGCCAAGAGATCCAGGATAAACGTGGCATCTGTGGTCAGGGCTGTTTTTCAAACATTAGCCTTCACAGTCATAGTAGGTGCTGTAACTTCAGGGCCATGAGAAATATATCATCTTTCAAAACTGCAATGCTGATGAATGCTGGCTATAATAACTAATATTATATATAACAGATGCTATGTATAATATTGATTATTATCAAATAATGCATTCCTTTTAATACTAAGAATTTCAATTGGTCTATCTACTGTAAAACATTGTTTACTGAGAAATCTTCAGTATAAAATTTTGCAAATTATTTTTAACATGTTTGATTATTCACAGCAATTTTTCTATTGCACAAATATTTTTTTTTTTTTCATTTGTGCTGCATTTATATTTTTATTAAAATAATTATGATATACCAAAAATGTTACTTATTTTTTCCATTACTTATGTAAAAATCAGTAAAGAAAAAAAAGGTCACAGCTGTGATAATACAAATAGAATTCTTTTTTTCTTTGGATGAAGTTCCTTAAAATAAATTACTCTTAATGCTATTTTATAATGAACATTTTAGATTCCTTAACAGGTGAATTTAGTGGAATTTTGATCTGAAATTTTCACTGTATAATGAATAATAATAATATCTGATATCAGCCATTGAATTAAATCATTAAAAAATTCATATTTGTGGATATTTAGATCAAAATTTACCAGTAAATGTTGCATTATCATAAAATCCAAATTTGATGTCCTGCAACATTAATAGGTTTTATTCATAGAATGAAGAGAGCAAAATCAGTTAATGAGAAGACAAAGTCTCCTAATTTCAAAATGTTTAGGTTATAAGAGGAACAGGGTTTTTTTTCAATTGTTTAATTGAAACATGAGAAAAGGCTTTCCAATTATTACAAATAATCTGACCACTTTTATGGGCTGGAGTTCCTGCAACCTCGGGTAAGGTTCTCACCAGGATTCTACTCTCCAGACTTCTTGATCATATTGCTGAAAATGTCCTGCCAATCTCAGAGTGGTTTTAGAAAAGGAAGAAGCTCTATAGATATGGTGTTTGTTGCTAGACAACTCTAGGAAAAAGCCACTGAACAAGAAGAAGATCTCTACGTGATTTTTGTTGATCTAGCAAAAACATTTGAAACTGTCAATAGAACCCTACTATGGGAAACTCTAAGAAAGTTTGGTTGTCCTCCTACCTTCCTGGCTGTGCTTAGATCTTTCTATGATGGCTCAATGGCCAGAGTAACAAGTGCTGGTTCAAAATCAGATCCTACCCTTGTGGGCACCGGAGTAAAGCAGGGATGTGTCATTGGGCCCATTGCATTCAATTTGTTTGTGGCAGTAGTAATTAAGATTGCCAAACAGAAAGTAAACCCGGCTTATGGTGTCCGCATATCATATCGATTAGACGGAAATCTTTTTAACCTATGAAGATTGAAATTCAAAACACATGTCTCTGTAGAGGCAATACACGAACTGCAGTAAGCAGATGATATAGCTTTTTTCATCTCTTCCCCAGATTGTCTACAGCACATCATCCATGCTGTAGGTAAAATCGACTCTCGAACAAGACTTGTCATCAATGTTCAGAAAACAGAAGTTCTCAACATGTGTCAACCTCCGATTCCTGAACTCCTCATTAACCACTCATAGCCACTTAAAAATGTAGAGGAGTTCACTTACTTTGGATCTGTTTTAAGCAACACAAACGATCTCACAAGTGAAGTGCAACGGCGGATTGGCCTGGCTTCAGTATCTTTTAGTCGGCTATCTCACAGAGTGTTCATGAACAGAGATCTCACCATCAATACTAAGATCTCTGTATATAGAGCTGTATGCCTATCCATACTCTTATATGGAATGAGTCGTGGATGTCATATCGCAGACACCTGAAAAAACTGGAGGCATTTCACATCAACTGCCTCCAATGCATACTGGGTGTAAAGTGGTGGCACAAAACCTCCCACTTAGAAATTAGAAGCAGAGCATACATTGACCCAATGCTAGCTGCGATAGTTGGGTCACACCATCAGACTCCCCCATAAAATACTTTACAGTGAACTCACAGATGGCATGCGGAGGACAGGAGCCCCCCCCCCAAAGTGGTTCAAAGATCATATTAAGACAACGCTGAAGAAATGTACCATCACACCTTCTAGTGTGGAAAATCTGACCTCCAACAAACAGGGTTGGCGAGACACCTGCCACACAAGAACTAAGCAGCTCAATATTGAGATCAACAGGACTGTATAGCGGCGATGTCTTTGTCATCATGAACAACCAAATGTAGATGGGAATTTCCTCTGCAATGTGTATGAATGCATTTGCAAGTCCATAATTGGACTAATGAGCCACCAGAGGGTCCACAACTGAAGATATGGAGTGACGGACTTCAAATGGAAAGAAGTTCCTGCTACTAAAATGTTGGGAACTTGAAAATGCTTTTGTGAATGTTTTATTGGTCACTTTTATATCTGCATTCTCTAGCCAAATCCACATCAGCACAACAAATGTGTACCGAGTTGGTCATGAAATTGAATATATAACAATAGTTAAAACATTTATTTATAGAATAAACATTTATCTTTAACAATTTAATTAGCAATTGTTCAATACAAACTGAATTGTATAATTTTGCTTTTAACTTCAAGCAAATAGTTTAACTCATTGCTTTTATCACAGAATCACAAAGGAAAATGTTTCCTTGGGGGGCGAGTCAGTGTATATATTTACCCAACCCATTGACTACGAGCAGAATGTGATATAAGGTCAATTTTTTTGGCAGAGAAGCAGTGTATGTATTAATTGTGAAGCTACAAATAGGAAAAAAACTGATATATCATGAAATAACAAAGTATAGAATATGAACAATTGATCAATGTATTGTAAGAACCCTTTTTTTATTCAATCCTTGAGGCCTACTTTTAGAATCAGGATACTTAATCTTTTACTGTTTCATGCTCCTAGTATAGCATCTGTAATATCCTTATACATTCTTTGCAAATATTTACAACTGTCACTAGCTAGAAAGAAATTGTGACAAGTTTTATTTTTATGAAACTCAAGGTACCTTTTCTAGCATAAACAAGTTGTGTTTTGTCTGTAATCCTGGAAGTTACCAATCTAGGTTCTTATATATATATATATCCTATTGAAGTAAGTCAGTTAGACAGTCAACAATTGGTTTGAGCAATGTGACTGGCCAAGCCTAACCATGCAGTTACTAGTTCTCCAATGAACCCACTATAACAGCTTAAAAATTTACTGCCACGAAGAGTCCATTAAGCTGAGGAGGTGTTTGACTGTTCCACTGTCCAATAGTTAACAATCTGTAACAGTCATGTCCAGACTGCAGGTTCAATCCTGGCTAAGGGTGAAAGTAACACAGAATAACAATTAACAGTATTCTACATATCCCATCCTGCATCTAAGTATGTAGTCTGTCAGTAAGAGAATAAGAAAGTAAGAAATCTGCTGTAAGTCATCACATCTACAACAATCAAAATAATCTAAAATCTATTCATTATAAACTTTGAACAGTGCTTACATAATTTCAATCTTTCACTGAGACACACAATAAGAAAACAAGAGAAACATAAGAAAAGCATAATAGACTTCAGTTGCCTGTTATCTTCAATAAAACATGCTTAAAAGAAAAATGGCTGCCTAAGTATATTGTATTTAAGTTATATTTTAATGTAACTTTGTAACAGTGATTAACATTGATAAATTTTCATCTGATAATTATATCAGAATAAAAGTTGTAAAGCATAAAAAGTCTGAAAACTTTTGAAACAGAAAAAACAAGACAAAGAAAATAATAAGGGGAGACTAGTTTGCAATTTTGATACACCAAGT
This sequence comes from Doryteuthis pealeii, assembly GCA_023376005.1. NCBI lineage: Eukaryota > Metazoa > Mollusca > Cephalopoda > Myopsida > Loliginidae > Doryteuthis > Doryteuthis pealeii. The sequence continues at coordinate 23,708,767 of CM042164.1, forward strand.
GATAAGATTCATCTTTTTATTATTTCCAAGTTGAAAACTATTAAATTTTTCCACTGCCAAATTCAAAAATCTGTTTATTGTCATATTTCATGATTTGCAAAAAGAGAAGTTAAAAAAAAAAAAAAGAAAAAAAACAAGGAACATTAATATGATAAATTTTATTCAAACTTTATCTAAAAGAAGAAAAAAGTGATTATATTTGCAGAATTTTTATTGTAAGAATTACATTTAAATATTTTTGCAATTTTTGTTCAGTAGACTTCTGTTTGTTTTTTGTTTTAACATTTCTTATGTTGAAATTTTCTAATAATTTATCTCTTTTGCCTGTTGAGAAATTTTCTGCTGAGATTTTGATTTTTCCTTTCATTCTACAACTCATCACAGTGTATGAAGTGTTATAATGGGATTTGAAAATCATAACTGAAATATACACACGCACTCACACATATATGGTCACAAGACAGGAGTTTGTCTAAATTGACAACCATATATATAAAATTATTATATATAAATATTATATATAAAATTATTATATACATAAAATATTATATATAAAATCAATTCTTCATCTCCTGAGAGATCTACCCAGACACATTAAAAGTAAAAATGAGGCGAAATCCAAGAAGCAACAAGTGAGAAAAATTCCCAATTACTAAATAATTACATTTATTCGCCCAACTGCAGGATGACAAAAAAAAAATAATATAAACACAATGAGTTACCGAAAAATACAAAGATATGCAAAATAATATTCGTTAGTAGATTGGGGTATGCAATCATCATTTTGTAACTTTGCAATGCATACAATAAAGAAAAGATGAGATAGAGAGGGGTGAGAATTTTATAGTCTGTGCTTAGCTCGTACATATTTTCAGCTGTCTATTATTTTATTTTATCTTTTTGACATCACAAGAATTCTGCTTCTCTTATCATCCCTGTGATAAGTTGATGATGGTTGATCCAAAAAATCCTTTTTGTTTTATAACAAATTTTCTTCCATCTCAGTGGTAATTAAATAGTTCATTGTTTTCTTTTTATGAATTTTTATGAGGGGTGTGTAAAAAAATTAAATAAACAAAATAGAACATTTAATATTTTTTAGAAATTAAATACTTACTTAAAAAGGATCATATTCATTTCATACCAATGAGATGTTTGTTATGTTTTATGACAGATGACAATGTTTTCTTTTTTTTTTTTTAATACACCAGTTTTTACATAAATCCACAAAATTCTATCGAAATTGAATAAATATTTTAATTTTAGTGTAAAATAATATATACTTTTAAAAATTTTAATCTCAATTTTATTGACATCAAAAATTATGTAAAACGATTTTTTTTACCATGCTCTTTTATAAAAAATGTAAACAGATCTTTGAAATTTTATATTTTTTTATAATGGACAAAAAATAGTCTTGCTGTAAAAATTCAAATAAATATAAAAGGGTTTTATAATTTGCTTGAAGCATTGTGTTTATATTGGTTTGGTGGTTGGTTTTGAAGGCTATCACAATGCAAGTGTAAAGAAAAAGAAGGTAACTATGGTGTTGTTTGTTAACTGTGATTTATTCTTAATATTTCGAGATAAAAATCTCTTCTACAGAAGATCTCTGGAACTGAAGTTGTTGCTAGTGGCTGTTCATTTGGTTCTGTCTCATGTCTTCCAAACTCTGTGTGTGTGTGTGTGTGTGTGTGTGGGGGGGGTTATGGGTGTGCTTGTGTGTGGGTGTGTGTGTGTGCTTATGTGTGTGCTTATGTCTATGTACCTGTTCAACAGTTTCTGATTATAATTCCGTATCTGGCTCACACTCTAAGCATAAACATTTTTGTTTATTAACAGGACCATCTAATTCTTACCTTTTTTTATTATATGTGTGTGTGATTACCATTCCAGAATTTGGTCTACCTTTTTTTTTCTTTTTTTTTTTTTATTGGTGGTCTGGTTGATTCTTTATTGGTATGTTTGTGTAATTTTCATGACTATCAAAATCACCTGTTGGTCTGTTGTGTGTGTGTGTTCTTAAGTCCCAACACCGTGTGTGTGTGATTTGTATGTGTGTGCCTTGTTCATATACATTTACATGTGTGTATGCGTGTGTGGGATTTAGAAGGTTAGAATTAAATTAATTTTATCAAAAATTTTAATTATAGATTCTGCTAGATTTTATATTATTTTATTTTTTATTTTATATTATTTTATTATTTATTTTATTTTATTATTTAACTTTTTTTTTAATATTCTTTTATTTCATTTATTTATTTATTTATTTATAATTTCTTATTCGCCTTGCCCATATGTGTTTGTGTGTGCATGTGTTGGATTTAAAAAAGTTAGAATAAAATTAATTTCTATCAAGAACTATGATTATAGATTGTGCTGATTTGGTTTGCAAGGGGTTAAGGTAAAAGGTAGGTCAATACTGTGATTTCTGCAATTTAAAAAAAAAAATGAAAAATATATATATATATATATATATATATTTTATCCACAGCCTGGTGACATGAATTACTTATTAAGAGATTAGCAAGGGAAATTCATATTCTTCAATGTAAGGTCAATTATTTAGTCAAATTCATCAATATCCAGAGTAAATCCTATTTATTAACAACTAGTGTGTTTGTGTGTGTTGGTCTATGGATGTAGGTGTGTATTTTGCATTTGTCTTCTCATTGTAGATTTGTTGCATTATGAATTCTCTATTGTGCATGTGGGTGTATGTTGTGTGTGTGTGTATATATGTGTACATGTGTGCGTTGGTTGTGGGTTTATTGTATTATGAACTCTGCACTGAGTTTGGTTCTGCTATTGATCCTTGGGCGCAATTTAGCTTTTAGTAATGCCTCCTTAATTCAAAGGTTATCTAGATTTCTCTTCCTGGCCTCGATTTTGACTGTAATGCTTCTCTCCATGTTGCTGCATTTAATTAAGTGTTTGCAGAATGTTCTTTGACCCTAATGTGTAGTGGTCTAGTGGTGCTACCTATGTAGAATTGGTTGCATTTGTTATATTGTGTGCACTTCATGGCACATACCTCTACTGTGAATAGGGAAGTTCGCTAGTGTACAACTAGTGGTGTCCCTATGGCAGTTTTTGGAGAGTTGTCTCCGAAGTGAGGGTCCGTAATGGGCAAGTTGTATGTCCAGGCCCTCCTTCCAGATCACCCTGCGTATCACTGTAGTTATACTCTTGTTGAAGTGTGGTAACCTTAGGAAGCAGGTGTTAGATGTGACCTGGCATTTTGGGACTTCTGTTTGCTTCAATCATTTTGTGACTGAAGCGGGGTAACCATTGGCTTTCAGTATGGACATGAAGTGTGTGGTGTGTGTGATTTGGTCCTGCCTCCTGCTGCATTTGCCCCGGATACGGGTAAGTTCGTTCTTCATATATTCGGTCTTTGCACCAAGGGGCGTGCCAATTTGTAGTGGACGAACAAGTCTCTGCTGGCCGATTTTTTGTAGAACTCAGTGTGGATTTCACCCATGTCTAGTATTTTAAGTCGGAAATCCAGCAGTGATAATGCTCCTGTGCAGTCAGGGTGCTCTATGGTGAAATGTATGTTTTTGTCTATGTTGTTGAATGTTGTTGGCTTCTTCATGGGAAGATGTGAGGATGAGTATATCATCTATATATCTGGTGAAGAAAAATAAATCACAGGTTAACAAACAACACCATAGTTACTTTATTTTTCTTTATACTTGCATTGTGATAGCCTTGAAAACCAACCACCAAATCAAATAAATATGTTTTCTTTCTAATAAAATCAAGTTTCTAAAAGTTAAATTCAAATTAATTCCAATATTTAAGGTTTTTCTTTTGGGGTGGAGGTCAAATGAAAATATGTTTTCTTCTACAACAGATGATAATCACAACAGAACTTCTTTTTTTTTCACCGTATAATAAAATCATCAATATCAATAATAAAATATAAATCATCAATTAATATTCAATAGGATTATAATTTTATTAATATTAATAATTTTATTGCAAAATATTAAATCTAACTACAGAACACCTTTTAATTTTTTAAAACCCTGTCATTGAATCTGAAAAAAAAACAGAGGGGTAAGCATGATTGATGAAACTGTCATTAAATTTAAACTCTTAATGAAAAGCGGACATGCACAAACCTAAACCGGATACAATTAGATACACAAACATCTTCAAATTTAATGTAAAAGAAGATTATGTGACTATTTATGTGTATATATGTATATATATATATACTCTGTCTACTTGTCTGATTATATGTGTACATCACATATACACCTTTCTCCCCCTCTCTATCTATCTCTAGCTGGATTTTATGTATTTCTTATTTTACTTGATTATATTTAGAGGAAGGAAGATACCAAAAATAAGTCTTTCTCAGTCTATATATTTATGTAAATGCACACATGCAGATAATCTGCTTATGTATAAAAGACAATGTCACTTTATATAAATATATTCATTGCTAAGACCATCTGGTCTCCCTACAAAATATGAAAAATTCCATCCATATGCTAGCAACAGATATTTTAAGATTTCAAAAATATCTGATTTTTATATACTACTTAATTTCTCTCTCTCTCTCTCAATACCTTTTGAATACTTCAGCCTCCTCATTTCTTTGCATCACTTCATATACTTACCTTCTTTTTTCATTTTCTCTTATTTTTTCCAGCTCTTTCTTTCTTTCTTTCGTATACTTACTTGAATGATTTGAAAGGATTTTAGTCAACCAAAGCTTCTGCATTCTTAACTCAACTACACAACTAATGCTACAAATTTTAACCTACACACACACACACACACACACACACACATATATATATATATATATATGTAATAATAAATAGATATATATTAGTTTTGGTATATATTTAATTATCTGCTACCATTTGGTTTTTCATACGCATTTAAACAGAGCAATCATCAGGCAGGAAAAGAAAGATTTTAAGAAATTAAGAAAAACCAAAAAAATATGGACAAAAGGGATCGTGTGTTGATGATTTGAAATTGCATAACTGTATGCACGGGCCATTTGGTTATTTTCATATGTAAATTTGTTAAAGTTTAAGTGTAGATGCATCTATTATGTGCATATGCTAGCACACACACACACACACACACACACACACACACACATAAAACATGTGGCAATGTGCTCACACATAAGTATATATCCATGTATACAAATGTTTTGTGTAGGTTATGTATATTTGCTGGGATATGAGATTTTTGTATGTGATTATTGGTGTGTGTGTGTGTGACTACATGTATGTATATGTTAATATGTGGCAGGTTTGAAATTGTCTCGTTTTATATTGATATGTAGCCAATACAGCAGGAATATATATAATTTAAATACCCTCACCAAAATCTCAAAGGATGACAAAAACCTCTTTGTTAAATTATAGCATAACAAAAATTCAATATGGTGACAGTATTGTTATTTTTCTTAGGGTTAGAAACATATATAAACATTTTTTTATATTAAAAAAGTAAATATTTTTAGCATATTTATAAAATTCAATAAAATTGATTGACAAAAATCATTTCAAAATATTTTTTCAATAAATTAATGAGAATATTTAAATAAGATCCAATAATTATTGAACTGTTTATTCTATAATGAGAATGAATAAACCAAAATTAATAAGAAAAAAATAAAATTTATGATTTAAAAATTCTGTATTTTTCTTGAGATTGTTCAAATCCTGGGGGATTCACTTTATGCTAATACCCTTGGGAAAGTTGTTCTCCTTCAGCTATGGGTAAATAGTAGGGTAGACAGGGTTATTTAGTCTTGCCAGGAAATCAGTCTGAGGGAAGGAAAACTCCAAATTCAAACCAGGTTTACTCTGGTCAAAAAATTGACTTTGTGTCACATCCTGCCCATTGTAGAATAATACTAAGTCCAATTACTGTTGAATTGGCAAGACAAGATAGCAAGCAGTCGTAACTGAAATACAATTCTGGTTTGCTGCAAAATGGTGGAAACACAACGCCAACGTAATGTATGCAGAGGTTGTGGTAGCTACCGGCATGGTGGGGCTGGAATAGGTAACCGGCCACAGATGTATGCGGCATAGGGTCAAACTTGCAAAGCTTATGGAAAACGGAACCACTTTGCAAATGTCTGCCAATCAAAGAGTGAAGAAGGTGCCATAAAGTGTCTTGAAGATGAAGGAGACACTATGGATGCTCTGATTGCGCATCTAATATTCGATCCAGTAACTGACAGTTACAAACCAGACAATAACAATGACCGCAAGGAGGTGGAAGCCACATTAACCCCATTCCCCCTGCCTTGACTCAAGACAAGCCAGAGATATCCCCACCGCTTGTCATACCAATCTCAAAATCTATCCTGACAGTGGTGCAACTATATGCCTCAGTGGTTTGATACATCTACGGCACATGGGACTCTCAGAGAAAAATTTAGTCCCCTCTAAAAAAAAAGTATGTGCAGTAGGAGGGTTCTTGTTGGTGTGTCAAGGTTGGCTACCCATCATGTTCACAATTGGGGAAAGGACCACAAAACAGGCACTATACATATGTAAAAATATACAGGTGATATACTTCAGTAAGGCAGCCTGCATTGATGTGGGTATATTACCTCCATTCTTTCCTAAACTGATGGCAGAGCCTCCCGCCCCTGCAATTAATTCAATAACATGCAATGCGGTACTCACAGATTCCCAGCATAATACACCAAAAACCCCAGCCCATAAAATCCAATCTGAATATCTGAATATCCTACCCCCCCCCATTTCCACCAACCAATGAAAATGTAGAAAAAATTAAGCAATGGTTGTTAGACCGATTCGCTACAACAGTTTTCAACAAAAACGGAAAATCTCCTGCTATGTCTGGGCCCCCAGCCCACATACACCTCAAGGAAGGATCAACCCCCAGAGCAAGACATAACCCTATCCCAGTACCATATCATTTTAAGGAGAAGGTACGACAGGCCCTTTGGGATGATGTCAAAAGGGGTATCCTCGCCCCAGTACCCATTGGCACCCCCACTAACTGGTGCAGCACGATGGTAATAACTGCAAAGAAAGACGGGAGGCCTAGAAGAATGGTAGACTGCCAGTATTTGAACTCCCAATGCAAGCGGGAGACACACCACACCAGCTCGCCATTCCAATTGGCATTACAGGTACCTTCCAACACTAAGAAAACTGTCTTAGATGCTATGGATGGCTATCATTCAATCCCTCTAGATGAGGAATCACAACCACTCACTACCTTCATCACTGAGTGGGGTCGTTTTATGTATCTGCGAATTCTCCAGGGGTATTTAGCCTCTGGCGATGCCTATACATGCAGATATGATGAACTAATCAGAGATGTTCCCCGCAAAGTTAAGGTAGTTGATGATACCCTACTCTATGACGAAAATATAGAAGGTGCTTTTTATCACACCTTTAATTATTTGTCACTGTGTGCAGAAAATGGGATCACGCTCAACAAGGAAAAATTCTAATTTTGTCAGGATGTGGTTCAATTTGGTGGTCTCCAAATAACACCAACAGGAGTTGCCCCTTCCAAAGAACTACTCAATGCAATAAAAAACTTACCTATCCCAAAGAACATAACCGATGCAAGGTCCTGGTTTGGGTTGGTTAATCAAGTGGCATGGGCATACTCCCTAAGCCTCATGATGGCTCCTTTTCGAGACCTGGTCAAACAGAATTCACACTTTACGTGGAACCAAGATCTTGAGAACGCGTTCCGCAAATCTAAGGAGGTTATCGTTGGCTTGGTAAAGAAGGGAGTTACAACTTTGACATCAATCACGCAACCTGCCTTGCCCCAGACTGGAGCAAAGAAGGTATGGGTTTTTTATTGCTCCAAAAACACTGCACATGCCCCACAGAGAAGGCTCCAGTTTGTTGCACAGAGGGCTGGCACATCATATTTGCAGGTAGCAGATTCTGCACTGAAGCAGAGTGCTGATATGCACCCATTGAGGGCGAAGCTGCTGCAATCGCCTGGTCATTAGACAAATGCTGCATGTTTATCATGGGATGCCCTAATGTAATAGTGGTCACAGACCACCAGCCTTTAACAGGGGTATTTGGTGATAGGGATCTTAGTAAGATTCACAACCCATGCCTTTTTAAACTGAAGGAGAGGTCCCTGGGATATTTCTTTACCATCCAGCACTGCCCCGTCAAGTGGCACAAGGGTTCTGATGCCATTTCCCGCAACCCAGTTGCCACAGTAGTAGCCCTTACTACCTTATTCTCAAAACAACCTCTCTGACGACATAGATGACTTGATGGAATCGGTGACTTATCAGGCAATGACGAATTGTAGGGATAGCAACAATGTCATATCACCTGACCATATTCGTGCATCGGGACAGAATGATCAGCATTACACATCACTTTTAAGGAAAATTGAACAAGGATTTCCTTTTATACGTTTTCAGGTTGAACCAGGAATCTGCCATTTCTGGGAGGTACATCACAGACTCACCACAGACAGAGGCTTAGCACTGATGGACGGAAGAATTGTCGTACCTAGGACCCTACAAGGGAAAGTGCTACATTGCCTACATTCAGCTCACCACGGTGTAGATGGCATGAAAGCAGCTCACGCAAATGATTCAGTGTATTGGCCTGGTATGAACTCATCCATACGCAATTTCAGGAATAATTGCCTAGTGTGCACCAGCATCGCCCCATCCCAACCCCGTGAGCCAATCACATTAACAGCAACTCCAGATTGGCCCTTCCAACAAATAGTAATGGATATATTTTATGTTGGGCACATTGTATACCTTTTTGAGCAGACCGACTCACAGGCTGGATCATCTTATATCATCTAAAACCTGGTCATGCCACCACTCAAAAATTAGTATCTATTTGTAAGGAAACTCTTCCACACTTATGGTGCCCCTGAAGAGCTGAGTAGTGATGGTGGCCCACCTTTCAATTCTGAGCAATTTCAGCAGTTTCTCAAGTCATGGTGTGTAAAACATAGAAAATCATCAATCCAATGGCCGAGCGGAACTCGCTGTCAAAACTGCCAAATGATAATCCATGGCAACACAGGCCCTCAGGGTTCACTAGACAAGACAATGCCCAAGCAATCCTCCAATACCGCAATACCCCCATTCAAGGCATCAGCCTATCCCCAGCACAGTTGCTGCTCCACCGCCGACTCCAGGGATTCGATCCCATTGAGACCTATCCTCTACAAACCACATTCTGAATGGATAGCCGTAGCACAACGTCAAGAGGAGAGCTTTCGTCAACGGAACGTCCTGCTGTCAGAAAGATACAATAGGCACACACACAGTCTTGACCTGCTACAGAATGGTGACAAAGTAGCCATCCAAAACCCATCAAACTGCCGTTGGACCACTACAGGCACCGTCATTGAAGTTCTCCCACATCGGCAATACCGGCTCCGAGTGGACGGATCAGGTAGGATCACACTCAGAAACCGATGCTTCCTGAAAAAGCTGATCACAAAACCCAAACCCACACCAATGCCTAGTGTTATGCTTGATCCCATTGGCTCCAACTCTAACACCCCACACTTCAACACTAGGGACCTGGCCTCACCCAATGTCACTCTGCCCCCAAAACCAAGGCTGACGAAAATACCCCGGGCATTGTCAAGATTGTTCCCCTGTAATCAGCCTGGCTGAAAGGAACTAATTTCTCCTCAAAGGCCAATACGCTCGCGCAATGGGAGAGGGGGGAGGGGGGGAGATGTAGAATAATACTAAGTCCAATTACCGTCGAATTGACAAGACAGCAAGCAGTCGTAACTGAAATACGATTCTGGTTTGCTGCAAAGACTACTGCAAAATGGCAGGATTTATGGAGCCTCAGAGGATCCTACAATCCAAGCAGCCAATCAGGACTTAGGGAATAGAATCACCCAAATGCATGAGTGGACTATTCTGAATTCCCATAAGTTCAAGTTGTCTTGACACTGATTCAGATTTACTTCAATACCCATGTATGAGGGATTGAGTAATATATGATATTATAATTAGAATGTCATATACAGGACAATTTTTCAAACATATTTCAATCCTAAAAGTAAGGAATAATTTAGTATAATTTTTGTGTCATTAAACTAAACAGTAAAAAAGCCTTTAGAAGGCAAAGGTTGATTAACTCAGCTTTAGCATAATATATATATATATATATATATATATAAACACACACACACTATAAAACCATATTCATTACCATAAACAGACCTTGAATATTTCTATATGTTTAAAGATTATAACTATACTAGCAAAAGTACCCGGTCCATGACTGGACTTAAATCTTTTTTAAGAACACCAGGGAGTGAATGGATAAGAGAGAGAATAAGAGGAAAATAATTTATAGAAAAAAAAAATATATATACTCCTTAACTTTTGAGTGTTTTGAAACATAATTCTGTTTTTCTAAAAAAAATTTTTGTACATATGACAAAAACTTGAATTCAGTTCTTAATTGCTTGTTGCATTAAAGTGATAAAAAATATTAATCTAATTTTTTTTTACCCCTAAAAAGTAGCAATTAAAAAGAGCTAAGTATTAAATGTGTGTCCTTATTTGTTTTGCTCTATCGGCTGAGGCAGTAGAATATGCCAACAGCACCTCTGCTGAGTAGAACAACCTGTGATGTTTTTGAATTGAATCCCTAGTGACGGAGCAATCCATGTCATGCAACACTCCACTTTGACCGTTACTTGGGCTAGATGGGCAGTCAGATAGGTCCCTCCTGTAAAGCAGCTGGTCATGTCAAGCCGTAGCACCTATATGATTGTCCCTAACGTATTGCTCCTATGGTAAAACCACCCTCCCTTTTTATCATATATATGCTAAAAGGCGGTGGTTGAGGGTCTTAGTGTTATGGTTATGATGTTAAACTGCATCTAGTAGTGAGGTTCCAGTTCTGGAGCTCTGGGAAGTGTGGAGTACCCCTTCATTGTTATTACTCACAGGCCCACTTTGACCCAGGGGTGGGGTAGTACTTGGTAGGCTTACCAAATACTACCACTCCGAGTCCCATATATGGATTAAATAGATAAAAAAAAGGAGTTTTAAAAATATGTTTAAAAAGTGAATTAGAAATAATTTGAATAGCAAGTAATAATGAATAAAACAAACATAACTCCGACATAAATTAACCCAACAAGGGTTGATATGCTGTAAAATCCAACCAACCAACCAATGAACATGTCAGGAAAATTTTGTATGTATTCGAATGAAAATTATTCATTTATTAAACATTTAACAATAAGTAAAGTTAAGAATTCGGGTATTATGATATTCTTTTATTTTAGGAATAGTCTATTTTATGTAAAATGATTGAAAAGATATTTAATTACAAAATCAGGGAATTATCTGATTTTAATGAAATTTTCAGTGTTGAATTATTAATGAATGAATTTTATAATGCATCAGTTATTTTATTTTTGATTTTTTTCAAGTCCCTTAACTAACCCCCCCCCCTTATTTTTGTGGTGCAAATATCGGTGAGGTCATATAAAAGTGAAACTAATTACAGTATTAATGTTTTTGAATTTGATTTCTAAAAAGAAACTGTTATAAATGTTTTAAAATCTTAATAACATGTTTGTTTTATACATAATTTACTTCACACCAAGCGCCCAATTGCCTCAATATTTTGGCAGAATTTAATGAAAAATTAATTACATATGTAATATTATTTTGCTTTTTTGATGCTCATTATGTTACTACTTTTCGACAAAAAAAAAGTTAACCTTAAATAACTTGACCTTAAATAAATTGAATTGTTCATACCTTACATATATGTGAAAAAAAAAATAATAATTTGCCTTCATACAGCAATAGAATTATTTTATAAATAAAAAAAAAATCATCTTTTTTATACAGTAAGTTTGTCTGGGTCTTAACGCAAGAACCTGGGGGGATGGAAGGTCTGTTAATGGTAGTCTCTTTTTTTATTTTAAAACTTAAAAATTTTTTTTATTGCTGTGAGGAACTGGGTTGGCTTTCACCAGTTTAAAACTTGACTTGTGCCGACGGGAGGTTGGGGTGATAGAACATTTGTATTTATTTCATAGAGTAAGTGGCTGGGTGGGAGGCTCTTGGAAGTTCAAAACTCAACTCATGTTGACAGTAGTGGGGTGGTGTTGGAGGGGTCTGCATATGATATTTTTTAATTTTCTTTTTAATTATTGAATTATATCGCTTAATTAGAAAAATCAAAAGCCAAATTTTGTGTTTCTAAGTTATAAGCATATCATGGTGTACGCAAGATTTCAAATCTGAGTGACGTTTCTTTGTGGAGTTATAAGTCGACACGTACATACCAAACTTTCTTTTATATATATAGATGATTTAAAAGCTTATTTAGCACTAAATAATCATTCTATAAGTGTTGATGTTTTATAAAGATGCCATTTATTGAATTTTTTCACATATTTGATAATTCATTTCATGGCCATAACTCAAAAACATATCTGTATTTTAAAAAGATATTGTAAAAATTCTTGAAATATTTCATTATTTTCTGAATCTGAAATTTAGTGTTTCCCCAACAAATGCCCTTTGGGTTTATCATATATTACATTTGATGTTAGCCTGGATTTTAACCAATAATAGATTCAGTACATTTGAATTTTTGTCAGTTTTTTATGCTTTCCCATCATCTGATGAAATGTATACAATATTGGTATATAATGCAAAATTGCTAACACCATTGCTAATACTTGTTTTACATTTCAACTCTGACCATCTTGTTAATAGAATAATAAAATAGCCTGTGCTATTATAGTATGAAATAAATTTAAAAAAAAACTTGTGTAATAATATTATCTTTATTTTCTATGAAAAAGCTTTAGTCCAAAATGTGAACTGTTTCAAAAGTTATAATTTGTATAAGTTCAACCCCCTAATTGTCGGTTATAAATTGGTTTCAAAAAGATGATCATCAAATGATTATATATGGCGTATTTGTAAATAAAGGGATGAACATTTAAATGTAGAATAATTTTGTCTGTGTTGAGGCTATTAAAAATTTCTTTTCACATAAAACATTTAAAATTTCTGTAAAATTTGAATTCAATAAAGAATTCAAGTTAATAAATAAAATCAAAGAAATAACAATATTGAAAAAAAATATTCAAAAATTGAATAAAAACTGAATCAATCATTAATGTTTTAAGATTTTCCTTTTCAGAAAATGGTAAACATATTGATGAATATTCATGAATGCCAAATTTAAGGAGATAAAAATAGAACTGGTTAATGTAAGCCTGTATCATTCTAATACAACAAATACAAGTTTATGAGAAATAGAAGAAAAAAAAAACTTTAGAAAGTATTCACTTTGGGGGTGAGATCTAAAATCACACTAAAGATTTTATTGACTTGAAATTCCCAATTTTTAAGTTTATAATTCTTTTTTGTTCTAATCTTTTTTTTTTCTTTACTTAACCCTCTCACTCTCCCCCTCTCTCCCCATCTTTAGTCATATGACCTATATATTCAATAACTCCTGAAAGTAAATTACCTCTTTTTCAATTCTTTTTTTGTTTTTTTTTGTTGTTATCTATGAATGATCTATAGTTCATCATTTGGTGAATACTAATTTGGCAATACTAAATAAAAGCCTATAGAAAAAGTACATTGAAAAAAAAACATAAGCTTATTATCAGTTTTTATCTGATCTTTGGACCAAGCATTTTTTTAATTTATTTTTTTTTTTAGTTTTTGGACATTTCATCTTTTGCTCTTTTTCTTCACATTATTGACATTCTGAGTAGAGCAGTTCTTCATTTTTATTTCTTGAAAAATGAAAGAAATAAAAAATGTGGAAGACAATAAAGCTGGAAGAAAATAAATTTGAGACATTGTCTCTTAGCAACGTTCCACAGGTATTGAGATTTTCAGTTAGTAACTAATAAATCCTTTTTAATAGCAGGAAGGGCATCAGGCAGTAAAAAGAAAGGTGCCTCATAAAAAATTTAAAAAATACCAGAAATCTATAGATATTTAATGTCTGAAGAATCTCTCTTCCTCTCATTCTTTCATATTTGCATTGAAATTTAAAAGAAAAATTAAACATCTATATGCTCAACATAAATTATCATACAAATTTACGTGTATGCATGAAGAGTCCATGGCGTGTTGATGAATGTATACATTAGTATGCATACATAAGCATAAATAGAAAAAACATTTAAGGATAAATATATACATATATATATATATATATATATATATATATATTATCTAAAGTAAGTTTTTGGTATATACGTGTCGACGTATAAGTTCAAAACGGGAGGTCACTCTGATTCAAAATCTTGCATACATATTAATATCCTTTTAACTAAGAAACACACCAAATTTGGTTATTGATTTTTACTGATTAAGGGATATAATTAATTAATTAAGCCAAAATCACCCAATTTGCGAAAACTGTATACAAACTCCTGCTGATGATAAAATATTGTCCCCTGTCTGACTTTTTGTTACAGCGATTACCAGCAGGGCGATTCAATTTTAGTGAATAAATTTCGCAGTCTTAAGCTGTTCAGCTCGGAATTTATCGCCTATTTATAGTCCAATCTTAAAAATATCCATATCGTTGGAAAAAAGAGAAAATAGTCTTTCTCAATATATAATTAGTATGAATCTTTATCCATTGAATTATTTTTTTATAGCGAGTTAGAAAAAAATTATTTTGCTTCGAACTGCAAAAGTATGTTTTGACGAAAAATCGAATCTTATTCATATTGCAATCTTTTTATTCCTGTCTTTAAAATATTAATTTAGTTAGAAATGAAATGAAATAATCTATCTTACAAATATTTATTTGGTAAGAAAGATGTGGTTTTATTGATTGAATTATTTTTCACAGCGAAGTAAATAGCAATAATAAGCGAAAACATTTAATAATAATTTTTTTTTATAGTATACAAAAGAGTTTTAGAAAAAAAAGCCTTTTACAAAAATAGGTAGTTAAATTATATAACTACTTATTTTGTAAATAAGTAAACATATAGTTGTAATAACAATAACAAAATTTTAAGAATAAAAATACGATGTAGTTGAATAAATTATAAGAAGTTTAAGTTTAACTTAACATTTCATATATAAAAGTGTTTGAAATGTTAAGTTAAGCTTTGTTTCTTTTGTGTTTATTAAACACACTAAACAAACAGAATAAAAATGATTCTAATGTACATAGCTTGAATAAGAAAATTTGTTATCTAATTTATCCTAATTCTAATGATAAATAAATAGGCAGATTTTTAAAAAATTAAGTCACCACTTCCTATTTTTTCTCTTTCTTTTTTTATTAAAAACCGTCGAACTTATCTCGGCTGAACTTGAAAAACGGTCGGAAAATTAGGGTGATTCAGAAAAAACAGAACCCACAAATTTTGTAATAAAACTGTTAATTTTTACGGGGGGGGGGGGTTAGGGTTTGGGTTTAGGGTTAGTTTAATGGGAACATAAATAAATAATTTGAGTTCTGTTTTTTGGGGTCATTAATTTTTCCGACTGTTTTTCAAGTTCAGTCCTTATCTCAAGATTTCTTTTAATCATTTATTAACATTTTTTTAAACTTTAGAAGTTACTTTATTCATTCATATTAGTGTCGTCTCGAATATAACATTTATTTCGACCATTTATTCATTAGACAATTCTCGGCATTTTTTAAAAAAAATTGATAAATGATTATCTCTTAGTTACCACCAATTTTCCCTGTGAAATTTAACCCCCCCCATATTTAACACAATGAAACTTGCATAAAAATTAATATTATCTTGAAAAATATTTTTCAATTTGAAAGAAGAAACATTAAACAAACTCCTGATGATTTTTTAAAAAATATTCAGCTCACAGAAATAATGAAAATTATGATTGAAAAACAATGTTTTCATTTTTTCAACTGAAATTTAACGTAGCCAAAAACAAGTTACGACAAGAGGATTTTAAAAATATAATATGAAAAATCAATTAATGGTCCGATTTTCACAAAAATATATTATAGAGGAAATATTTTTTACGAGGTCTACCCCCATCCCCTATTTCATTTTATGAGATATTAAAAAAATGAACTGAAATTGGGTATACTTATCTCTTATTTTCTCCCCACTCACTCTTTGGTGTTCCTATTTTTTTTTTTAGTCCGGTCATGGACAGGGTACTTTAGCTAGTGTATATATATATAATATATATATACACACACACACACACGTGTGTGTGTGTGTGTGTGTATATATATATATATATATATACACACACACACGTGTGTGTAAGAATGTGTTTGTATATATGTTTATACATATGTAAAGATATTCATTTTATTAGTAATCTACCTACATGTTATTGTTTTAGACTCCAAATATTCTCAATAACATTTATTTCCAAACTAGAAATGATTTTCAAGATTTCTTATGTCATCTAATTGTTTCTAGATCGACAAGGATTGTTCTGCTAAAAAACAACATTTCCAACAGGATAGGCAGCAATCCACAACACAGAATATTCTGGTATTTTGCACCATTTAAGTTTTTTCCCTACCTAATTACGGGTGCTGGTCTATTGACTGAGAAAGGTCCAACATAAAATGCAACCCCTATTATATCTGACAGTCAATGACATTGAATAAAAATGATATTTTGCACTTGATTTTCTTTCACAAATTGACTGAATGAAACTTTCTTTCATGACCAAAGATCATTCTGAAGAATAGTGTGTTCATTAACAGAAGTATCACTTGTCATTGACACTTTGGTCAACTCAAGAAATGTTATTCCTTTTGGGGGGAAGGGGTGAAAAACTTGTTCAAATGATCTTTGTCATTCTCCTTATTGACACATGACTACTTTTGACAGCAGTTTTAAATTCATTGACTAAGTAAGAGTTTTGCTTACTATTTTTTTTTTGTTTCTCATGCACCTTTATCCTGTTTGTTTTTTTCTGTTCCTTTTTTTGTTTTTGTCAAAAAGTCTATAATATATGATTATCTAACTAAAGATACAAAACTCTTTGTTTCTTCTAAAAGTTATTTTAGTGTTGGAGATTTACATTCATTCTTAAAGTATTACTTAAGAGTTTTTCATGGATTTAATAAAAATGAAGAAGTAAGCTAAAAAAATTACAATTTCAATATGCAAGATATAAAGTAATATATATATATATATATATATATATATATATATATATATATTCTTGTGTGGTAAAAAGAACTTTCAAATTATTGAAACTACTGTCTGACTCTGACAGACACTGTTGTTTTCAAATAATTATTTATCTTATTTGGAGGTAAAGAATTCTTCCGTTTATATCCAGAAATGCTGATAGTAATTTGTGTTTTCTTTAGTATAAGAAAACATAAATTACACTTATGGCCTGTCATTGTATGTAATTATGGTTTATATTATGGTGTGAAAAATTATTAAGATATATTAAAAATGGTAAAAATTAATTGAAAAATGATTTAAAATCAAAACAAAAAAGGTGTATTATTGAATTTTGAACTCAATCGTTTACTATTTCGTTTTCTTCCATAATGTTTTCCAACAGAAGGAAATAAATTAAATTTACTTTAATCACTGAAAATAAACTGGACCATTTTTCTTCAGTTCATAACAGGTGTTTGTTTGTTTCAATCTTGCTGATTCATTCTTTTTGCTTCTTCTGTGAGCATCTTGCATAAAAATGTCTTGCCATCAAAATTTGTCATTTGAAATTTGTTGTGAAATGTTTGCTGTAGTTTGAAAACTGCTATTGAACAATCCTCTCTGACCATTGTTTTCCTTTTCTACTCATCTTATTTCGTCTGATTCGTTCTTTTTTGCACAGTTTCAGAATTCGGCTCACAATGCTTTTGGAAAGTTTTAGCTGTTCAATAATCTGGTCAATTGAGTGATTTTCCTTTCACAATTTGACATCAGCATGTCAACTTTTTCTCACTTCACCATAAAAAATGACATAGTGATGATAATTAATCTTTATCAAAAATGCAGTTATTCTTACATATTTTGATATTTGTTCCTTAATTTTGGACACTTGTTATTTGAATGAAAAAATATTATTCCAAATAACTTGTAGATTTACAGCACATTTCAACTGAATTATCTACATTTAGTGAACATTTCAGAAGTAATGGTTAGAATCATGGGAAATCGACTCGTCACCCTGATTTCAAATCCTGGACGTGGTAATTGCATTTCATTTAGCACTAATGCCCTTCAGAAAGGTATGATTCCCACTCTCCCTCCAGCTATAAGTAAATAGTAGGGCAGATTGGGCTCTTTAACCATAGCTAGGCAACCAGTCTAGGAGAAGGAAAACTCTGAATTCAAACCTATTAAACTCCACTTAAAAATTGACCTTGTGTTGCATCCTGTTCGTGTGGAGGGGTTGTTAAATATATATATACACATATACACACACACATATGTATATAAATATATACACACTATAGGGATCGGCCCCTATATTTTTACGGCATGTGGAATTGACCAAATTAAAATAATTAAGTTTTCGTAAATAACTAGTTTTACAATGGTATGTCATGAGTTTAGAATTAGGTAAACAAAAGAGAATCGAATGAATATTAGTTTAGAAATATTTTAGAAACAACAGAAACAATGGTTTAAATTCATCCGATAATTTATGTCACCAGAATTCCACAGATACCAAAATCATTCGATATTGCATCATTGCAAATCACCTGATATTTGAGGAATATTTTAGCTTAATCATCACGTAGACAAAGACAATAGGAAAATTATAAAAAGACCCTTTTAGTTGAAAGACCAGAGGGAGACACAGAGACAGTGAGGAGCTTTTGCTCTTCCTGACTCAACAGAGTTGGAGAGGATGCTCCTAACTCGACAGTGGTAACGTCCGAAAACATCAAATACGACTCAACAGGTCCGTCTATCTTTTCGTCTCCTATTTCTCTCTCTCTCTCTCTCGCTCAACAATAACAACTTTCAATCACAAGTTCCAATCACAGACAAACTACTAATATGTTGACACAAGCAATCACACTAATATAAACACCATGTCACAGTTGTCACACACAACTATGCACAGACACAATCAGACTGCAACACCACTGAAAGAACAATGAAACTATATTAATTGTATTTATGTATATAAAGTTTGTTTCCTTTATCAATGTCTTCTTCTTTTGTTACCTCAGGAAACTTCATTTCCGTAGTCCTTATACATATAAATTGTAGGGACCCATAACTCCAATCTTCAACTCCTCAACCACACACTAACCAAACAAACCGGGTCCCTACAACACCCATATATATAGAAAGAGAGAAAGATACATATGTATGTTATTTTTCTCTAGTATATCTTGTATGTTTTTAATTTTATCATTAAATCATACTAGACAGAAGAAAAATAACTAAAAGGAAAAGACAACCAAAAATTCTAAAGCATCTAAGTTTGAAGAACACAACACAGCAGATATCAAAATGCAAAAACAAAAGATGTAGGAGGCAATTCTATGTCAAATCATCCAGATAAAAGTAAAATTGTCACCCACCCCCTCAATTTTTCTGAAATTTTGTACAGGTGTGGTCTGTATTAGACATTCCCCAAACTTTGAGCTTCCAATTTCAAAAATTGGTGGAGTTATGTCAATTTTTAGCTCTCCAAATTTGGTGAGTTTCGCAAAAAATTACGACTTTTTATAATCTTTTTTTATATGTAAAATGAGTTCTAGAGCTTCCTTACTCCTAAAAATTGGTTTATAAAAAGGTTTGAAAGTCAACCAATTTTAAGTTATTGATGATTTCTGATTTTTTCATAGCAAGTTCAATATCCCAATGTGGCACTGAATCTAAGACAAAATGTTTTTCAATTATTATTTCACATATATTGAACATTATTTGCACCAAAAAGATAGTTTGGTTTTTGTCTAGAACCAAAGCTAAAACATCAGTTAAAATTTTGCAAATCAGAAATCATTAATAATTTAAAACAGGTTAACTTCAAGACTTTTTTGATAGTATTTTTGGATTTCTTGAACAAAAATACTTATATAAACCAATTTTTAGGAGTAGGAAAGCTGTAGAACTCATTTTACTGACAAAAATAGATTGCCATTTTTTGCGACCGACCACCTATATTTGGAAAGTTAAAAATCGACATAACTCTGCCAATTTTTGGAATTGGAAGCACAAATTTTGGGGATTAACATAGTCCACACCTGTACAAAATTTCAGAAAAATTGAAGGGGGTGGGTGACATGGCCTAGGGTATATAATATAATTATGGAAGGAAAGTTCTATACTTTTAAAAATCCCAAAACAACATTCAAAATAAATATTTCCAAGAATGTAGCTCATATAATAGAATACACAAACTGCAAACAAATCTATATTAGAAGCATAGCTTAATTCAATAGGAGACTTGCATTGCATAAGGGTAACATAAAACTAGCCAATAACAAAAACCTTTACGAGCCAAAACACCTATAAGAATGCATCAATGGTAATTTCAGAGTAATGCCAATTTATCAAATAGATGATTATACATTACTTCTAATCAAAGAGAAATATTTCATTGACAAATATAAACCTCCACTAAACAGAACATAATCACACATACAAAGTAACACAGAAACAAAAATAAAACATGAACACACACACACACACATAGGGATGACCACAACAATTCTGACAATAAACTGAAAAGATACATGTATACAAATGTACACATACTTGTGTGTGTGTGTGTGTGTATACACACACACAAACTAACTACCAGAACACACACAAATATATATGGCCATTGAATCTTCTTATACAAACTCAAAATGTATACATATATACACACAAACATACTGTAAACAAAAAAATAAATACAGGTCTGGGTACAATTTTAACTGATATTAGCCAGTGTGACTCTTCTTCACCCCCCACACACCCATTAAATTCCTATATATATATATATATATATATATATATATAATTTTCAAAGAAAGAAAAACTTAACAAACCGTCATTCCGTAATAAATTTATTTTGACCAAAAGCTCAAAAGCTTGGAATGATGGTTTGTTAAGTTTATTCTTTCTTTGAAAATTAAATATTGCTCTGTATTTAATCTAATTTATTGATTATTATACATTGAGCTCTCTTTAGGGATTATAAAATCCTTGTATGAATATATGTTTGCTCCTACAGGAGCATACAGTATGGTTATACAGTGAGATAGTGAGGATCCCAGGTGGAATCATCCCTTACAACCAGTCATTTGGATACCTTACACACACACACATATATATATATTTCAACACAGATCATATTAGCTTGAAAAGGATTTTAAACAATTCGAAACTCATGTCATGCCCAATAAAATACATTTAAAAAAAAAAAATTCCAACCATTTTGCTCGACCTTCTTTAATATAAAATTACTTGTGAAAACTCATGTTTGATCCTCTTTGATACTCCATACTTGCAACCTTTCATCACATCCTACCCATGATGAATGGGTTGGGTAAATACCTACCCTCCACCCAATAATAGTCATCACATTTACACATCAGTTTTATAATGTAACAATTAGTAGTATTTATGTACAGTCTGATTTTTTTGTGCATGTGGGGGGGGGATTCATTTCATTTCATCTCATTAAAATCTATTTGGAGAAAAATGTAACAGATCTGACTTAATATGAAAGAGATAGGCTAAAAGATACACACACACACACACATATATATATATATGTATATAATCAGAGAGAGAAAGAAGTTTATTCTTATTTATCATATTTTGCAACCATCTATGTTGTGAGACATATTTCATTTCTGACTCTATCCATCAAAATGTAGTTATTTATGATCTGTGTTTGAAAGTCAACATATTGTAGAAATGATTTTGTTTTTGTCACTTAGGATTGACTGGTTTCTGTTATAATACAGAAATATAATGCAAAGAATTCTTTATTGAAATGCATGTTGTAAGATTTCCAGAAGAAAACTATTTGACTTTTACTTTGTTAGGAATTTACTGCAGAGTATTTTCAATAAAATGATATTAGATTTTTTTGATATCTTTAAAATGTTTCTTACATTGGTGGCCTCCTAAATAAAAAATAAAAAACATTATAAATATTCAATGGAAATGAAAGAAAGTCCTGTAATGAACACAATATTTCTTCAGTCTTTTGTAAATACATATTTACAAAAGACTGAAGAAATATTGTGTTCTTTACAGGACTGGTCATAAAATAATTCCCTTATAAAACACAATATGACTCTAGAATTATAAGAAATTCTGTTTTTATGGTAACATGAGTTATTATTTGACTGAGAACATGTCTCTTATATTGTGAAGAAACTTTGTTTAAAATTAAGAATAACCTAAATCAAGAAACATATTTCATACTTCAAGTTTCTCAAACTTTTAGATATGACCTTATAAGGATTTATCAGTAAGCCTGAATGATCTGAATTTTTTGCTATATAATGTTTAATATCAGTGATGAATATTTACAAGAGCACAGATAAGTAAGATTATGTTGAAAATAAATGTGTTGCTTTTTCATCACGAGGCTATGTGCTAATTGATATATTTTCCACATACAGTCACACACACACACACACACACACATATATATGGACTTATAGTAGCATTGTACTCATAATAAATGATTGTTATTTATGTATAAAATCTGTTAACTAATACATCTGCTGTCTATTCTCTAAGAAACTTTATTTTTTTAATTCAAAAAAGTTTAATAAAAAATCATTTTGAAAAGTAATGTTTTGAATAAAATTTTAATGAATCTGTTGCTAATTCTCTAAGTAACTATTTGATAAAAATGTGATTATTTGAAATTCAAAACAAATCTGTGAACTTATTTAAAAATTGAAATTCAGTACAAATAATTCAGAATTTGTAGACAGACTTTTCAGACTTTTTTTTTCTTCTTTTAAGTCTGCTGTCTATTCTTTAACTCTTAACATCTTATACCGCCTCATTCCACCCGGCCAGAAGTCACATTCATTTTCCTAATATGATATTTGTTTAAATGTGATATTAAACATTTAGAAGTCTTTGATTTAAGGGAAATAACAGTTAACTTTAAATGAAAAGGCCATTTTTTTTAATAAATCCATATAGGAATGGGGCTCTGGACTTAAATTCTCAACAGGATGTTAAGAGTTAAAAAACTATTTATCAAAAAATCCACAATTTACAGAAAGGTTGAAACTAAATATTTCAGACAAAAAAGATTTTTAATCACAATGAATTTCTCATTTTTTTGCTCTAAAACCAAACAAGAAATGGGTAACTTATATATATTTATGTGTGTGTGTGTGTGTGCAAATATGCACACACACACATATATGTATGTGTTGGGGGTACACATACCCACACACATATATTTGTGTTTGTGTGGGTATATATATATATATATATATATATATATATATATATATATATATAATGTGTGTTTCTACATATGTCCACACACATATATAAATAGTGTGTCTGTACATATGCTCACACTCACACACATATCTTTTTATAAAAGAGTGTGTTTGTCTGTAACTATATTACTACTCAAGTCACAATTACCTTAGTTATTATATGTCACATTCTCCATGATTTTATTTTTATCTAAACCTCAATTATTAATAAAATTGTTTTACATTATTAATACTGTTAATCATATCTACATACTTGCAATGTATTTATATATAGAACAAAATAGCAGTTTACAGTGAACAAGAAGACTAATTTGCATATTGATATTAAAAATTTGATTTTAGTAAATATGCGCTTGGTATTATTGATTTCTAATTGTTTGGTTTTATCTTAATGAATATGAGCAAAAACCTCAGGGATAAATCTTAAAAGAAATCCGTTAACAAGAAGAAATAACTGTAATTTTATTCTTTACTTCTATTTTAATTAAATAGTTAAATGAGGAGAATTTAGCAATGAAAAATGGGAGTGATGGAAGAGTAAGTTTCAGTTGTTCTATTTTTTGATTATAACCCTCTCAAATTCAAATCTTTTTTTTTGCATTCTTATTTAGTGTCATTAGCCTTTCTAATTTGATATAATTTTATGACATTAAAACTTAAATACTTGCAGCCATAGTGTGCATATATTTGCTAGTAAAATATATATATATATATATATATGTGTGTGTGTGTGTGGCGTTAATTCTTTTTTCCTTCCAAAAGGATGACCTGTTCTCAAAAGAACATTCAAAAGAAGAGACTCCAGATCCATTGTACTTGAAATATTAGAATTAAATTACATGTTTTGCTCAGCAAGTTTTTAAGGATACATATTTCTGAATATATCACAGTTTAATATATCTTCTTCAGTAGAAGATATAAAGATAAGAAATATTGTTGTTAGGGAAATCAGATTAAATAGGAATTTGTGATGGATATAGTGAAGTATATGTTTCATCTGTGTCTAAGATTGTACTTAGAATTTTGGATTTCTTCTGGACAAAATGGGTCAGACAGCAATGCATACATTCAGAAGTATTTTTGCAATCAGAAAACTGCAATCCGTCTTTAAACATTTAGAAGAAGAATTAACACTTTAAACATTTAAATTTTCAATAAGGTTCAAAGGATTGAAAAAGTAATTTTAATTTAAAAAATGTTGACATATTTTTCAGTACATAGAATAAAGACAATTTTGAGATATTGTCAAACAAAATGGTGACTTTGATTTTGTGGATATTTCCTCATTTCATTTCAACCTCAAAATATTGAATGATGATTGTTTCAGAAGTTGTCCTTTAAAATTTATAAATTGTTGCATTTTCTTTTCAAATTTGTTTTTTCTTTTGGCTTTATGAGCTTTTCTCTTTGTTTCTCATTAGATTTATTTTGTATTACATAATTTCATTGTATTTTATTTTCTTCCAATTCCTATGAGTCTTCTTTTTTTTTTTTACTAAGGGAGTCAAAAGTTTTGCAATATTTTGATAGATGGCATGTATATCACATGACCAAAAGCAGTTTAAACTGTAGAAGGTACCTGCTGTACTTGGTGTACTAACATGTTATGCATTGTATCACACAATGTGGAATTGAAAACTGCACAGATGAACATACAACATAGTCTAATTCAGGAACTTATTCTTTTTTAGTTTGAACTGGGCCATAATGCTGTGGAAGCAACCAAAATATTTGTTTTGCAAAATGTGAAGGCACAATTGAACATAATACTACTGTACTATGATCAACTGTGCTTTCACTTTTTGTACAACAAATATTTTTATGGTTGCTCCCACGGTGTTAGAAAGAGAAAAAAATTCAGGTTGAAAGAACCTTGAGAGGCAAGGTCAAGAAGGCCTAAAGTGTAGATTCCAAGGTCATACTCCAAGCCATAAAGTCAAATCCAGTGAGTAGCACTAAAAGAGTATTAGGCAACCTTGGCATCCCACAAAGTTTGGTTGTTTTGTCACTTTTATGACCTCAGAAAACTGTCAAATTGTGCCTCACATCACCAAAATATTGCTAAACCTTTGACTCAACATTGTAGTTTTACTATTCTCAAGATAATGAAATATTATGTACCAAAATTGTATGGACATATAACATCTTATTTTGTTGGCAACCCAATGTTTCTGCTAATCTCTACTGGAGGGAGATTGTATACATAACTTCTTCTGGGATGAGTTGAAAATAAGAATCATTGGGATGTGAAGAGGTTTCCACTGGATCAAGTGGCAACATTGAAGTCCCATATAAAATCATTTTTCATGCCAGAAGGAAATGACAAACATATTGCTTTAACAAAAACACTCATTTATTTTCAAGATATATATTCTTTTTCGGACCTGTTCCAAAAGGAAGATATGGTGTGGCTTTTCCCAGTCAATGGAGGAAAAAAGACATCCTTTCATTAATAACCCTTGATTCATAACAATGAGATGGGGCAGTTTCACTTCAATCCTATTGTTAACTGTTTCACTTTGAGTCTGGATCCTGACTGACTTTTAGAATCTAATTCTAAAAGTCAGTCAGGATCCAGATGTAATTGTAAACCCTGTGATATCTCTCACTCAATCAGAACTATTTCATTCTGGTTTTCAGTTTCCCAAAAGGGAATGACATGATTATCTCAAAGATTCTGTTGTACCCTGCAGCTATTTAGTCGTAGGGTCTCATATCCATTGCAAGATTCTGTATTAGTGCCCTGTTATTTTATGCAAGTAATTGTTGATGAAGCTTTTCAACAACTTCTATTTCTATTTCATATTATTTATATAATTTGCAGCTTAACCTAAATTAATCTGTTAATTGGAGTCAACCTGAAAGATATAAAAATTGCTAACTGTGTTAACTCTGAGTTCAACAGAATATTTTTCTATAGAGAACCTATGATAAGAACTCTCAGGTATTCTGTTTAGTCGGACGTATATAAGTAAAAAAAAAAAAGATTCTGTGTTTGGTTCGTTTGTCCTTCAAATGGTCAAAATGGAATTTTGCAAAGTCTAAAATGAGGAAAAATGATTGACAACAAAAAACATTATAACCAACAAAAGAAGAAAAACACGTGATAAAACTTAACCTATCAGTTTATTTATAAGAAGATGAAATTGTATTTTTGTGGTGCATGTATGCATGTGAATGTATTTGATAGTCTGTTTCATATGAAAATCATTATAAGGCTGGAATGAGTGAAATTATCAAATTAGTACTTATCACTACTACTGGCTGGGGTTGGAACTATGCAGTCATGGAATTCACTTATTCATCCTTCCCAGTCGAATGTACTAGACTGACCATCTACAATTTGGGATGCTTATTTGCTGGTCTGGTGGTTTCATTTTCCCAGTAGAATTCAATAATTCTATCCGGCTGGTTGAATTGAAGGTCCAATGATTTTTCCCGTGATGAGAGCCTATGACCACTGAAATATATAATATTTTCACATGTCTCCACAGCCTCTCATTCTGCCTCTCTCAAGCGTCATGAAATGAAAGTAAAAATGTCTTCATTCTTCGTTAAAGATAATATCTTATTCCTTTTGTCACTTTGGGTCGAACAGTTGTCACCTTGAGGTGACGACAGGTTCAACCCAAAGCATTTGAAGATTGCAGGTTCTTAACCTCCCAATATTCCCTCCTTTGGGCCAATTTAACGTTAGCTCCCATTTTCCTTTTCAGGCATCAGGCAATCCACTTTAATGCCCCACCTGTTCACCAAACGTGTAGCAATAATTTTTTGCTCTCAGCTTAGGAGCCCATCTACTGGCTATGAAAAAGCCACTACAAAAGAGAAAAGAAAATTCTTTCCCTTACTTTCAAACCGTCTTTGGTCACATAGTGGGATAGTGGATTCCTTCTCTTCATCCCCCCCCCACACACACTTTATGCCAGCTGCAACAATAAAGAGAGATAAGGTGTTTTTCAGGGAAGTAATTTCACCCAAATTCTAGTCAGGGTCACAAGTAACAATACTCAGGTTATTATAAGGTGCATATATAATATATCTATTACACTTTAGTTCATTAAAATCTTTGCAGCCCAAATTGCAGTTCTCAATTTTTCTCCATTAAGAAATTGTGTACATAATGCCAAGCTATTTGTTAAATTTCAGAAAAAATTGGTTTGTAGGTCAAATGAAGCTACAAATATTTGACCATTTGTCAAGTTCAATGACCTTTGAAATAAAACATATAGAATAGTTTTAGATCTACTTGAATACTTTACATGATATAATAATTCAGATTTCTAGGAGTAAAAACAACAGATATTGATTTTTGTTATTACTTAAAAGATTTCTTATTTTTTCCAAAGTTCAGAAAGCCTTTGAGGTAGGAATGTGAGACAGGAGTTGTTCAGTTTGTCTCATAAATATCTATAAGTCTATCAATTTTGAACAAAATCTTTGGTTGTATGTTATTTTTTGCCTAAAAAATTTGTTTGGTTTGTTTCATTAACAGGATATCACCCTTATTGGTTATTTTAATGCTGAATTTGATTCATTTCTAAATATTTGATTATATCATATAATCATAATCTATTCATATTTTAATATTCCAATTGCAATATTCAAACAAGTTTATTTTCAAAGATTTATTTGATCCTTATATAGTGCTTTATCAGAAGATGTGGAGCAATATATAATATTTCAACATAGATTAAAATAGAACAGGGTAAAACTCACAACAATGTTTTCATGTGCTGATCTTCAGGTGGGATTGTATCAAACACTCTTAGTCCATGCACCATATTCACGCATGTTATTCTATATATATTATATATATACAAGGATGAGAGGCCACCTTATTTTTGACTGACCTTGTATATATATTATATATATATAAATCAGCACGCACAACACCAACACATGTAGAGAGAAAATTTGACAGTTAAACCTAGTTTGGTGGAGCAAAGGTTTGATAGAATGTTTCACTCATTATGAACTTTATTAGAAAATGATGTTGAAAAAAAATGTTTATTCATAGAAAGAAATTGGAAAAAATCAACTGTCCATGAATTGTTATGTCAACAACTTTTAACAGAATGCCAATTATGGCAACAAAAAATGCTTGAAATTGTGTTTGTAACATAAATTTTGGACATATTTGTTTTGTGATTCAAATATAATATAAAATGATAATAAATAGTACATGATAATTAATGAAGATATTTATGGTAATTCTATTTCAAGACAAAAATTGTTTTAATAACATTTTTGCCTAGAAAATGGATATATGAAAAAAAATCAAGGTTTTGTTTGAGTGAGATTAGTTGTCTTTTGAATTAAAAAATGTTCACCTGTTTCAAATTGGATTTGATATAGATAATTTTTTGTATTTGTGTTCATATAATTGGGTTCTTTAAAAATTGGGCATCTCACTGGCATAAACATTTTCTAAAATTCGCAGGGAATATAATGTGTAATGTGTTTGGTGCAATTTGAAATGCCTAGGTTTTTAAGACTCTAATTTGATCGTGCACACGTACACATGTATGTATGTGTGATTGTGGATGTGGTTGGGGGGTGGTTGGTTAGTGTCTGTGGAATGTGAATTCATTAACTCTATTCCTACATATTATAAATGAATATATATAATATATAATATATATATATATAAAATATATATATATAATATATATATGAATATATTAACCTACAAGAAACGCACACACACCTTCTCATGAAAACACGTAGACATTTTCATCTCTCCATAATTTAAACAACAAACCACTGTATCCATAGAACAGCAAAATTATATGTGTTGTATATTTTTAGTTTATATTCACAAATATTTTTGTGAACCTTTGACTTGATTCATTTTCAATTGTCCACAAATCGATTATACAATATTTTTGATTCTGTTGATTGTATTAAGTATTACGGACATTTGAATTTGCTTGCTCTTCTCAAAACTGTCTTAAAGGAAATGGCATATATGTTTTTTCCTTCAAATTCTTATGGCAAAATTAGTTTTATTTTAAATCTGACTTTACTAAGAATTATCTTTTTTGATCTTTGCTAATTTTTTATATGCCTTCTTTCTATCAATGCGTATAAACAAAATGAAATATTGTGCGATTTAAAGGTATTTTCAAAGTATTAAATTTTGGGGACTAAATATTCTAAGAGCTCATAAATAGAATCCTTTTATTATTCAATGTTTTATTGTTGTGAGTAGAAATGATGTGGTCATTCAGGTATAATCTTTAATTATCTTATCATTAGTCATAAAATATCTAGATGAGGTAATAATTTAGTTTCTTTTACTTCACATCTATTGTTGGTCAACTTTGTTGAGTCTGTCAGTCCTGTTATGTTATTAGAGTAAAAGATTAATGCATCCTTTCATCCTTGCAATTTATTGGAAAGGACTTGATTTTAGGAATTCTAAAACATGATAACCATATGACTACTAAGTGGAGAACGCAGGGAAATCAAATCACACACACCATATATATATTTGTGTGTGTGTGATATGGAAAATGGACATGAGGAGATGAGTTCAATCCTGGATGCAGCTTTTTGCATTTCACATAGTGCTAATACCTTTGGGAAATGTAGGACAACTATTCTTACTCAGTTATGGGTAATAGTAAGTGGAATGGGCTCTTTAACCTTGTATGACAATGTTAAGAAAAGGAAACTCTGAATTCAACCTGTTAAACTCTGTGTAAGAAATTGACTTTTGTGTCACTAGTCATGCAGAGGGTTAAGTAAGTAATATATATATATATATATATATAATATATATAATCTCCATCCATCCATAACTTCTACTAGGATCAGAGTGTAGCCATATGTGTCCTGTCTAGTCAAAGCATTAGTCTCTGGCACTTTGCCAAAGGATTAATAGCGTAGTGTTGTCCCTATGGAAATCTAATCAAATATATAAAAAAGATTAAAATACCTCCCTATATTTATGCATCTGTTTTCCCTTGTTTAATTTTGTACTTACTTTTATAATCTTTGAAAAAAAAACAACTTGTTTTCATCTGTACTTTTATATCTTTAATTTGTAGTCTGTACCAAAGTTTGGTTCTTTCCTTTAGAATATGTCTTGATGAATAATAGATTTCTAGTGATCATTCTTTAAGATGTCTGTTAGGATTTTCCTAGGATTCCTACTGATCATTCTTTAAGATGTCATGTTAGGAATTTCCTAGGATTCCTAGTGATATTCTTTTAAGATGTCATTTAGGTTTTCCTAGGATTCTAGTGATCATTCTTTTAAGATGTCATGTTATGGATTTTCTAGGATTCCTAGTGATTTCTTAAGATGTAGTTGGCAATTTTCCTAGGTCACTAGTGATCATCTTAAGCTGTCATGTTAGATTTTCCACATCCATAAGCAGGCATGTCTTTAAAAAACCTATCTGGGATTCTTGCTTCTGTTTTTGTCTTCTCGACACATAGATTCTTACATCCATATTTTCTTTTACAAACAATGTTCATACTGCCATACATACATTCCCATATACACTTCACCATTTCTGGGACTTAACTTCATTTCCAACCTATTCTGTGACTGACATTTTCTTCTTCTATTAACTGCGACCCTGTAGTAATTTGGGTTAGGCATGGTGATACACTCATCCAGCCTATGTGCCAAGGACTCACTCCCCATTCACCATTTCCTGCACCTTTAGACAATTGGCCGTAATCTTCGACAAAAACCAACACATCCTAATCTCTGCAGAACACAACATTTTTTTTTTACCTCTTCGTAAAGGTCTTTGTGAACCCTGAACTTTTCCCCTTTTTATCCATTGTAAACATGTTCATTGTGTTTCACATCAATATTATATTCTTATATTATATATATATAATATTATATAATATATATATACTTCTCGTCTTGTTCTTCTAGTTCTTCTTTATTTGTTGTTTTCAATTTAATTTGTTTGTTTTTCATAGATATCTGTCAAGCTACTGCCGCCAGTGGCAGAATATTTTGTATGCTGCTTATGAATTATATATCCTCATTTTCTTATCTATTTTTCATTATTTCCCTCTACCTTCTCATCTACCGAATACGATAACAGTATTATACTCTTGAAACCTCCTATGTGAATGCTTTTAAGTTGTTTTCTTACTACAGCATTTTAAAATTTTTGTTGAACTTTCTGAAATTGTGAGAAGAGATTTTGAAACTCATAGAATTATAAAAAATAATCTATAAATTACTAAAATTCACATTATATTTTTAAGTAAAAATGTTCTCGCAATAATTAAATCTATCACCCGAGTTTCATGTAGGGATTCTTCTACATCTTCAGATGCTCTCCACATCTATGTATGTACATTCAATTGGAGGTCATGGAATTCTTGCAAACAAAACAGATTTTATGGGGACATTTTTATTACTAAACTCTACAACTTGGAAACTCTATAACAAGAAATTAAATATGTTAACATCCTGTAAGCATCCAGTAAAATTGCAACAAAATAGTTGCCTATATATTCATATTTTTGGTTACAAAAGTTTCATGCTCCACTGCTCTCACGCAATAAATAATATTGGGCTTTTCTCTCGTCTCTCACCAATTAGAAATGATAAAAATGCTGGTATCTTCTTTGGTTAGTAATTAACTTTTATTATATTAGGATAACTTATGGGCAATAAGGGCCGGGTTAGCTCATCGGTAGAGCGTTCGGGCTAGAACCAAACAAGTTCCTAGTTTTGATGCGGTCCTCGCAACTCAGCATATGAAGCATCAGCACACGGGATCTGTGCGTAAATAAGGAGCTGATGGTATGGTGTTCGGCGCTCCACCTAATGCAAAAAAATTTTCCTTGCTCTAGCGCTATTGAAAGGGGATAGACTCTTGTTGACTGGCTGTACGCTTTAGGCCAACCCGACGATTTTATATATATATATATATTATATTTTAATTATGAACAGGATTTAGAGTCAAGTTTTTTATTAACCTTTCAATGTTGTGCGCGATGTACAAATGATGATGGTGTATAATAATTGTTTGCAAATTTGCTAAGAAGTTGTTATCCCGCGCTACACTCTTCTACTTTTGACCTTTGTTGATGAAGTGGGTATGACGTGCCAATAGTACTAATGTATTCTATTAGCTTGGAAATGTTTTGATGAGAGAATTCAGTTGAACTCCTGTCAAAACACACAATCCATTAGAAGCTGGTTGAATGTGTAATCTTCCATGTCAGGATCTGTGATTAGAGAATCTAGAATTAATTAGAATCTAATGCATAGGTTCTCGTCTCTCTCTCGCTCGACTTCTCATTATGTGTCTCTCTGCACGCACTCTCTCCTCTCAACCAGTAGCAACAGACTGCATCTTAATAATAATAATATATCTTTTTCTCTCCCATCTTGTATAAAATAGCCGCATACTAGAAATCTACTGTAGCATACCAGTAATCATAATATATATTTATATATATATATAGTATATATATCCCTCACACTACTACCTAACTGTATCTAAGGCAGTAGATTTTTCTAGTATGGCTATTTTATTAAGGATGATTATTATATATACTCTCACTCTCTATACTTACTTCTTTTTTGTCTATTTTGTTTGCAGACTGCTCACAAAATTGTTTAGTATAGTAGTAAAATATAGCCTTTGATTAATTGTATTGGATATGAATGGTCATGAATATTGTATTGAACACAACAGCTGTTATGGACTGTTAAATTAGAAAAAATTGATTTATTATATATAATATATATTATAATAATATGTGTGTTGTGTGTGTAACGCATAAACCTCAAAATCATAGATTTATAGGGTTTCGCTCGCAGCTTTCTCTCTACATTCTTCTTGCGCATCCCTTCTGTCTACCTCTTCCGTGCCAGTGTCCAAACTCAGTCGCAACTAAGTAGTCTCACGCACGCTGGGTTTCAATTGGTCGGATGAGCAAGGCTCACCATAAGAAGCAGGGTCCCTCTTCCACACTACACTCGTGGTCCAAATGAAATCCCGCCCAACATGTAAGTTTGGCAAAATAGTGTCATAGAAGTTTGTGGCATAGTTACCTGAAATCCACATCACACCCTTAGGGACTCCAGCTTCAGATTTGATTTTCAGAGTTTACTCCCCTTCGCTTCCTTGGATGAGGTATAGTGCTAGGCAGCAGAGTTTTATAACAGACATTCCTTGTTCCTAGATGAATGCTGGACCACGGTAAAGCCCCCTGTCTACCCAATTGTACTACTATGGGGTGTGGATGGCTGTGGCGCTCCCCTGGAGCTCATCCTACCTTTGCTTAAGTCTATTTTGGTGATGCGAGGTGTTCACACACCATTCTCACAGATAAGCGGGCATGTAATGAGCGGTGCATTTAGTCCCAACAACTGGCATCCGCACACGCGCTCGCGTTACTTTACTGGGTATTCTAGTAGCAGGTAAGGTCCTGACTGACCTCACAAATATTCTACTAAACACCCAGTGAGTTGTTTTTATCAATTCTTAAAATTTGGAAGTCCACCTGATACTATCAGAGGATAAAATATTGAATGAATAAAATATCAAAAGGCGTTAGAGCCAGTTCTTTTTTCTTGGCCTCTACCGGTTAATGACATAACCTTTTGATATGGAGAGCTACACATACCGAAGCCATGTGAATAAGCCAGTAATAAAATGTGTGGTGCCCTTTTTAGGTGAGGGTTCAGGTGCTGTCTGCTGTGGATGAAACCCTGAAACATGCTATTTATTTTGGCTTATGCCTGAACGAGGGCCATCTTAAGGGGACAAAGCAACAAATAGAGAGCCAAATGTTGATTAGAAATTCTTAACTCCTTTCTTAAATAGAACGCACTCTCACTCACACATTTGGGCTGTCTCTGCTTTGTCTGCTTTTTCCCATATGATTTGTGCCCTGGTTCAGGCATAAGCCAAAATAAATAGCATGGTTTCAGGGTTCATCCACACAGACAGCACCTGAACCCTCACCTAAAAAGGGGCACCACACATTTTTTGCACTGGCTATCACATGAGCTTCGGTTTATGTGTAGCTCTCCATATCAAAATGGCTTTATGTTCATTTAACCTGGTAGGAGGCCAAGAAAAAAGAAATCTGGCTCTAACGCCTTTTGATTATTTTTCATCAATATTTTTATCCTCTGATAGTATCAGGTGGACTTCCAAAATTTGTAAGAATTGATAAAACAACTCACTGGGTGGTTATAGAATATTTTGTGAGGTCAGGTCAGGACCTTACCTGCTACTAGTACCATGTAAAGTAACACTACCTGTTCCATGGCCAGGTTGTTGGTGACTAAAATGGCACCCTCATTAGGCATGCCTCAGCTTATCTGGTGAGATGGGTGTGTGAACACCTCGCATCAAAAAACTAGACTTATCAAAGGATGGATGAGCTCCAGGGGAGCCAACAGCCATCCACACCCATAGTAGTACAATTGGGGTAGACAGGGGGCTTCTTAGCCTTGGTCAGCAATTCATCTAGGACAAGGAAATGTCTGTTATAAAACCTCTGCTGCCTAGCAGCTATACCTCATCCAAGGAAAGGCAAGGGGAGTAAACTCTGAAATCAAATCTGAAGCTGGAGTCCCTAAGGTGGTTTGATGTTGGATTTCAGAACTATCCAGCAACTTCTATGACACTATTGTTGCCAAACTACATTGTTTTGGGGGGGATTTTCATTTGGACCACGTGGTAGTGTGGAGAAGGGGACCTGCTGCTTGGGTGACTGCTCATCCACCATATGAACCCACCTAGACTACGTAGTTCTACTAGTTTGGACACTGCACCATGATAGTAGACAGAAGGATGCCAAAGAAGTTAATTAGAAAATTATTCTCAGTGCAAACCCTATAAATCTATGATTTTGATGGTTTATGGTTTACACACACACACACATATATATATATATATATATATATATATATAATTATAATCAATTTATTTCTAATTTAACAGTCCATAACAGCTGTTTTGTGTTCAATACAATTATTCAAATGACCATTTCATATCCAATACAATTAATCAAAACTATTATTTTTACTACTATTACTAAAACTAATTTTTTTAGACACTCTGCAAAACAAAATAGACAAAAAAAGAAGTAAGTATATATATATATATATATAATAATTCATCCTTAATAAAATAGGCATACTAGAAAATCTACTGCCTAGATACAGTGTATATATATATATATATATATATATATATATATATATATATATATATACTGTATCTAGGCAGTAGATTTTCTAGTATGCCTATTTTATTACAGATGAATTATTATTATTATTATTAAGATGCAGTCTGTTGCTACTGGTTTGAATGCATATAATTCTCAGATTAGGATCACATAATGATGAATCACTGAGGTTGTAAAACTATGAACCTATGCATTTAAGATTCTAATAATTCTAGATTCTCTAATCAGGATCCTGACATGTAAATTACACATTCAAACCAGTTCTAATGGATTGTGTGTTTTGACAGGATGTCAACTGAATTCTCTCATTCAAAACATCAATGCTAATAGAATACATTGTATACTATATGGCACGGTCATACCCACATCATCAACAAAGGTCAAAAGTACATGTACTCGGGATACAACCTCTAGCAATTTCAAACAATTATTATACACCCTTCATCATCATTTGTGACATCTTGCTCACAAACATGAAAAGGTTAATAAAAAACTTGACTCTAAATCTTGTCATAATTAATAATATATATATATATTATATATAAAAAGTCGTCGGGTGGCCTAAGTCGGGTACCAGCCAGTCAACAAGGGAGTCTATCCCTTTTCAATAGCGCTAGATCAAGGAAATTGTTTTTGGCATCTGAGGTGGAGCGCCACACTACCATCAGCTCCTTACTTTACCGCACAGATCCCTGTGCTACTCATATGCTGAGTTGGCGAGGACCGCTATCAAACTAGGAAACTTGTGGTTTCTAGCCGAACGCTCTACCGACTGAGCTAACCCGGCCCTTATTGCCATAAGTATCCTAATAATAATAAAAGTTAATTTCTAACCAAAGATACCAGCATTTTATCATTTCTAATTGGAGTATTATACAATAAAAGCCAATATTATTTATTGCTAAACATAGCATTGAAACTTTGTAACCAAAATATGAATATATAGCAATCTATTTGTGCAATTTTACTTATGCTTACAGAGGTGTTAACATTTTATTTCTGGTTATAGAGTTTCAATGTTGTAGAGTTTAGTAATAAAAATGTCCCCATTAAAATCTGTTTTGTTTGCAGAATTCCATGACCTCCAATTGAATGTACATACATATATGTGATATCCATCTGAAGATTGTAGAATTCCCTACATGAAACTCTGGGTGATAGATTTAACTTATTGCAAACATTTTTACTTAAAAAATATAATGTGAATTTTAGTAATTTATAGATTATTTTTAATTCTATGGAGTTTCAAAATCTCTTC
Source organism: Doryteuthis pealeii (assembly GCA_023376005.1). Classification (NCBI taxonomy): domain Eukaryota; kingdom Metazoa; phylum Mollusca; class Cephalopoda; order Myopsida; family Loliginidae; genus Doryteuthis; species Doryteuthis pealeii. The sequence continues at coordinate 23,745,652 of CM042164.1, forward strand.
TCACAATTTCAGAAAGTTCAACAAAAATTTTAAAATGCTGTAGTAAGAAAACAACTTAAAAGCATTTCACATAGGAGGTTTTCAAAGTATAATTACTGTTATCTGTATCATTATATTGATAATATAGGGAAATAATGAAAAAATAGATAAGAAAATGAATGGTATAATAATTCATAAGCAGCTATACAAAATATTCTGCCTTACTTGGCTGCATAGCTTGACAGATATCTATGAAAACAAACAATTAAATGAAAACAACAAAAAAGGAAGAACTTAGAATGAACAAGAACAAGATATATATATATATATATATATATATATATATATATATATATATATATATATGATGTGAAACACAAATGAACATGTTTACAAGGTGATAAAAAGGGGAAAAGTTCAGGGTTCACAACAGACCTTTACGAAGAGGGTAAAAAAAAATGTTGTGTTCTGCAGAGATTAGGGATGTGTTTTGGATTTTGTCGAAGATACTGCCAATTGTTCTAAAGGTGCAGGAAATGGTGAATGTGGGGGGGTACATGATCCTTGGCACATAGGCTGGATGAGGTGTATCACATGCCTAACCCAATTACTACAGGGTCGCAGTTAATAGAAGAAGAAATGTCAGTCACAGAAATAGGTTGGAAGAATGAAGTAAGTCCAGAAATGGGTTAATGTGTATATGGGAATGTATGTATGCAGTATGAACATTTGTTTGTAAAAGAAAATATGGATGTAAGAATCTATGTGTCGAGAAGACAAAAACAGAAGCAAGAATCCCAGATAGGTTTTTTAAAGACATGCCTGCTTATGATGTGGAAATCCTAACATGACATCTTAAAGAATGATCACTAGGAATCCTAGGAAAATCCTAACATGACATCTTAAAGAATGATCACTAGGAATCCTAGGAAATCCTAACATGACATCTTAAAGAATGATCACTAGGAATCCTAGGAAAATCCTAACATGACATCTTAAAGAATGATCAGTAGGATCACATAAAGAATGATCACTAGAAATCTATTATTCATCAATGACAATATTCTGAAAGAAAGAACCAAACTTTGGTACAGACTACAAATTATAAGATATAAAATGTACAGATGAAAACAGTTGTTGTTTTTTCAAAGATTATAAAAGTAAGTACAAAATTAACAAGGAAAACAGATGCATAAATATAGGGAGGGTTATTTTAATCTTTTTTTATATTTGATTAGATTTCCATAGGTACAGACACTACGCTATAATCCTTTGGCAAAAGTGCCAGAGACTAATGCTTTGATTCTAGACAGGACACATATGCTACACTCTGATCCTAGTAGAAGTTATGGATGGATGGAGATTATATATATATATATATATATATATATATATATACTTACTAACCCCTCTGCATGACTAGGATGTGACACAAAGTCAATTTCTTACACAGAGTTTAACAGGTTTGAATTCAGAGTTTTCCTTTTCTTAGACACATTGTCATACCAAGGTTAAAGAGCCCATTCCACTTTACTATTTACCCATAACTGGAGTAAGAATAGTTGGGTTCCTACATTTCCCAAAGGTATTAGCACTATGTGAAATGCAAAAAGCTGCATCCAGGATTTGAACTCATCTCCTCATGTCCATTTTCTATGATCACACACACACAAATATATATATGTGTGTGTGTGATTTGATTTTCCCTGCGTTCTCCACTTAGTAGTCATATGGTTTATCATGTCTTTTAAGAATTCCTAAAATCAAGTCCTTTCCAATAAATTGCAAGGATGAAGGATGCATTAATCTTTTACTCTAATAACATAACATGACTGACAGACTCAACAAAGTTTGACCAACATAGATGAAGTAAAGAAACTAAATTATTTACCTCATCTAGATATTTTATGACTAATGATAAGTTATAATTAAAGATATACCTGAATGACCACATACATTTCTACTCACAACAAATAAAACATTGAATAATAAAAGGATTCTATTTATGAGCTCTTAGAATATTTAGTCCCCAAATTTAGATACTTTGAAAATACCTTTAAATCTCACCAATATTTCATTTTGTTTATACGCATTGATAGAAAGAAGGCATATAAAAAATTAGCAAAGATCAAAAAAGATAATTCTAGTAAAGTCAGATTTAAAATAAAACTAATTTTGCCATAAGAATTTGATAAGGAAAAAACATATATGCCATTTCCTTTAATGACAGTTTTGAGAAGAGCAGCAAATTCAAATGTCCGTAAATACTGTTAATACAATCAACAGAATCAAAAATATTGTATAATCGATTTGTGGACAATTGAAAATGAATCAAGTCAAAGGTTCACAAAATATTTGTGATATATAAACATAAAAATATACATACACATATAATTTTGCTTGTTGCTATGGATACAGTGGTTTGTTGTTAAATTATTTATATGGAGAGATGAAATATGTCTACGTGTTTTCATAGAAGTGTGTGTGCGTCTGTATGTAATATATTTCATATATATATATATATATATATATATATATATATATATATATATATATATCTCATATAATGATATAGAATATGTATTAATGAATTCACATTCACACAGACACCTAACCAACCACCCCCCAACCACATCCACAATCACACATACATACATGTGTACGTGTGCACATCAAATTAGAGTCTTAAAAACCTAGGCATTCAAATTTGCACAAACACATTCAACATTATATTATTCCCTGCGAGATTTTAGAAAATGTTTATGCCAGTGAGATTGCCCAATTTTTAAAGAACCAATTATATGAACACAAATACAAAATAATTTGAATGAACATCACAAATCAATTTGAAACAGGTGACATTTTTTAATTCAAAAGACAACTAATCTCACTCAAACAATAACCTTGATTTTTTTTCATATATCCATTTTTCTAGCAAAAATGTTATTAAAACAAATTTTTGTCTTGAAATAGATTACCATAAATTTATCCTCAACATTCATTAATTATCATGTACTATTTATTTATCATTTTATATTATATTTTGAATCACAAAACAAATATGTCCAAATTTTATGTTACAAACACAATTTCAAGCATTTTTTTGTTGCCATAATTGGCATTCTGTTAAAAGTTGTTGACATAACAAATTCATGGACAGTTGATTTTTTTTCCAATATTCTTTCTATGAATAAACATTTTTTTCAACATCATTTTCTAATAAAGTTCATAAATGAGTGAAACATTCTATCAAAGCCTTTGCTCCACCAAACTTAGGTTTACATGTCATAATTTTTCTCTCTATACATGTGTGTGTGTGTGTGTGTGCGTGCGTGCATGTATATATATATATATATATATATACAAGGGTCAGTCAAAAAATAAGGTTTGCCTCTCATCCTTGTATATATATATATATATATATATATACATGCGTGAATATGTGCATGGACTTAAGATGTGTTGATACAATCCCACCTGAAGATCAGCCACATGAAACATTGTTGTGAGTTTTACCCTGTTCTATTTTAATCTATGGTTGAAATATTATGATATTGCTCCACATTCTTCTGCATAAAGCACTATATAAGGATCAAATAAATCTTTGAAAATAACTTGTATTGAATATTGCAATGGAATATTGAAAATATGAATAGATTATGATTATATGATTATAATCAAATATTTAGAAATGAATCAAATTTCAGCATTAAATAACCAATAAGGGGTTGATATCCTGTTAAATGAAACAAACCAAACAAATTTTTTAGGCAAAAAATAACATGACAACCAAATGATTTTGTTCAAAATTGATAGACTTATAGATATTTATGAGACAAACTGAACAACTCCTGTCTCACATTCCTACCTCAAATGGCTTTCTGAACTTTGGAAAAAATAAGAATCTTTTAAGGTAATAACAAAAATCAATATCTGTTGTTTTTACTCCTAGAAATCTGAATTATATATCATTGTAAAGTATTCAAGTAGATCTAAAACTTATTCTATATGTTTTATTTCAAAGGTCAAATTGAACTTGACAAATGGTCAAATATTTGTAGCTCATTTGACCTACAAACCAATTTTTTTCTGAAATTTAACAAATAGCTGGTCTGGCTTTTGGCATATGTACACAATTTCATAATGGAGAAAAATTGAGAACTGCAATTTGGGCTGCAAAGATTTTAATGAACTAAAGTGTAATAGATATATTATATATTGCACTTTATAATAACCTGAGTATTGTGTACTTGTTGACCCTGACATAGAATTTGGGTGAAATTACTTCCCTGAAAACACCTTATCTCTCTTTATTGTTGCAGCTGGCATAAAAGTGTGTGTGGGGGGGGGGGGGATGAAGAGGAAGGAATCCACTATCCCACTATGTGACCAAAGACGGTTTGAAAGTAAGGGAAAGAATTTTCTTTTCTCTTTTGTAGTGGCTTTTTTCATAGCCAGTAGATGGGCTCCTAAGCTGAGAGCAAAAAAGATTATTGCTACACGTTTGGTGAACAGGTGGGGCATAAAGTGGATTGCCTGATGCCTGAAAAGGAAAATGGGAGCTAACGTTAAGTTTGGCCCAAAGGAGGGAATATTGGGAGGTTAAGAACCTGCAATCTTCAAATGCTTTGGGTTGAACCTGTCGTCACCTCAAGGTGACAACTGTTCGACCCAAAGTGACAAAAGGAATAAGATATTATCTTTAACGAAGAATGAAGACATTTTTACTTCATTTCATGACGCTTGAGAGAGGCAGAATGAGAGGGCTGTGGAGACATGTGAAATATTATATATTTCAGTGGTCATAGGCTCTCATCACGGGAAAAATCATTGGACCTTCAATTCAACCAGCCGGATAGAATTATTGAATTCTACTGGGAAAATGAGAACCACCAGACCAGCAAATAGAGCATCCCAAATTGTAGATGGTCAGTCTAGTACATTCGACTGGGAAGGATGAATAAGTGAATTATTCCATGACTGCATAGTTCCAACCCCAGCCAGTAGTAGTGATAAGTACTAATTTGATAATTTTCACTCATTCCAGCCTTATAATGATTTTCATATGAAACAGACTATTCAAATACATTTCACATGCATACATGCACCACAAAAATACAATTTCATCTTCTTATAAATAAACTGATAGGTTAAGTTTTATCCACGTGTTTGTTCTTCTTTTGTTGGTTTATAATGTTTTTTGTGTCAATCATTTTTCCTCATTTTAGACTTTGCAAAATTCCATTTGACCATTTGAAGGACAAACGAACCAAAACACAGAATTCTTTTTTTTTTTTACTTATATACGTCCGACTAAACAGAATACCTGAGAGTTCTTATCATAGGTTCTCTATAGAAAAATATTCTGTTGAACTCAGATGTAACACAAGTTAGCAATTTTTTATATCTTTCAGGTTGACTCCAATTAACAGATTAATTTAGGTTAAGCTGCAAATTATATAAATAATATGAAATAGAAATAGAAGTTGTTGAAAAGCTTCATCAACAATTACTTGCATAAAATAACAGGGCACTAATACAGAATCTTGCAATGGATATGAGACCCTACGACTAAATAGCTGCAGGTACAACAGAATCTTTGAGAGATAATCATGTCATTCCCTTTTGGGAAACTGAAAACCAGAATGAAATAGTTTCTGATTGAGTGAGAGATATCACAGGGTTTACAATTACATCTGGATCCTGACTGACTTTTAGAATTAGATTCTAAAAGTCAGTCAGGATCCAGACTCAAAGTGAAACAGTTAACAATAGGATTGAAGTGAAACTGCCCATCTCATTGTTATGAATCAAAGGGTTATTAATGAAAGGATGTCTTTTTTCCTCCATTGACTGGGAAAAGCCACACCATATCTTCCTTTTGGAACAGGTCCGAAAAAGAATATGATATCTTGAAAATAAATGAGTGTTTTTTGTAAAGCAATATGTTTGTCATTTCCTTCTGGCATGAAATAATGTATTTTATATGGGGACTTCAATGTTGCCACTTGATCCAGTGGAAACCTCTTCACATCCCAATGATTCTTATTGTCAACTCATCCCAGAAGAAGTTATGTATACAATTCTCCCTCCAGGTAGAGATTAGCAGAAACATTGGGTTGCCAACAAAATAAGATGTTATATGTCCATACAATTTTTGGTACATAATATTTCATTATCTTGAGAATAGTAAAACTACAATGTTGAGTCAAAGGTTTAGCAATATTTTGGTGATGTGAGGCACAATTTGACAGTTTTCTGAGGTCATAAAAGTGACAAAACAACCAAACTGGCTTGTGGGATGCCAAGGTTGCCTAATACTCTTTTAGTGCTACTCACTGGATTTGACTTTATGGCTTGGAGTATGACCTTGGAATCTACACTTTTAGGCCTTCTTGACCTTGCCTCTCAAGGTTCTTTCAACCTGAATTTTTTTCTCTTTCTAACACCGTGGGAGCAACCATAAAAATATTTGTTGTACAAAAAGTGAAAGCACAGTTGATCATAGTACAGTAGTATTATGTTCAATTGTGCCTTCACATTTTGCAAAACAAATATTTTTGGTTGCTTCCACAGCATTATGGCCCAGTTCAAACTAAAAAAGAATAAGTTCCTGAATTAGACTATGTTGTATGTTCATCTGTGCAGTTTTCAAATTCCACATTGTGTGATACAATGCATAACATGTTAGTACACCAAGTACAGCAGGTACCTTCTACAGTTTAAACTGCTTTTGGTCATGTGATATACATGCCATCTATCAAAATATTGCAAAACTTTTGACTCCCCTTAGTAAAAAAAAAAAAAGAAGACTCATAGGAATTGGAAGAAAATAAAATACAATGAAATTATGTAATACAAAATAAATCTAATGAGAAACAAAGAGAAAAGCTCATAAAAGCCAAAAGAAAAAACAAATTTGAAAAGAAAATGCAACAATTTATAAATTTTAAAGGACAACTTCTGAAACAATCATCATTCAATATTTTGAGGTTGAAATGAAAATGAGGAAATATCCACAAAATCAAAGTCACCATTTTGTTTGACAATATCTCAAAATTGTCTTTATTCTATGTACTGAAAAATATGTCAACATTTTTTAAATTAAAATTACTTTTTCAATCCTTTGAACCTTATTGAAAAATTTAAATGTTTAAAGTGTTAATTCTTCTTCTAAATGTTTAAAGACGGATTGCAGTTTTCTGATTGCAAAAATACTTCTGAATGTATGCATTGCTGTCTGACCCATTTTGTCCAGAAGAAATCCAAATTCTAAGTACAATCTTAGACACAGATGAAACATATACTTCACTATATCCATCACAAATTCCTATTTAATCTGATTTCCCTAACAACAATATTTCTTATCTTTATATCTTCTACTGAAGAAGATATATTAAACTGTGATATATCAGAAATATGTATCCTTAAAAACTTGCTGAGCAAAACATGTAATTTAATTCTAATATTTCAAGTACAATGGATCTGGAGTCTCTTCTTTTGAATGTTCTTTTGAGAACAGGTCATCCTTTTGGAAGGAAAAAAGAATTAACGCACACACACACACACACATATATATATATATATATATATTTTACTAGCAAATATATTGCACACTATGGCTGCAAGTATTTAAGTTTTAATGTCATAAAATATATCAAATTAGAAAGGCTAATGACACTAAATAAGAATGCAAATAAAAAAGATTTGAATTTGAGAGGGTTATAATCAAAAAATAGAACAACTGAAACTTACTCTTCCATCACTCCCATTTTTCATTGCTAAATTCTCCTCATTTAACTATTTAATTAAAATAGGAAGTAAAGAATAAAATTACAGTTATTTCTTCTTGTTAACGGATTTCTTTTAAGATTTATCCCTGAGGTTTTTGCTCATATTCATTAAGATAAAACCAAACAATTAGAAATCAATAATACCAAGCGCATATTTACTAAAATCAAATTTTTAATATCAATATGCAAATTAGTCTTCTTGTTCACTGTAAACTGCTATTTTGTTCTATATATAAATACATTGCAAGTATGTAGATATGATTAACAGTATTAATAATGTAAACATTTTATTAATAATTGAGGTTTAGATAAAAATAAAATCATGGAGAATGTGACATATAATAACTAAGGTAATTGTGACTTGAGTAGTAATATAGTTACAGACAAACACACTCTTTTATAAAAAGATATGTGTGTGAGTGTGAGCATATGTACAGACACACTATTTATATATGTGTGTGGACATATGTAGAACACACACATTATATATATATATATATATATATATATATATATATATATATATATACCACACAAACACAAATATGTGTGTGGGTATGTGTACCCCCAACATACATATATGTGTGTGTGTGCATATTTGCACACACACACACACACATAAATATATATAAGTTACCCATTTCTTGTTTGGTTTTAGAGCAAAAAAATGAGAAATTCATTGTGTGATTAAAAATCTTTTTTGTCTGAAATATTTAGTTTCAACCTTTCTGTAAATTGTGGATTAAATTTGATTTTTGATAAATAGTTTTTTAACTCTTAACATCCTGTTGAGAATTTAAGTCCAGAGCCCCATTCCTATATGGATTTATTAAAAAAAAATGGCCTTTTCATTTAAAGTTAACTGTTATTTCCCTTAAATCAAAGACTTCTAAATGTTTAATATCACATTTAAACAAAGGCTATCATTTGGGGTAGATTAGGAAAATGAATGTGACTTCTGGCCGGGTGGAATGAGGCGGTATAAGATGTTAAGAGTTAAAGAATAGACAGCAGACTTAAAAGAAGAAAAAAAAAGTCTGAAAAGTCTGTCTACAAATTCTGAATTATTTGTACTGAATTTCAATTTTTAAAATAAGTTCACAGATTTGTTTTGAATTTCAAATAATCACATTTTTATCAAATAGTTACTTAGAGAATTAGCAACAGATTCATTAAAATTTTATTCAAAACATTACTTTTCAAAATGATTTTTTTATTAAACTTTTTTGAATTAAAAAAATAAAGTTTCTTAGAGAATAGACAGCAGATGTATTAGTTAACAGATTTATACATAAATAACAATCATTTATTATGAGTACAATGCTACTATAAGTCCATATATATGTGTGTGTGTGTGTGTGTGTGTGACTGTATGTGGAAAATATATCAATTAGCACATAGCCTCGTGATGAAAAAGCAACACATTTATTTTCAACATAATCTTACTTATCTGTGCTCTTGTAAATATTCATCACTGATATTAAACATTATATAGCAAAAAATTCAGATCATTCAGGCTTACTGATAAATCCTTATAAGGTCATATCTAAAAGTTTGAGAAACTTGAAGTATGAAATATGTTTCTTGATTTAGGTTATTCTTAATTTTAAACAAAGTTTCTTCACAATATAAGAGACATGTTCTCAGTCAAATAATAACTCATGTTACCATAAAAACAGAATTTCTTATAATTCTAGAGTCATATTGTGTTTTATAAGGGAATTATTTTATGACCAGTCCTGTAAAGAACACAATATTTCTTCAGTCTTTTGTAAATATGTATTTACAAAGACTGAAGAAATATTGTGTTCATTACAGGACTTTCTTTCATTTCCATTGAATATTTATAATGTTTTTTTATTTTTTATTTAGGAGGCCACCAATGTAAGAAACATTTTAAAGATATCAAAAAATCTAATATCATTTTATTGAAAATACTCTGCAGTAAATTCCTAACAAAGTAAAAGTCAAATAGTTTTCTTCTGGAAATCTTACAACATGCATTTCAATAAAGAATTCTTTGCATTATATTTCTGTATTATAACAGAAACCAGTCAATCCTAAGTGACAAAAACAAAATCATTTCTACAATATGTTGACTTTCAAACACAGATCATAAATAACTACATTTTGATGGATAGAGTCAGAAATGAAATATGTCTCACAACATAGATGGTTGCAAAATATGATAAATAAGAATAAACTTCTTTCTCTCTCTGATTATATACATATATATATATGTGTGTGTGTGTGTGTATCTTTTAGCCTATCTCTTTCATATTAAGTCAGATCTGTTACATTTTTCTCCAAATAGATTTTAATGAGATGAAATGAAATGAATCCCCCCCCCCACATGCACAAAAAAATCAGACTGTACATAAATACTACTAATTGTTACATTATATGAAACTGATGTGTAAATGTGATGACTATTATTGGGTGGAGGGTAGGTATTTACCCAACCCATTCATCATGGGTAGGATGTGATGAAAGGTTGCAAGTATGGAGTATCAAGAGAGGATCAAACATGAGTTTTCACAAGTAATTTTATATTAAAGAAGGTCGAGCAAAATGGTTGGAATTTTTTTTTTTTTTAAATGTATTTTATTGGGCATGACATGAGTTTCGAATTGTTTAAAATCCTTTTCAAGCTAATATGATCTGTGTTGAAATATATATATATATGTGTGTGTGTGTAAGGTATCCAAATGACTGGTTGTAAGGGATGATTCCACCTGGGATCCTCACTATCTCACTGTATAACCATACTGTATGCTCCTGTAGGAGCAAACATATATTCATACAAGGATTTTTATAAATCCCTAAAGAGAGCTCAATGTATAATAATCAATAAATTAGATTAAATACAGAGCAATATTTAATTTTCAAAGAAAGAATAAACTTAACAAACCATCATTCCAAGCTTTTGAGCTTTTGGTCAAAATAAATTTATTACGGAAATGACGGTTTGTTAAGTTTTTTCTTTCTTTGAAAATTATATATATATATATATATATATAATATATAGGAATTTAATGGGTGTGTGGGGTGAAGAAGAGTCACTGGCTAATATCAGTTAAAATTGTACCCAGACCTGTATTTATTTTTTTTGTTTACAGTATGTTTGTGTGTATATATGTATACATTTTGAGTTTGTATAAGAAGATTCAATGGCCATATAATTTGTGTGTGTTCTGGTAGTTAGTTTGTGTGTGTGTATACACACACACACACACAAAGTATGTGTACATTTGTATACATGTATCTTTTCAGTTTATTGTCAGAATTGTGTGGTCATCCCTATGTGGTGTGTGTGTGTGTTCATGTTTTATTTTTGTTTCTGTGTACTTTGTATGTGTGATTATGTTCTGTTTAGTGGAGGTTTATATTTGTCAATGAAATATTTCTCTTTGATTAGAAGTAATGTATAATCATCTATTTGATAAATTGGCATTACTCTGAAATTACCATTGATGCATTCTTATAGGTGTTTTGGCTCGTAAAGGTTTTTGTTATTGGCTAGTTTTATGTTACCTTATGCAATGCAAGTCTCCTATTGAATTAAGCTATGCTTCTAATATAGATTTGTTTGCAGTTTGTGTATTCTATTATATGAGCTACATTCTTGGAAATATTTATTTTGAAATGTTGTTTTGGGATTTTTAAAAGTATAGAACTTTCCTTCCATAATTATATTATATACCCTAGGCCATGTCACCCACCCCTTCAATTTTTCTGAAATTTTGTACAGGTGTGGACTAATGTTAATCCCCAAAATTTGTGCTTCCAATTCCAAAATTGGCAGAGTTATGTCGATTTTTAACTTTCCAAATATAGGTGGTCGGTCGCAAAAAATGGCAATCTATTTTTGTCAGTAAAATGAGTTCTACAGCTTTCCTACTCCTAAAAATTGGTTTATATAAGTATTTTGTTCAAGAAATCCAAAAATACTATCAAAAAAGTCTTGAAGTTAACCTGTTTTAATTATTAATGATTTCTGATTTGCAAAATTTTAACTGATGTTTTAGCTTTGGTTCTAGACAAAAACCAAACTATCTTTTTGGTGCAAATAATGTTCAATATATGTGAAATAATAATTGAAAAACATTTTGTCTTAGATTCAGTGCCACATTGGGATATTGAACTTGCTATGAAAAAATCAGAAATCATCAATAACTTAAAATTGGTTGACTTTCAAACCTTTTTATAAACCAATTTTTAGGAGTAAGGAAGCTCTAGAACTCATTTTACATATAAAAAAAGATTATAAAAAGTCGTAATTTTTTGCGAAACTCACCAAATTTGGAGAGCTAAAAATTGACATAACTCCACCAATTTTTTGAAATTGGAAGCTCAAAGTTTGGGGAATGTCTAATACAGACCACACCTGTACAAAATTTCAGAAAAATTGAGGGGGTGGGTGACAATTTTACTTTTATCTGGATGATTTGACATAGAATTGCTCCTACATCTTTTGTTTTTGCATTTTGATATCTTGCTGTGTTGTGTTCTTCAAATTAGATGCTTTAGAATTTTTGGTTGTCTTTTCCTTTTAGTTATTTTTCTTCGTCTAGTATGATTTAATGATAAAATTAAAACATACAAGATATACTAGAGAAAATAACATAACATATGTATCTTTCTCTCTTTCTATATATATGGGTGTTGTAGGGACCCGGTTTGTTTGGTTAGTGTGTGGTTGAGGAGTTGAAGATTGGAGTTATGGGTCCCTACAATTTATATGTATAAGGACTACGGAATGAAGTTTCCTGAGGTACAAAGAAGAAGACATTGATAAGGAAACAAACTTTATATACATAAATACAATTAATATAGTTTCATTGTTCTTTCAGTGGTGTTGCAGTCTGATTGTGTCTGTGCATAGTTGTGTGTGGAAAACTGTGACTGGTGTTTTATTTAGTGTGATTGCTTTGTGTCAACATTTATTAGTAGTTTGTCTGTGATTGGAACTTGTGATTGAAAGTTGTTATTGTTGAGCGGAGAGGAGAGAGAGAGAAATAGGAGCGAAAAGATAGACGGACCTGTTGAGTCGTATTTGATGTTTTCGGACGTTACACTGTCGAGTTAGGGCATCCTCTCCATCTGTTGAGTCAGGAAGAGCAAAGCTTCCTCACTGTCTCTGTGTCTCCTTTGGTCTTTCAACTAAAAGGGTCTTTTATAATTTTTCCTATTGTCTTTGTCTACGTGATGATTAAGCTAAAATTTCCTCAATATCAGGTGATTCTGCAATGATGCAATATCGAATGATTTTGGTATCTGTGGAATTCTGGTGACATAAATTATCGGGATGAATTTTACCATTGTTTCTGGTTGTTTCTAAATTTCTAAACTAATATATTCGATTCTCTTTTGTTTACCTATTCTAACTCATGACATACCATGTAAATACTAGTTATTTACGAAACTTACTTATTTTAAATTGGTCAATTCCAGATGCCGTAAAAATATACGGGGCCGATCCCTATAGTGTGTATCTATTTTATATACATTATGTGTGTGTGGTATATGTGTATATATATATTTAACAACCCCTCACACGACAGGATGAACACAAGGTCATTTTTAAGTGGAGTTTAATAGGTTTGAATTCAGAGTTTTTCCTTCTCCCTAGACTGGTTGCCTAGCTATGGTTAGAGCAATCTGCCCTACTATTTACTTTAGCTGGAGGGAGAGTGGGAATCATACCTTTCTGAAGGGCATTAGTGTAAATGAATGCAATTACCACGTCCAGGATTTGAAATCAGGGTGACGAGTCGATTTCCCATGATTCTAACCATTACTTCTGAAAATGTTCACTAAATGTAGATAATTCAGTTGAAATGTTGCTGTAAAATCTACAAGTTATTTGGAATAATATTTTTTTTCATTCAAATAACAGTGTCCAAATTAAGGAGCACAATATCAAATATGTTAAGAATAACTGCTTTTTTGATAAAGATTAAATATCACTATGTCATTTTTTCTATGGTGAAGTGAGAAAAGTGACATGCTGATGTCAAATTGTGAAAGGAAATCACTCATTTTGACAGATTATTGACGCTAAAACTTTTCCAAAAGCATTGTGAGCCGAATTCTGAAACTGTGCAAAAAAAGAACGATCGACGGAAATAAGATGAGTAGAAAGGAAAACAATGGTCAGAGAGGATTGTTCAATAGCAGTTTTCAAACTACAGCAACACATTCACAACAAATTTCAAATGACAATTTTGATGGCAAGACATTTTTATGCAAGATGTCTCTACAGAAGAAGAAAAAGATGAATCAGCAAGATTGAACAAACAAACACCTGTTATGAACTGAAGAAAAATGGTCCAGTTTTATTTTTCAGTGATTAAAGTAAATTTAATTTATTTCCTTCTGTTGGAAAACATTATGGAACGAGATTAGTAAACGATTGAGTTCAAAATTCAATAATACACCTTTTTGTTTGGATTTAAATCATTTTTCAATTAATTTTTACCATTTTATATATATCTTAATAATTTTTTTCACACCATAATATAAAACCATAATTACATACAATGACAGGCCATAAGTGTAAATTTATGTTTTCTTATACTAAAGAAACACATTACTATCGCATTTCTGGATATAACGAAGAATTCTTTACTCCAAACTAAGATAAATAATTATTTGAAAACAACGTGTCTGTCAGAGTCAGACAGTAAGTTTCAATAATTTGAAGTTTTTTTACCACAAGATATATATATAATATATATATTATATATATATATATTTATTACTTTATATCTTGCATATGAAATGTTAAATTTTTTTTAGCTTACTTGCTTCATTTTTTATTAAATCCATGAAAACTCTTAAGTAATACTTTAAGAATGAATGTAAATCTCCAACCTAATATTTTGAAGAAAACAAAGAGTTTTGTATCTTTTTAGTTAGATAATCATATATTATAGACTTTTTTTTGACAAAAACAAAAAAAGGAACAGAAAAAAACAAACAGGATAAAGGTGCATGAGAAACAAAAAAAAAAATAGTAAGCAAAACTCTTACTTAGTCAATGAATTTAAAACTGCTGTTCAAGTAGTCATGTGTCAATAAGGAGAATGACAAAGATCATTTGAACCAGTTTTTCACCCCTTCCCCCAAGGAAAATAAAACATTTCTTGAGTTTTGACAAAGTGTCAATGACAAGTGATACTTCTGTTATGACCACACTATTCTTCAAATGTCTTTGGTCATGAAAGAAAGTTTCATTCAGTCAATTTGTGAAAGAAAATCAAGTGCAAATATCATTTTTATTCAATGTCATTGACTGTCAGTATAATAGGGGTTTGCATTTTATGTTGGACCTTTCTCAGTCATAGACCAGACCCGAATTGGTAGGCGAAAAAACTTAAATGGTGCAAAATACCAGAATATATCTAGTGTTGGGTGGGATTGCTGCCTATCCTGTTGGAAATGTGTCTTTTTAAGCAACATCCTTGTCGATCTAGGAAACAATTAGATGACATAAGAAATCTTGAAAATATTTCTGGTTTTGGAAATAAATTGTTATTGAGACTATTTTGGAGTCTTAACATAACATGTATGTGGGGGGCGGGGTAGATTACTAATAACAAATATCTTTACATATGTAACATTACTAACACATTCTACACCACGTGTGGTGTGGTGTGTAATATATTATTATATATATATTATACACACACTGTTGTGTGTATATATATATAGTATATATATACACAACACACGTGTTGTGTGTGTGTGTGGTATGTATATATATATCATATATTACACTAGCTAAAGGTACCCTGTCTGACGGACTTAAAAAAAAAAATGGCCCACCCAAGAGTGAGTGGGGAGAAAATGAAGAGATAAGTATACCCAATTTCCAGTCATTTTTTTTAATGATTCATAAAATGAATAGGGGATGGGGGGTAGACCTACTAATAAATGTTCCTCTCATAATATATTTTGTGAAATCGGACCATTAATTGATTTTTCATATATATTTTTAAAAATCCTCTTGTCGTGAATTGTTTTTGGGCTAACGTTAAATTTCAGTTGAAAAATGAAACATTGTTTTCAATCTAATTTTCCATTATTTCCGTGAGCTGGAA